>CM045448.1:36344222-36805866 GCA_024666655.1 Dascyllus trimaculatus
GTCTGAGGATGACGCATCACAAGCTGATATACAGCTGCAAATTAGTGAACTAGCCAAAAAGCAACAAGAAGTCATGACAGCAATACCCTCATTGCAGGCTGTACCATCCAGGTCTTACGTTTATGTGCCCAGGGAGCGTCATATTTCACCGTTCAGTGGAGACATTGATAGAGATGGGAGATCGGTTGATGAATTCATTGAAGAGGTTGAACGAGTGCTTGCTGCCAGAAATCAGTCTCCCCTTGAACAATTTGATTTTGTGATGTCACTCTTGAGAGGGTCAGCTTTAGAAGAGGTGAGGTTACGCAAAGATGAAACAACTGATCAGATCAGTGATTTATTTAGCTACCTCTGGGATGCTTTTGGAGATAAGCGTAGTGCCTCTCAGCTGCTACAGAGCTTCTTTAGCTGCAAACAGAAGGAAAGTGAAGACATACGTGAATTTTCACATGCTTTATCGCAGGCCTTAAGTTTGGTGCTAAAACACTATCCCAACTCAGTGGCTAATGAGAAAGTAGCGTTAAGGGATCAGTTTGTAGAGGGGTTGAGAGATCCTTCTTTGAGACGAGAGATGCGCAAATACATCAGAGCCCATCCTGAATCATCTTTAATAGAAGTAAGGGAAGAAGCTTATCTGTGGGCTTCAGAAGAGCCAGCAGTAAGCTCAAAGTGTGTTAAGAGTAAAGTCAAAGCTTGTAGCCAAATAACAACAGATGCACAGTGTACAGCTGTAACGGCTACTGAAAAACCAATGTGTCTGGAGGATGTCATGAAGTTTCTCACTGAACAAGGTACAGTCAATACTAAAGGTCAAAGTAGTGAGAAGTCTGTCTCACTTGATGATGTTGTGAAAGTCCTTGCAGAACAAGGTAAAGTTATCACAGAACTGACTAAAGCAGTAAAGGATTTGAAATCTCAGAATCACAGACCTAGCGCTCCAGCAGGTAGTAGGCCACAAACTCCTAAGTTTACAGCAGATGGTAAACCTATATGCTTTAAATGTCAAACTGAAGGTCACATTGCTAAGCAGTGTCCACAGAAGAGACGTCAAAGTGTAGAAAACCCTCCCGCATCAAGTCAGCAGGGAAACGGGAACCCCTGGTTGCAGTGAGTCGGGCAATACAGGGTCAAAGAGTAGACTCAGCCAAACGTGACATTTCACGAGAGCAAATGATTGCACGTGCAATAGGCGAGTGTCCAGTTGTTAACATTCGACTTAACAGTACACCTGCCCGTTGTTTGTTAGATACAGGTAGTCAAGTCAGTACCATCACTGATGAATTTTTCAGGAAAAAGTTGTTTGGGGATGATGACTCCATGCTCTCGACCTCTAGTTGGCTCAAGTTAACAGCAGCAAACGGCCTCGATATTCCTTATCAAGGTTATGTTGAACTGGAGGTGGAGACAATGGGTCTGAAGATTCCAAACTGTGGCTTTTTGGTTTTAAAACCCTCTGACAGCACAGCTGTAACAGAACACTGCATTATTGGGATGAATGTGATACGTAGGTGCCAACAGCTAGTGACAGCAGAGTTTGATACAGTGCTAAAGGGCTCTTTAGACACTGCTTGGAGAACTGTATTCCAGCAAATGCAGACATGCACTGTTGAAAAGAAAACAACGGCTAGAGTCGCAGGCAGGGATAGAGTCAGGGTTCCAGCTGCTTCTGTGACACCAGTCATGGTTAGAGGTAACCCAAGAGGTGCCCACAAAGATTCCCATCTGATTATTGAGCCTGGAAACACACCATTGCCCTCAGGTGTAGCAGTTATCCCAACCCTGGTAAATGGCAAAAGCCATATTCTTCCAGTTCAGATTGTAAACTTCTCATCAGAGGATGTGTGGCTGTGTCCAAGAACCAGACTAGGTGTTATATCTCTAGTTGAGTGTGTTGAAAGTGACCAGACCTGTGATGTTAAGTTTCGTCGCATCTCTGCTGATGTTGAACAAGTCTGTGTTGACACTAAAGATGAACAAGTTGACAGTAAAGTGCAGTTGCTCTTAGACAATCTTGACATTGGAGGCACAGCTGAAGAACAAGCCTCTCTGCGTGCTTTACTGACCAAGTACATTGATGTTTTTACTAATGATGATGATGATCTTGGGTTTACTGACAGAGTAAAACATGAAATCAAGCTGGTTGATGACACTCCTGTCACACAGCCTTATAGGCGTATCCCACCCAACCAGTACAAGGAAGTGCAAGAACACATTTCAAAGTTGTTGAAAAAGGGCATAATCCAGGAGAGTGACAGTTCATACGCCTCCCCTGTGGTTGTGGTCCGTAAGAGTGATGGTAGCATACGTCTATGTGTGGACTACCGTAAACTGAACCTGAAAACCAAGAAAGATGCGTTCCCACTGCCACGCATTGACGAGAGTTTTGATGCGTTGAAAGGTGCAAAATACTTTTCCACCATCGATCTGGCAAGTGGGTACCACCAGGTGGTGGTTGAGGAGAACGATAGGCATAAGACTGCCTTCACAACACCATTTGGGCTTTTTGAGTATCTGCGCATGCCTATGGGTGTTTGCAATGGTCCTGCAACCTTTCAAAGGTTAATGCAGGCAACTATGAACGATTTGATCTTTGAGATACTGCTGGTATATCTTGATGATATCTTGGTATACTCCCCCTCATTCCAGTCCCACCTAGAAAGGCTTGACATAGTGTTTCAGCGACTCAGAAGCACTGGTCTTAAGCTAAAGTGGGGAAAGTGTCATTTTCTTCAGAAGGAAGTCAGGTTTCTAGGACATCAGATCTCAGCAGATGGGATTGCAACAGATCCTTCAAAGTTGGCTGCTGTTAAGGAATGGCCTTTGCCTTCCACAGTGAAAGAGCTGCAGTCCTTTTTGGGTTTGTGTAGTTACTACAGACGTTATGTTGAAGGATTTTCAAAGATTGCTGCCCCATTGCATGATGTAGTAAACCAGTGTCGTAATTCTTACAGTTCGGCTAAGGCTAACCAGAAGCTAAGTATGTTGTGGGACACTGACTGTCAAAATGCATTTGAGATGTTAAAGGAGAAGCTCATCACTGCACCAGTTTTAGGATATGCAGATTTTACCAGCCCTTTCATTTTGGAAACAGATGCGAGTGGCCAGGGTCTAGGAGCTATCCTATATCAGGTACAGGGTGGCCGAAAAAGAGTGATTGCTTATGCAAGCAGGCGGCTCAGAAATGCAGAAAAGAATGACAAGAACTATAGCAGCATGAAGTTGGAACTGCTAGCACTGAAGTGGGCTATAGTAGAAAAATTTCGGGGTTATCTGCTTGGATCAAAGTTCACAGTAATAACAGACAATAATCCCTTGTGTCATCTTAAGAGTGCAAAACTTGGAGCCATTGAACAACGGTGGGTGGCACAGTTGGCTGCTTTTGATTTTGAAGTCCAATATCGGCCAGGACGATGTAATTCTGCAGCTGATGCTCTGTCACGACACCCGTTAGCAGGGGAGCCACAGCCTAACCCAGATGACGAACAGTTTGATGATTGTGTAGCCATTTGTAACGTTATCTGGAGAGGAACACCTCTTGAACCCGAACTGGTCAATGCAGGTGTTAAATGTTGTCAAGTCAATCAAGTCAGGGCTCTGGAAGCGGGTGTGCACCAGTCTAGCACTCAGGGAGCGACACCAACTCTCCCAGGTTATGCAAAGGAAGAGTTGCAGACATTCCAGAGCCAGGATTCAGTGATCAATGCTTTTCTGACATTTTGGAATCAGAAGCGTAAACCAAGTCCAGAGGAGAGGAAAAGTCTTCCCAGATCGGTGAAGTCACTGTTAAAACAGTGGAAATATATCAGAGAAAGAGATGGATTGTTGTATAGGGTTCGTGAAGATGTGCGCCATGGAGACTGTTTTCAGTTGCTTGTTCCCATGTCTTTGCAGAAGCAAATAATGGAGAGTGTGCATGACTCAATGGGCCATCAAGGCATTGAAAGGACACTTCAGCTGCTGAGACAAAGAGCATTCTGGGTAGGCATGCACTATGATGTTGAACAGTGGGTTAAAAACTGTCAGCGCTGTATTTTAACCAAAATGCCACAACCTAGGATTCACCCACCTATGAAATCATTTCTAGCATCCAGACCACTAGAAGTGGTGGCAGTGGACTTTACTGTGCTAGAGCCAGCCACAGATGGTCGGGAAAATGTTTTAGTGGTCACAGATGTGTTCACAAAGTTCACTCAGGCTTTTGCCACTCGAGACCAAAAAGCAGAAACCACAGCAAAAGTGCTGCTGAAGGAATGGTTCATGAAGTACGGGGTACCTGAACGGTTGCATTCAGATCAGGGCCGTAACTTTGAATCAGAAGTCATTGCTGAGCTCTGTAAACTGTATGGTGTACGAAAGACACGCTCAACGCCATATCATCCCACTGGCAATGCCCAGTGTGAGCGTTTCAATCGCACTTTACATGAGCTGCTGCGCACACTCCCAGCTGAGAAAAAAAGGCGTTGGCCTGACCATTTACCAGAGCTTGTGTATGCTTATAATGTGACCCCACATGCCACAACAGGCTATTCCCCATATTATCTGCTTTATGGGGTGGAACCGCATCTTCCAGTTGATGCACTTCTTGCGAAGGAGCATCTTGGAGACAATAGACTTGACTGGCTTGCAGTTCATCAACAGAGGTTGAGAGATGCTCATGCTAAGGCAAAGGAATATGCTGAGCAGAAAGCCGAAGAACGGGTTGCTCTCCAAAGTGACAAAGTGTACTGCCCAGAAGTAGACATAGGTCAGTATGTGTATTTGAGGCATAGACCTCCAGGTCGCAACAAAATACAAGATGCTTGGAATGCACACTTACACTGTCCAACCTGCAGAGGGAGGACCGGTAAAAAGGGTAAACAGAGTGGACATTAGACCGTGTGGTAATCTACCTGCACCAAAGCTTAGGGAGGTGGCAGAACCACTAAGTGTGCCATCAGTGAACAAGCAGACTGAGACAGAGAGGTCAGATGAAGGACCGGAAGAAGGAGTGATAATAGAGGAAGTTTCTTTTGCATTAAACCAAAGTCCCGATGCAGAGAATACTCCTGTTAGGGACTGTGAACAGGAGTCTGTGAGTCTTGACTGTGAAGTAGGTTCAGTGTGTGAACTGAGTGAAGTGGAGATTGCTGTGGTTGATCAGGAGAAACCAGAACCTGTTGAGACCAGGCAGCAGTCAAATGTGAAGATTCAACCAGGCTGTCAAGGACAGAACCTTAGCTCTGAGCCAAAGGTCCAGCGTCCAGTACCTGCTCCTCGCCGGAGTAAAAGAGTAAACGCTGGAACTCACTCAAATGTGCATCATGAGCCCAGATCAGTTGTAGAGTCCATGTCTGTGAGCCCTGCAGTGTTGTCAAACATTATTGCCAGTTTGGGTACTGTATTGTTCCGAGAAGCACTAAATGAGGTTAAGATGAGTTACTCTGTCAGCGAGGACGCTGCCAATTGAGCAGGGGAGAATGTAACCAGGTGGTACACAGAGAAATGAACTGAAAGCCACTGAAATCCCTGTTTGTGCCTCTTCTGTAGTTTCTCGTTTTGGACAGCAGGGGGCGTATTGGTATTGTTGTATTCGCGGTAGTTTTGAGGTCAAAGTGCATGATACCGGAAGTTGTGACAACAGAGACAGTCGCGGATCGGGACAATAAGAGAATGTAAATAATACCGTTGGTTAAACTGAATTACAAAATATAGCGACCGAGTGGTAAATTGTATGTTATTTGTATTGAAAATCCACTTTATGTCCATGTATTGTGCTTAGGAGACCCGATGGTTAGTGAATGAAAGCACTGCGTGTTTGCCGCCGGTGCTAATGGTCCATGTGCTAGGTAAGAGACTTCCAGCGTATCATGATATGTTCTTCGTTACATGAAATATGAATGTATTATTATATGTATTATATTGTAATGTTGGTTAATGATGAAATGTTCGTAACGGGTTTGTTTTTGTTACTGCAGTGTGTGTTTAACACAGGAGTTTATACAGGGCAATGTGGTAACTGTGTGTTATATTTGTCCACCAGGTGCCACAGCCGTATGTTTTTTTCTGATGCTTATGTTTCTTGTAGGTTTCTATTCCGGGTATATGTATGTTTCTAGTACGGTAGCCTATGCTATTTCTGAGGCGTTTTGCCATAGATTGTGAAAAACACCTTTTGTTCTATAAGTTATGTTATTTGTAAATAAATTGGGAAACAAAGAACCCCCACAAATTTAATTTGAAGTATTGGTGTCTGATTTAACCCGGCTTCACAAGATTCTCACAGTGCTTCCAGCTTTTTCCAGGTGAGCGAAGAATCTGTCCCCAGGATCTGCTTGATTATTTAGATGGCCATAGAATGGCCAAAGGGGAATTGTTGTAGCAAACTTTCATTTTGACTTGGATGAATGGTATTTGTTATTTGACAATCACAAACAAATCCTGGTATGCCTGTTAATTATAGTGCATGATAACCAGTGATGTGAATAACGGCGTTAAAATAAACAGTGTTTTTTTTTCAGTAACGGTTAATGTAACTAATTATTATTTCCATCATTACAACATCATTACCATTACCGACAATTAAATGGAGTGTGTTATGGAAGTTGAAGTGGGAGACCAGTCGTCAGGGCCACCATGTCACACAGAGGATTTCAAACAATAAGCGCCAGCCTTCGATTCGACCACCGAAGTCCCATGTATGCTTGAATCTCTTGAGCATTCACATCACTGCAAAATGGAGGACTCCAGTGAGCATATAGTAAACACACGACATAGCTACAGATAAAGACAGGTAATTTTTATTCCCCTCAGATGGGGCTGAACATGCAGCTTTGGGCCCTCTGGTTGCTTAGGGGCCCTATGCATTTGCATAGTCCGCAGATAGCAAGAAATGGCTCTACTTATATCACATACACAGTAAGTAAAACAGGTCTGTATCCACTGCACAGTAGGTCTGTCTTTCTACAGTACTTATACAGAAAAACAATGTATTTTCACATGCAGAGTGTTTGATTTGGATTTCATAGAAAGGACCCAATATTTTTTTGTGAATGAAGCTGGCTTAATTCTGATGAAGAGGAGAGCCTGGAACGTAATTGGTTAGTAAGTCCCTGGCCAGCATAGTGGTACTGTGACCTAATGTGAGGCTCCAAGTAATCATGGGGTTCTCCACCATTATACCACCTTGGGTTCATGCAATGACTAGCATCTTCTCACTTTTCTGGGTGGTCTTCCAGATATCTTCTTCATGTGTGAGCAGCAGAATTATGAGCAGGCATAGCATCCAGTTTATGTTACAGTTTGGGATAATGTGACTTTTCACCATACTGTCCCAATAACGGAGTGGTTCAACATCAACATCCAATAGTTCATAAATGTTTGCCTTTGATATTGCATTTCCATTTACAGTGTGCTGTAATATACCTATTTTGCATTGTTTGTTTTTGTTTATTTTGAACACTCATAATGCATTTAATGAACCACATATCACCAATAAACATTTTTCTAGAGCAGAGTTATGTTGCTATGACTTCATTAATCATAGAAACAACCAAAATGCATGATGGGATTATTTTTTGTGAGAAAGACACATGTGTTTTAATGATTCCATCATAGAAAAGTAATAGGAGTCACTGGACATCTTTTCAAGTGTATGTAAACTTTTTTCATGGTTGTACATAATTTCAGATAGGTGGTTTTACAGTTGTGTCTGTTGTAAATATTCATGTTCCGAGCTATACACAGTGCCAGTTATCCAGATTTTTATTCTTATGCTCCATGATTTCTCTGGTATCTGTTCTTCATTGACTCTGCCTCAATTATGTAATTTCAAATTCTGCCTGATATAGGCTTTATTTTGTGTCCACATGACATATGACTCTAAAGATAAGTATTGCACATGACACATTACTTAGAACTAAACTAGACTCATGGATTTGGCCAGTGGAGCCACTGACAAAGAGAGAACAGGAGTTTTTTCTGTTTCTCTTTGTTCTGTGTTGCATCCTCTATCTTTTCTCTCCAGAACCTCTTCCTCCATTTTACTCCCTGTCTCCATTCACTGCCATCCCTCACACTCTTTCCCAGAACCCCTCTCAGCTCCGTTGACTTTGTAACTTATGGAGAAGATAATTCAATTTCATGTTCCATTGACTCAGCTGACAGACAGCTGAAAAAAAGCTGAGGTATCCAAGAGCCTCATGAGTGATTTTCTTCCTCTCCTCTGCTTTCTCTTTTCCAAGATGACTTTTCTTTCTTTCATTTCTTTCCTGCTCTTCCTGTCTGTGCTATTCCTTCTACCACACTTGATTTGTCCTTTCCATGCTTCCCTTTCCTTGTTACATTTCATCAGCAGACTTTCCCTTTCCTGCATCATCAAAATTTCCTTTTGTTGTGTTCCAGTATGCCATCTGTATCTGTCAGCTGTTTGTCCTATTTCCATTTACTCTTCATGTGACTGTATAATACTGTTTATACTTTCAATAACTTTGGGCAACAAGTAACATTTTAATATAGCAATGAACTTAAAAATAAACAAAAACAAGCAAAGTAATATGTGTATATATGATCATTTTTGTGCACAGTATTTGTCTGAACAATCTGTAAAGTTAGGAAGAAAAGAATGAAACCAACTGTGATGGCAGGCCACAGTCAAGCATGGAAGGGAAGAGGCAAGAGGAACTGTACTTAGGAGGATTAACATATTAGTATGTAAAATAGGAATGAACTTTATTCATTTTGCTACAAACAAAAATGACTGTCATGAAAATTTATCCCACAAATTTCCCATAGTTAATGCTAACTACCAAGCATAGGGTAGTTAGATTCTACATGACAAATGTTAATGTAAGCTTTCTGTAATGGCTATTCTACTGGTTAAGTCTAGCTACAACAGGTTGGCATCATTCATCCAGTTAGTGTCATTCGTCATCACTGAAACTCATTTGCACAGCAAATTTGCACTGTTTTTTTATATTGCATAAAAAAGTCTTTCATAAAGTGTAAATATTGTATTACATTTTCTTTTCACTTACTTGAAGTTGGAAAGTCTATTTTTGTGTACATACTTATTTTATTACTTAATTACTGTTGTTTTTCTTGTATTTCTTTATAATATTTTTGGAAATCTGCTGTTGCAAGTGAATTCCGCCAATGGGGGATCAATAAAGAATATTCTATTCTATTCTATTCTATTCTATTCTATTCTATTCTATTCTATTCTATTCTATTCTATTCTATTCTATTCTGTTCTATTTCTTCTCTTTAAAGGCCATGTCTGTGTATGCAGCTCTATTAAACTCCTTAAAAGTCTAAGTAAGATGGGGCGCTGCTTGCCGCAACCCACAGTTCTCCCGCTCCTGTCCTCCCCATGTTTGTGTTACTGTCTTTTTTATGTTTCTTGGATGGGATGTAGCTGAAATGTAATTTTGTTGCTCTGAAACATGTGCAATGACAAATAAAGCATTCATTCATTGATTCATTAACTGATGGTAGTGTGCTTTACTAATGTAAATGTAGGCATTCACTCATTCACACACACATTCACCAGTGGTGACAGACTTCCATGAAAGGTGCCTGCCTGCCATTGGGAGCAACTTCGGGTTCAGTATCTTGCCCAAGGGCACTTCAGTATGCGGAGGGACCAGTGATTAAACCGCCAACCTTGCGATCAGTGGACAACCAACTCTACCTGAGCCATGGCCGCCCATTGTCTTATCTAGTCTTACATCCAAATGTCTGTCCAGCAGCCTCCACAGCTTACCAGTGCAGCGAAAATAGCCTCATACGCTGGAATCAATATATGTAAAACTACACTTTGTGATTAAAATTGCACTCGTTCATCAGGGGCTCCACCAACTATATACACTGTTACCCATAAAGTTGCAATAAAATATTTTTTACCTCTCTGTCTTCTCCACAAACGACGAAGGCAGCTCGCCGCCATTTTACAATTTCTACGGCACAGATTAAACAGTTACCGATCATCTCATCTGATAGTTAGTCGTGGTCGTCATGGAGATTTTTGTGGCCTCAAATGACCCTCCTCTCGATGATGTTTGAGGATTTTACAGACCGCACTCTGCGATATTCCAAGGAAATCAGCAATGTTGGCTTGTTTGTGTTCATTCTGTTGGAGTCCAAGCACCCTTTGGTGCATTGCCAGTTGCGTCGGACGAGGCATATAGCCTAGGGAACTTCTGTGTCAAATTTGGTTGAAAATTATGCAGCCAATTCTGAAAACGTGGACTTACTGCATACAGATTTTAAGCAGGAAAAGGACAACACAGACATGGACTCAGACATGGTATGCAATCACTGAACCTGGTCAAAAGTGATTACTGATGTGTATACATAGGAATAAAAGAGGAATGTGTCTGAAAACTAAATTATTCCAACTTTATGGGCAACAGTGTATATTCGGAACTTGACTGATTAAGTAATACTTCTGATTAAATCTTAAAAATGAATAAAGTCTACTTGTACTCTACTGATCAGTCTCATTACCAAAAGACGTAAACTCTGATTTCTTTGTCCTCCAGTTCGCAAACAAAAAAACGCTTGAACCAATAATTATACTACAAACAAACGATAAACGTACCTCGGTTCGGTTTGGATCAATTTGGTTCTGTACGGAACTGTTTGGAGTCAATGAACATGCCGGCACATCAAAATGACTGACCGATTTAGGATGATGTAGCAGCAAGACACAGCCTTGCTGAGTCTGTGTGTCAACTTGTGACGAAAGTTCGGATCAAACTGTCTACTAGTTTTTGAGTTGTGTTGATAGGCCAAGCAAAACCAGAGTTATGACAAATAATAAACGCCATGCTTTTTTGCATGTTTGGAGCACCTCACGGCTTTCGTCTTATCCATTTGTTTCACTCCTTTTTCATACATCCAGGAAACCGAAGTGATCCCAAACGGGTGATTTTAACGACAGCAGAGCATCTTCCAGCTCCGGTTTTTGCTGTTAGCATTAGCCATCCCATTCACCAGCCATAAGTCACAGAACAGCCGGCAGGAGAAAAAACGGTCTGACTTGAAACTCATACTTGTTTTTAGTTCCGCAATAATGTGCACCTGTGAGACAGAGAAGGTCCACCACAACGGTGGGCACGACGAGGTTCACAATTACAACAATTCTGCACATTCGTCATAACTGACTGGGATGCATGTGTACCCCTGCCTGGTTGACTGGATCTCCAACTACCTCACTGACAGGCCACAATATGTCAGGCTGAGGGACATTACATCAGAGACCCTGATCAGCAGCACAGGAGCACCCCAGGGGACGGTGCTGGCCCCGCTTCTCTTCACCCTCTACACCTCGGACTTCTGTTACAACTCTGAGTTGTGTCACATACAGAAGTTTGCAGATGACACAGCCATCGTCGGGTGTATAAGGGGAAACACAAAGGAGGAGTACCGGAACCTGGTGAGGGACTTTGCTGTGGTGTGCCGCACAAACCATCTGCGGCTAAACACAGCAAAAACAAAGGAGCTGGTAATTGACTTTGGCAAGTCTGGACAAAGCTTTCGACCAGTACAGCTTGAGGGAGTTGACGTGGAGGCGGTGGACTCTTACAAGTACCTCGGGCTGTGGCTGGACAAAAGACTGGACTGGATGACCAACACCAACCAGCTGTACAAGAAGGGCCAAAGCCGACTTTACTTCCTGAGGAGGCTGCGGTCCTTCAACATCTGCAGGAAACTCCTGTGGATGTTTTATCAGTCTGTGGTTGCCAGCATCCTTTTCTACGCTGTGGTGTGCTGGGGGGGCAGCATCTCAAAGAGGGACACATCGAGACTTGAGAAGCTGATCAGGCGGGCCGGCTCTGTGGTCGGCATGGAGCTGGACTCGCTGGTGACAGTTGCAGAGAAGAGAACATTGAACAAACTGCTTGGCATCATGGATGATGCCAGCCACCCTCTGCACACTGTCATCAGCAAACAAAGGAGCCGTTTCAGTGGAAGAATGTATACTTATATATGTATATATACAGACACACACACACACACACACACACACACATATATATATATATATATTTTTTTTTTTTTTTTTTCTAAATTGCTATACTTTAACCAAATCAGGAAAATGATGATTTCTTTGCATTAATATGAAACAGGAAGCGTAGATCTGAAACTAAGATAACGCCAAGACCTACAACCTCAGATGTAACCAGGGAATTTATTTCCCCAGTTTACACACACCTCTTTTTTTTGTCGTTGTCTTAGGGCCAACTATTATATCAGTTTTGTCCTCGCTTAACCTCCCCCAATTAAACTGAAGTATTTACCTTGTACACTCATCCATGTACCAATGATCATCTCAAAAAACTGTTTTTAGTTGCAAAATTGTGAAAGGATAAAATGTGAGGCATTATCTGACATTTGCAGGACAATATTAGCTGCTTGATAACATTAATACAAATGCTCAAGTTATCTATTACTGCTATGTTGCTAATGTTGAAGAGGCCATTGTGATACATGAACCTGTATACAGGTCTATACTTGTATACTATACTACTACTGCTTGTCTTCTTTTTCGACAGAATAATTTCCATGTCCAAACAAGTATGGCCACAGCTTAGTTAATATTACTCAGTATTACAATTTGCCATTGTGTAGTGTAGAGTAGCTTTGCAGTTTTTGAGCAGAGGAAAAGGTGAATTGGTGTGCTCGAGTGGAGAAGTGGGTGGAGACTGACTTCATAGATCTACGCTTCCAGAATGGTTTTGCTAGACTGGTCTCTTTTGTTTACTTATTTCTTTGCGTCTTTTCGGCCTCCTCTTCATGACCCCTTTTCTCTCTGTCTTTCTCTCTCTGGAGTTGTTTGGATAAGTGCATAGGAGGATTCAGCCTCAGAAAATGAGATTTGAAAGGAGATGCTAGTTTTCTCAGGATGTGTGTTTATGTGTGTCATTGTGCTGTTAGTGAGAGATTAGAGAAAGGCAAGGTGACCTCTGAGAGAGAGAGAAAGAGACAAAAAGTGCTGAACAGTAAAAGAAAGCAGTGGCAGGGATGAATAAAAAGAATAGAAAAGAGGAAATTACAGAATTGAGAAAAGAAGTGAGGATATTGTCAGTCTGGCCAAGGCTCTGTGAGAGAGACTAAAAGAGAGGAGGTGTCAGCATTTGGGCTTACAAGAGATGAAGAGCAAAGATGAGAACAGTATAAATGGAAAGTTAGAGTGTCTCTCTTAATTCACAAGATTCTGCCTTCCCAAAGTGCACGTAGTTATTGCACATCTGAAGTTGGTATGAAAATCTGAGACTGTGCATACAAGTTGAAATGACAGTAGCTGTTGATGACAAATGACTTGTTGTGGTTGTGTGAATTATAATTCCTGTTTGTCAGCAACAGAGGCAGAAGCAACGTGACAAAGCTATTAGTGCTACAACAGCAGGATGTCTGGGTGGGATGGATCAGCACTCTGTGGGGCTTCATCTAAATTACTGTAACTTTTAATTTGCTAGGCTGTCCCAAGTCTGTCAATTGGCCCCATCAATACAGTTTCATACAAGAACTCATAAACATGAACACATTCCCCCTTCTCTTGCCTAATTGTCCTGTTCAGTGGTGTTCAAAATTTAATTCTAGAATTGTATTGCTTGTTTTTAATCACTGAAGAACCTTGCCCCATCTTACATTATCAAACTTTCTATCCTCCTTGTACTTGCACATCTGCAACAGCTTGAGACAGAGGGTGGTTCTGAATTTGCTGTAAAGACAACAACTTTGCAATCACCTTTCACTGAGATCAGACGAGCTCATTTTACACTTTTTTAAACTCTTGAAAAAAACTCTGTTACCACGTGTCACATGTCAGTTGCACATGTGAAACATGTGATAGCATATAGAGCCCATTTGGAAAACATGTCACCACAGATTATAACATGTGGAGCACATGTGAGCTTTTTTCCACATATTGTAATAAGTATTACCGTGCTGCAAATACTACACATTTTGTAAGTTTCATAAAAACACTTTTAACAAGTGCAGTACTATGTGGACTGTTTCTACAGGTGCAAAAGCTCTGGTGGGATAAACTTAGCTGAAGGAGGAGTGAAGCTTGGATTCACCCATGTGATACACATGACAATTAAAATTACAGGTGAGACACAGTCCAGCGAAGTTTGCATTCTCCCCTCCTCGCTTTCCCACAAAGCATCTTCTTCCGTCCTGCAGCAGAATGCAAATGTGTTGTGTGTGCTGGACTAATGTCTTTCCCTCTTCATGGACCATGGATCATGTTGGCTCAGAGTTTTAGAAGTTCAGGCCTTAGCAGTGCCAAGCTTAACCCTATCAGCTCCAGGAGCACTGTCGTGTGACCTTGGAGTCTGGCCTCTGACTTGTGCAAAAAGATTCCATTTGGTTGGCTGATTTGTTTGGTTGTTTTTTGATTTCTCTTCATCTAGTAGAGGTTTGACATAGTCTTGACCTGGACAGATGTGAGCTGATACATAGAACAAAGATTTCACAAATCTGTACTTTAAACAGTTAATACAGTCTACTTATTTATCAAGTCCCTGTTAGGTCTGTAAGACTGACATGGAGAAAATGCAGAGAAATCTCTCTGTCTTTTTTGTTTTCCTAAATACAAAGAAATTAAATAAATCACAAAATCCATTTGTGAAGGTCAGGCTACATGCAGTTGGTACAGTAATAGAATGGTCAATGAAAAGAATCAGAAGAAATCTGGTCAGCAGTTGTCCTCTAAATGCAGAACCACAGATTAACCAACACAGCTCTGTGAACTTTTTAGACATTAAAAATAAAGTGAGAACTTTTCAAAAAAATTCTGCCATGAATCGTTTGAATTTATCAGTTATATCAGAGAAAGGCAGAAAAACTGATTTAGACCAGTATTTGGTGGGAGCATTGTTTGTCTTGTATATTTAAAATGCTTCTTTATAGTAGATTGTTTATTTTCTTTTTTATGTATAGAGTATGTTGTGTGTTTTTCTGCTTTTTCTCTGCTGCTGTAACAAGGAAATTTCCCCGTTGTGGGATTAATAAAGTATAATCTAATCTAATCTAAACGTCATCAACTTTCTTCAGTACACTGGCACACAGTTTTTCAAGGTACTTGACGCGTCTTGCAGAACTCTCAGCATGCTGTGGAAAAGTCCTGGGAGATTATTTCTAGGAAATAGTATGATCCCTCTAAAAGTATCAGGTGATAAAAAACGGCAAAGTTACCACAATGTCCAACAGTCAGTATTTTTTGTATAATGTAAAATCACTTTTTTAAAAAACTTATTTATTTACAAGTAATTTATTCAGAACTTGAAGGGTACCTCAGACATGACAGTGATATTAAATTTTGTGCAATTCTTTCTGCTTTGTCGAGCATGAAACTGGTTCTCAAGTGGGACATTAAAAGAGTCTCATGCATATACACACCAAGACAGACACACCAAATCCCTGATGGTTGTAAACTGAGCTTAATCTTAACTGTGTTGAGTAACTGAGTAAGAGTCTGTCGTTCACCCACATGCACACACACACACGCTGCTCTTTGTGACCTGGTAGTATAGAGTTGCAGTGTAAATGTCTGCTTATCAGTGGAACACATGGTCTGGAGTGAATTTATTAGCAGCAAAAAGGGAGGAGTCTATTGGTTTCATGAATATTTCAAGTGAGGCAGCAGACAATTGACTGACCGCAAAGGAAGGCAGGTTCACAGATATTTTCAGAAACATATTTACGGTAGCTATGCAAGCGACCATAGAAAACCTATTAAAGTGTACACAAGGCTCTTAGCTTGTTGTCTCGGCCCATTTGTGTGTGTGTGTGTGTGTGTGTGTGTGTGTGTGTGTGTGTGTGTGTGTGGATATTATTTTCCCTTTACAGCAAAGTACCACCAGCTCCTGCTGTAAAGATCTCTGCTATGTCTCAGACACTGGATCACTTTCAACATTTAACATTGTTTGGTAGCATCTAGTATTTCACTGTGTCTCAAACTGTAACAGTCACTTTGTCACTTCTTTTCTCTGGTAAACAGTCACAGAGTACACTCCCTTTAGTGTATGTGCACACAAACATTATAATATAGTCATTGATATTGACCCTTACAGGCAGTGCAGACCATCCAAACCTTATTTACTTATTTTGAGTTTGCTAGCTCACAAAGTATTCATTGCAGCAAAATGTCATGGTTTTGGATTTAGCTCTAGTTTGTCTCCTGGTTGTTTTTGAAAATCTGTTTTGTTGTGTGGCATGGTTTGTTTTACTTCTTGCCCTTGTTTGTGTTCCTTCCTTGTGTTTAGCAGTTTTTTTTGACCCTGTGTGTCATGACCTTGCCCAGGTGTATTTAATCTATGTGCTTTCCCTGTTCCTTTGTCGGACTCCCTGTTTATCAGACTGTGTTCGTTACCTGTGTTTATCGCTGTGTTTCCCTATATCCTTCATGTGCTTTTTTTTGCAGACATCCAGTGACTCCCAGCCAACCTTCCAGCCTGTTAGTTTCATGCTCATTTCAGTTCCTGAGTCTGTGAGCCTTCAGCCTGCTGGCTCCAGGCTGGTAATGACCTGTCAGACAGCCTCTGGCCTACTAACCCCCATCAGCTCCTGTTTCTGGGCCAACTACTGGCCACTCAATCAGCAAGTTTTATTGAAGAAAGCTATTCTTCATTGTGCCTGCCTGTCGGTGTGTAGGCCCTCCTTCCAGAACACATAACACCAATCAATGAACCATATATCAAATAAAACTGCATTATTTGACCTTTCCAGTGTTGCTAATAAAATGTCTCTGACAAAGTATTGACGAGAAAAATTATTTTGAAATTACCCTTCAAATTAATTGTATTCATAACCCTCATGCAGCTCTGCATCTCCTCTAACCCTTTTAAAATGTGGCAAATACATTGATACAAGACGAAAACAGTTGTTTATTATTGATCTTCTTTTTGCCATTCTTTTGCTGTCTTTAAGAGATTCATACTGTCTTTCAAAATGGTGATATTGGAAACCTTTCTCCACCCGGTTTGACATGAAATACAATATAAATAAGTAAGACAGTGTACTGACGACAGATTAAAGTCTTCATCAACACTGCTCACACGCACACACCCTGAGAACTTCATATAGTCACTGTACTTTGTATATTTAACTTACCTACCTCAGTTCTTATGAACAGAACTTTTTTTGCACCACAAATATTACATGCTTTTCCATCTTTGCTGTTCCTATATATTCATAGTTGTTACCTTAATATGTGAATATGAGTATTCTGTAAACAGGTTAAGCATGAGGTAGAGACAACTAAGAATTTCACATGGACAACTTGTTATTGGTGCATAAGACAATAAAGCCTTTGAATCCTTTGTATATAATCCAAATAAAATACAAGTCAGAGTATAGAACTGGAACTTATTCCACCTCAACCCTTTAATCTTAAGTAATAATGCAACAGTGTGTTAATAGTTAATTAGTAAATAAACTCTTGGGTTCTAAGTTTCAACAGGTTCAACAAGCTTTTTCATAATGATCTCTAGTCATTAGTTGTAATTGTCATAGTTTATGTAACAAAATGATTTTTTGTAATTTAACTTCATTGAGAGATCCTTGCTAAGTTTCTGAGAGGAGCCCATGGATGTTTACCGTTACCACAAATTTTGAGGTGTCATAATTTATTAAGGTCTGCCATTACCATTAGTTGAAACTTCCAAAAGACAATTTTCTTCCCCTTACTCTACTTAAGTGAACCAGCACTGAAGTTTTCTTTCCTTACTGTTTTGATATTGTTCTTACTTATTAATTTATGAGCCAATGCGACTAATGGGCTATCAGTGGTGAAAAAATGCAGAGGATTGAGTGTTGTTTTGGGTAAGCCCTCGTTTCTCTGTACTTCTACAACGTTAGCATTACCCATTGAACCACAATTGGCAGTGTTTAAATATACAGGAATTTTCCTTGAAGCAGTATGTTAATTGAAATGTGGGGTTAATTAATTAGGCATTTTATAGACAATTGTCAGACTCCTTAGGTTGGAACCAAACTATGTCAGGCATATCATATATCATTCTGCTCTGTATTTTCTGACTCACACCCTATTTTATGGCCTTTAATCCATTTACCCCTTTTATTCTCTTATCTCCCACTTACCTATCTCCTTCTATTCTGAGCTGGTGCGTATGTGTGTGTGTGTGTGTGTGTGTGTGTGTGTGTATGTGTGTGTGTGTGGGTGTGGGTGTAAGTGAGAGTGCTTCTGCCTGCCTTATCAGTCTTTTAATCTACTTTTCTCTCTCTTCCATCATATCATCTCATGGGAGTCTCTTTGCATCAGTGACACACAATCTTCCATCAACTGACCCAACTCTCCTGCACACAAACACACACACTCATACACTCAACTCACACATTCACACATTTGTCCCTATTCTTTTTGTCTATGTTTCAACGTTGACTGTACGTGCAAGAAGTTCTGACTAAATAAGACTGATCCAACAACAGTTTTCTGAACTGTCAACATGCTGTTTCCTTCAACAAAAATAGCTTGCTTCTCAGGTTTATATTTAAAAATAATTTTATAATAACATTTTCTGTGGACATGGCAACATGCTTCAAAGTAGTAAGCACTGAGAAAAGTAAATATTACGAGTTTTGTAACAGTCCTATAGCTCAATATAATATCACAAAAAATGTAGGAGGAGTTGAGCAGCAAAAAACCTGCATGTCTGCACCACGCCTCCACATGGAAAAGAACTGTCAGGGGAACTAAAAAAAGCTGATTGTAACATTTCCCAAACTTAAAAAAAAGCATACAGGAAAGTCTGCAATTAATATTTGGAAAATGGTTTCAGAGAAAACAGAGCCCGAGCCATAGAACCATTAATCAGAGTAGCAGTGGCCATCCCCCTAAAAAGACGGCACAGACAGAGTGTTTTTGAGCAAAGATGAGCTGTTGCTCAGTACTCAGAGTACATTCTTTACTCAGATAAAGAGAAGTACATTTGTTTGGCTCAGATGCGGTCCGACATGTTTGGTGGAAAACTGATCAGCACTATCACATTGATTGAATAAAATACAACCCCTCCTGCAAATCATTCTTCAGAGACTATTTTTTGTCTCTGAAGAAGAACGTGTGTCCAGAACTTTGTGCAACATTTCATACTGAGGAGGGTTGAGTCTCCCATCAAAAATAAAGGTGGGAATTAGAAGTACTGAAAAAATAAAAGATTTGAATCTCCATTTGAATGGAGTACTTCAATCTCTGTATAAATACAGCTGTTCTGCCTCAGAGGTTTGTTAGAGAATATTAGTGAACATTCAGCATCATGAAGAAGTTTAAAGTAGTGGTAGGTTATAAAACACATCCCAAGCTTTAAGCATCTCATGGAGCACTGTTCAATCCATCATCTGAAAGTGGAAAGCATATGGTTCAACTGCAAATCAAAGCATATTCATGTGTTGAAATGGCCCAGTCAAAGTCCAGACCTAAATCTTACTGAGAATCTGTGGTAAGACTTGAAAATTGGTGTTCACAGATGCTCTCCATTCAATCTGAATTAACTGGAGCTGTTTTGCAAAGAAGAATGGGCAAAAATGGCAGTATCTAGATGTGCAAAGCTGGTAGGAACATACCCCAAAAGACTTGCAGCTGCAACTGCAGTGAAAGGTGGCTTGACAAAGTATTGTCTTAGGGGGTCTGAATGCATATGCAAGCCACACTTTTCAGATTTTTATTTGTAAAAAATCTCAAACACTATGTATCATTTCCCTTCCAAAGTATTTGCTACTTTTTGTTGGTCGATCACATAAAATCTCGCATCTGGGCGGCTGTGGCTCAGGTGGTAGAGTGGGTTGTCCACTGATCGCAAGGTTGGCAGTTCGATCCCAAGCCCCTCCACATGCCGAATTGTCCTTGGAAAATACACTGAACCCACAGTTGTTCCCGATGACAGGCAGGCACCTTGCATGGAAGTCTGTTACCACTGGTGTGTGAATGTGTGTGTGAATGGGTGAATGCGAAACACATTGTAAAGCACGCTGAGTACCACTAAGGTAGAAAGGCGCTATATAAGTGCAGACCATTTATCTAGATCAACTGCCACTTGCCCAACCCCGATCTGCCAACTAAGTTGAATGCAGCCACTAGCCTTGTTTCCTGCCAGTTAATGTTTACGTTGTCTGTTGGCAGGCCTGTTCCCGGCTAAACCAGGAACAGATGAAGCCTGATGCTGCTCCAAGCCCTATATCACTTGGTCCTTGTCAGCCCTTGATTTTGTTTTTGTGATCTGTATAGTGACTTGCCCTCCTTGTAGCATTAAGCACAGCAGCACATGTCTGTTCGTTATTGCTAGTTTCAGCCTTGCCTCTTGTTTGGTTTCCTTGGTACTAGTTATATCATTTTTATCGTTAGATTGTACTCAGAGCATCAATATTTTCTGTTAAACATGTTCTTGTAGGAAGTACCTTGTCATGATCCTGGCTTAGGCCCCGTCTGTCTCCCTCTTTCTTCTTCCTCTTTTCTTCTCCCTTTCTCTCTCCCCCTCTCAGCTTTGCTTTCCTTCTCTCTCTGTCACTCAGCCCTGCCTTCCCTCACTTTCTTTCCTGCTCTGCCTGCACCCTGATTACCCTCATTCCAGACAGCTGCGCACTACCACTCACCTGCCACTAATCACCAGCTACCATAAAAGCCCGGTTCTTTCAGTCACACCTTGCCAGACCATAGAACTACTCTTCCCCGGTCCATTGTCTGTCCCCCGTTCCATCTTCTGTCTGCTTCCTCGAAAGTTTTGTGTTGGTCCCATTTTGTGGTGTTCTTTGATTTCTCCCTTTGTGGTCCATTTTGAGTTTAGTTGTTTTTTGTTGTTCATTAGCTTTGTTTTACTGGTTTCAGTTACTTCTCCTGTGTTAGTTCTTCATTCAGTTTTGCTTTCTGTTAATTCTGGTTTGTGTTTATCTATTCAGTAGTCTAGTTGTTGCTGGTAAATTAAGTTCTCCTTGCGTTCCCTTTTCATGTTAGTTTTGAGTTCTGTGGTTTTGTGTTGGGTTTGTTTAGTTGTCACCTGGGTTTGTCTTGTTCTAGTTTGTACTCAATTTTAGTATTAAAGCATCTTAAGTTTCACATTCTGCTCGTTTGCCAATTCTGTGTTTGCTCCCCCGCTAACAGACCTATTCCTTTGCTTTTCTTAGGTTACTAGCCATCTGCTAGTTTCAGAATGGAGCCAGCCTAGCCTGCTAGTAGTTTTTCCCTTTCCTTCCTTGTTAGCACACTTGGTCAAGTTCTGTATCCATACACCTTTGTCACTTATTCAAGTAGATTTGCAAATAAACATACTGCACTTTAAATAGATTTTGAGTTTGGTCTGCTTTTGATGTGGTTCCCTGTGAAACTGTGACAGCTGTTCTATGTAATTATCAGCTGCCATCTGAGCCACCAATTTGGTCACAGTAAGTGATCATCCAGAGTTGACACAATATTTCTCTACTTTTACTGGGTGTGTGTGTTATCTGTTTGTGTAATGCTCAAAGTTTTTTTTCTTACTTTAAAATAGGCTAGTAGTGCATTCCTGTTTCCTCATATTACTTGACGTGTGTTATTTGCAAAGACTTCTTTATTTTGTGTAAGTGTTTCACTAGACACGGAGAGTTGTGTGGAACCACGTGACGAAAAAGTGTGACGTATGCTTCCACTGCCATGTTTGATATTATGCAAATCCAAAATAGCGTCTAGTGCGTGTAGCAACAGATACTTCTCCGACTTTCTCGAAATATTATGACTCTTTGGAGTCCTTTGTGAAGTCAAGATATGGAGAAAAAGTAGAAATTGGTGGCTTTGATCCATGTACATTAAAACCATCCAATTATGTGCAGGATTTAGCGTTATTACTGGCGATTGGATACCCAGATACTGTAAACTATCTCGTGCTTCAAACCTCGTGGACAACCAATGCAGAAATGAGGGCTTATAAGAGCCTAGATGCCTACAATTTCTTTGTGTCTGGCTGGGTGGGCAGACTTCTCACCAAACAAGTAAAAGACGACAGGGGTTTTGTTCATGCCTGTGTAAACCACTCGCAAAGAGCTTGAGAAGCACTGTTCAAACTATATTTTATGAGCAAAAAGTCTGACGATGTGATACTAACACACTGTAACTGTGTGGCAGGGTTAGCATGAAAGTTCAAAATCTCAATCAACAGAAAAAATAGCTTTAATTAGAAAAGAACTCTTACAGATTACTGACCAAGTAATACAAGGCACAGTACAGTGGCAGGGATTTACAAACAATTTATGTCAGCAGATTGTCAGGAACTGAATGCATGGCATAGCCTTCCCTGTGCCTGGTTCTGTCTGAGGTTTTTTCCCCCCTCCCTATCCTAGGGGTTTTTTTCCTTTCCACCATCGCTGACTGCTTGCTCATAGGGCATCCGAAAGCAACTTTGGATTGTTGGGTTTCTGTTTTCTGGTATAATCCTTAAGGTCTGTACCTTACTATGTAAAGGGCTGTGAGATGACACATGTTGCAAACTTGCGCTATATAAATAAAATTGAATTGAATTGAATGCATGACATAGCACAATCCTACACAAGACTTAATTACACTAAATACACAACACAGCACAGTACTCGGAACACTAATTACTAAACTGATCAACGCTACGATGAATGAAAGAATAAGGCGGGAAACAAGCTACTCTTAACTGACAGGTGGATGTAGGGAGAGTGGTCAGGGGGTTCTGTGGGCAGAGGAGGAAAATTTGGTGCATGTAGCTGAAAGTGTATGCCAACCATGGGCCTCGATTACAGAAGGGGGCGCTCTAGTAGCCCTGGGCCACATCCGGGCCTGGGTCTTTGTCCCTGAGTAGCAGGGTGGGGAGTCGGGGGGTGGGGTGGTTTGTGACGAGTGTGCCAAATTTCATGAGTTTTCCTCCATGGCAGCCACCTCAAAAAAGGCCAAACAGCACCAAAGGAGACAAAGAATAATAATAAGAGAATCCTTACAGAAACAATAGGGGCCTCACACCTCCGGTGCAGACCACAGGCTGTGGCTTACACCAGAGGAAGCAGTGAGAAACAATGAACAATAAAACCTGTGCAGGCTGGTGAGGCCGGTAACCACAGAACAGAAACATGCTGTTATGGAGTCAGAAATACCAGCCGAGAGGACAAAACACAAACTATGGGAGAGAGAAGACATGATGTTAATAGCATATAAATGTAGCATATAAATGCAGAGTGAAAGACAGTACAGTAAATGAGCCTATAGCAGCATACCTAAGGGATGGGGCAGGGTTGCCTGGGCAGCTTTAACTGTAAGCTTTATCACAAAGGAATGTTTCGGGCTGTACCTTTAAAGCGTGTTTGTCTCCAATGAAAGACGGTGGACTGATTCCACAGGAGAGGAACCTGATAGTTGAAGGCTCTGTCTCTCATTCGGGTTTTGGAAACTGTGTCAGTTTGTTTCTCAAGGTGTTACAATACCATTCTGGAGTCTTCTTATCACTGAGTTTAAAAAAAAAAAATAGCAGAGATTTCCTGCCTTTTAAAATGAGCATTGTTTTTATTACACTTGTGCCAACTCTTCAACAATTGGTAGCACAGGCTGCTTCTGAATCATATTGTATATGTAAATAAGACAGCAGATCAGAAAGCTTCCATTAAGCTTCTAGTGTGTCTTGAGGGCAATTGTTCTTCATCAGAAAAGTTGTAACGGTAGGAATTAGGGCACAAGGTCTAATGCACACATACATTTTAAAATAGATGCTTTTCCAACAAAAGTTGCCAGATGTTTGAGGAAAAAAAACAATCTCCATGTTTATCTAAATGCTGAGATTAGTTTTGATAACCATAAAGTATGACTTCATTGTTTCCTATATATCAGTGTCTCAGTCACTGGGGTTGGGCAGTATTACATTTACATGACTCACAGGACCCCTTGGTAATCGGTTCTACCAAGGTTAGAAGGGCTTTCAGACTACTAAATAATTCACTATTCACAAATCATAGAACAGATTTCATACCACATGCTCAAGTTTCATATTTTGCTTTGTTAAAAACCTGATATAGGTGATATTGGGCCTCTGAGGAACTGCCTTCTATGTCTCTGTTTCTGCTGTCTGTCTTTCTGCTGTCCTGCCTTTACTTTCCTCCTCAGCCTCTTTCCCTGCAGACATCTTTGGCCAGCCATGGTAATGTGATGCCCCAAGACTTTGTGTCTCTATCTCCCCGACCTGAGCTCAATGATCTCACCTGAAACTGCAGCTAGATAGTTCTCTGATCTTTTGACACTGCAATCAGATGATCAGACACTTTTTTCTGATAATGCTCTGAGAGCCGTGTGTCAAACTTCAGTTTGGCACTAGTCAGGGTACACAGAATTTTGCTCATCTTCTAATGAAAAACAGTCGAACAGCGTTGACTGCATCATACTCTATTGCAGCAAAATGATTTAGGGAGCAGCACCATTTTTAAAATGTCTGTGAAGATGCATATTCTAGTTTAGGTGTATTTTTACAGATATTTTTGCATATATGTTCCTTTCCATATTTATGCTTCAAATTACCTCTTCATCAAGTGAGCAGAAGTCCTTTTATTTGTTCAGAGCTGAATTGTCATGGACTCTTGGCTAGTTTACTGACAGTTAATAACCCTGTGAGATGAGAACAGTTTGCCAACAAGTCCTCAGAAATTCCTGGCAAAATTGTCATTGCCAAGTCTGAATTACCAACTGATCTCATTGTAACTGATGTTGTAGGTTCCAGGCTCAACTTCTTGTCAACTGGTTGGTGTTAATTTCTGAGTTTGATTAATCTGATAGATAGCATTGTATCATCACTGGATGGTCTTGAGGATTTTACCTGTGTCAGTCATTTCACAGAGGATGGACAAAATGATTTATGTGTTTTCAAAAACAAACAAAAATGACAAAAACACTTAATATGACCGTTTTCCGCTCTCCCACAGCTATGCTTAAAGTTTGGATCAATTTACTCCCTCAGTGGGTTTGCTACTTTGCTGATCCATCTACCTTGGCTGTCTCTTAATGATGCTTTATATTACTACTATATCGCACCTTTGTGTGGGTCTTACATCATATTGAAAATCTGCAGGAAGGTAGATTTAGAAATGAGTGCTACATCTGACAACCAAAGACAGGTGTATGATGTTTTACACAAGAGAGATAAATATACTTGTCATCCTCAAATTATGGACACTCTATGATTTCGGTTCACCGGCTTCAGAGATTACTTTTGGATTAAATCTGAACTAACTTTCCATAATTTCATCTTCAGTGTCAACATAACTCTATTTACAAACCAGAACCTAGGAAAATAACTTTCTGTGGTGGCCTGAAGGCCTTTTGAGATGTTTGTGGCACGAAGGTCACTGTTAAAATGGCCAGACTTGCAGGACAGAATCTTGGGCAGGAAAGTGAAAGAAAAACTAAAACCAGCACTTGCTCTTCCTTCTTTAATACCACTGAGGTGTCCTTGTACAAGTGGGGGCTGGAGGTTGAAGCAGAATATAGAGCACATAACTGTGGACCCAAGAAATTAACTTTTTGGGGTCATCCTCCCCAAGAAGCTAATTTTTGAATAATAATCTTTCAATCACAATTTTTGGTCAATTTTGAGAAAACAAATGCATATTGGAGAAGTTTTCCCTCAAAGTGTGAAAGGCTTTCTAACATGTAGATAACATTGCAAAAGGGGTTGTTTAAAAAAAAAAAAACATGATCTTTTCCTAAACCTAACCAAGTAGTCTAGTGAAAGAAACCTAACTGAACTATAACTAAAAACTGAAAAAAGTCATCTCAGTCTAAAAAGGGAACATTGATTGTTTGCTTGACTCAGACTTGAACCCCAGCCCCCAGTGTGAACATCCTATGTTTGGCCCATTCTTCCACTATGACCAACCCACTGTATGGATCAGATTAATAACAGAAGACCTGGATGTATTTTACCAACCTTCTTGGCAAGATAGATGGATTACCAAGGTCATACTTTCTGTAGTGTGTAGAAAGTGTACTTTCACCCACCCTTGTGTGTACGAGCACACAAGGGTGTACAAGTACACAAGGGTGGGTGAGACTCCATGTTTAATTTTAGTCAAGTCTGTGAGAGCATGCATGGACCACTCCACACATGTGTATGAAGCCCATATTTGTGTCCACACGACAGTGACACTACAAAGGCTCAGCAGTAGTGTGCATACACAGAACACATAGACCAAATCTATTGCAAACAGAGTCCTTCAACTAGAAAAGTAGTATAATAACAACATCTAAACATCCGTGGGTGCCTGCAGCTGGCCCTGTGTGTGTTTGCACAGGAGCATAATGAAATCTTTTCTGTTCTACCTTGATGCTTTTATGCTTCCAGGCTTCATAGCTCAAAGAACATGAGTGATCAGGAATGTGCACAAGTGGATTAGGATCCACTGAATGTTCTAACAGTGATCTCACACTCTCATTTATCAGACCTTCAGACCTACTGTCAATCCTGACTTTTCCCACGTGGGTGAATAAAGTGTCTGTCTGTCTGTCTGTCTGTCTGTCTGTCTGTCTGTCTGCCTGTCTGTCTGTCTGTCTGTCTGTGCACAAGAACGAGCTGAACTGATTCAAATGACCAAAAAAGATATTACACCTACTGAAATCTATCTAGGTATGAAACACAGGTTTCATGTACTTCACGTCATTTTGTAACTGGGGCCAATCTTAAACAGCTCACTTTGTCAGTTCTTCTATGCAATGTGCAGGAACAAAGGGAAAGGGATATAAAGATAAAGTTCGATACAGTTTTTCCTCTATTGGTTTGGCTCATTTCTTGAAACTGAAATTACATTCTCAAAATAACACAGACAAACCTCCAAACCACTTGGCAATTGTTCACAACATAACTGAATGTCTCCTTCATTTCATCATCATTGCAAACATCTTAGTACATTTCTCAGTGTCTCAGTACATCTTTGCAAATGATTAAACACAGGTAGCCTGTATTTAGCATGATTTCCAAGTGAATAGATCTTGTAGATCTAAACTGATTGTTGACTTCTCAGTCTAATGGTTGTTCTCACCAAAACATGTCAGCCTCATTTCATTGTGCAAGTCATCACAGGCACAATAGTCTGTTCAATTGTCAAAATTAGTCAAGAACATATTGTGTTGTGTGGGGCAATGTGAATTTCCGCCGTGGCCCGCTCATCAGGGCCTGGTTCACTTCTCATTCAAGGATGGTCATGGTGTTCCTACTGCCTTACTCTCCTTTCCTCAATCCTATTGAGGAGTTTTTCTACACTTGGAGGTGGAGAGTGTATGAGCATCAGGCTCAGAATCAGAGATTACAGCTTGATGCAATGGACGCTGCATGCGAAGACATTACAAGTGATCAGTATAGGGGATGGTTTTGACATTCACGCCGTTTCTTCCCTCGTTGCATTGCAAGGGAGAATATCAGCTGTGTTGTGGATGAAAATCTGTGGCCAGACAGACAGCAGCATGAGGATGGCCAGGAGGTCGAAGAGGACAGCCAGGAGGGCCAGGAGAGAGAGGGTGAGGACAGCGACCAATGAAGAAGTGTTAGTTGTAAAACTCCAGCTTTATTTACAGCACGGTAGGCTACATATAATTTTCATTGTCTTTGGTTTATTTGTTTATATTACAGTGTGTTATGCTGTATATATTTTCTTTTTGCTCTGATGTTGGAAGTTACTTTATGTGTGTGAATACAAAGCTATAATTTCCTTGGCAGTATGAGTGCAATGTGTGACATCAAACCTTGGAGGCTACTTTTACTGTGAAATCCTATTTTTTTTTCAGTTTTATACACAACTGTATTCTGCTAGTGGATAAAAAAAACTAGCACAGTAACCATTGTCAATGAAGGACTGGCCTAAGACTGAGAGGTGGACATGAGGGATATTTTAGTGGTCATCTGCCATAGCGACAAAACATCTAAACATTTTGACTTGCAGTGCTCACACAATGCCAAAGGGACGCTGCATTTTGGAGGCACTGACTATTTATATGAGAATAGAATTTATTTTTGACAAATGAGTGAACTGGGAGAGATATGAGCCTTTGCAGGTGAACCATGGTGTTGTGCTGAACCATCCAGGTTATTTTGCAAAAACACCAAGAGTGTTGAGAACGTCCAGTCTGTTTCAAGAGATGAGCCAAAACAACTGAGAAGGATCTTTGCATTTTTGGCGGCACTGACTATTTATATGGGAAAGAAATTTAATTCTGAAGCGTGAGTGAACAGCTTTGGGAGAGATATGAGCTTTTGCAAGTGAGCTATGGTGTTGTGCTGAAGTGTAATACTGTTTTGTCAAATGATCTTAGAGTTTTGAAAATGTAATTTCTGTTTCAATAAATGAGCCAAACCAGTGGAGAAAACTGTAAATGTGACAGACACATGCAACAATGTCATTTTTCACTTTTTTTCAGTTGCCTGCAGGTTAGACTGTGGTTGCACCTTTTCAAGATGCGGGGTGAGTGGAAAACAGCGTTTAACACCCCTAGAGGACAGTATGAATATTTAGTCATGCCTTTTGGTCTTACTAACACTCACACTGTCTTCCAGGCCCTAGTGAATGAGTGAACGATGTGCTAAGGGACAAGCTCAATATTTTTGTGTTTGTTTACCTGGATGAGATCCTCATCTGCTCTCCCAACCTCAAGTCGCACATTCTACATGTCCACCATGTTTTCCAGTGCCTTTCCTACCAGCTGTTAGAAATTGCAAGTCCCACACCCCAACTGTGTCCTTCCTGGGATGTGTGGTCTCTGAGGGGAGGAGAAAATGGATGAAGAAAAGGTGAAAGCAGTCAGAGACTGGCCCACTTCTGGTAACTACAAACAGGCACAAAAGTTCCTGGGATTTGCAAATTTTTGTACAGAATTTATTGTGTCTCTTCCAAAACCAGATTCCAATAGACACCCCAGGCTGAAAGAGCCTTCCAAAGACTCAAGGAGAGTTTCACTACCACTTCGGTCCTGGGCATTGTCCTGCCCCAACTCCCTGACAAGAAGTTCCACCCTTGCACCTTCCTCTCCCGTAAGCTGTATCAGGCAGAGATGAATTCAGACATTGGAAATAAAGAAATAAAGAACTGCTAATCATTAAGGTGGCCTTGGAGGAGTGGCGTCGCTGGTTGGAGAGGGCATACCAACTTTCTCAGGTTTGGACTGATCACAAGAATCAATCAATCAATCAATCAATCAATCAGTCAATCAATCAATCAATCAGTCAATCTATCTATCTATCTATCTATCTATCTATCTATCTATCTATCTATCTATCTATCTATCTATTTACATATATATACACACACACACATATATATATATATATATATATATATATATATATCTACCAGGTGAGCTTTATTCTTTAAACACTATTTCATAATTTCCTATCTTAAATTCTCCTGTCTCGCATTATTGACCCCAATGAGTCCTTTACTTCCTGCCTCTCCCTGCCAACCTCTTGCCCGGTGGGGTTGGTAACTTTGGAGGTGGAGGAAGAGGTCAAGCTTGGCATAACAGCCATTAGTGTACCGGCTGGATGTCCTGCGCAACTCCAGCCTATTCCAGTACCTCGTCGCCCCTTGTCTGGCATCTACCAGAGTCTGAAGGTAACACCACCGTACTCACCTATAAGATGGTGCATTATGTCCCATTGCCCAAGTTGCCCTCTGCCAAGAAACTGCCAGAGATAATGCTATCCCATGTATTCAGCCTGCACGGGCTATCCAGGGACGTGGTATTTGACCAGGGCCCCAGGTTCATCTCCAGGACCTTTCTCCATGTAAAAAATATTAACCTTGTTGTTCAGAAGTTGAAACTTCTCAGATCCATGAGAGTCCACCCCACGTTCCATGTCAGCCAAGTCAAGCAGGCATAAGACAGTCTGCTGGTCCCTTCCAAACCTCCACCTCCCCCACCTGCATTATCGGGGGACCTACCTACATAGTCAAGATGCTGCTGTATGTCCGCCAGCAAGGCTGTGGTTGCCGCTATCTGGTGGATTGGGAGGGCTACGGTCATGAGGAAAGAATATAAGTTTCAGCCAGCATACATTTTCTTTTTTTCTGTAATTAGTTTTACACTTTTCCCTGTTGAAGTCTTCTAAACAACACTGCTTGGTTCTCAGATAAATAGATATGAGAACTGTTTAAGCTGTATTTGAAAAACTCACTAAGCACAACAGCATTAAAAATTAAAGGAGGTTCAGTCTACATCCTGTGGAGAGCATATAAGTGTTTAGAACCCTTATATATTCTCTTAAAACACACTCAGAGTCCCGTGCTGTCAATGTAGGCTCCATAGCAAGTATGTACAGAGCTGTAATAGCTCTCTTGTTACAATACCACTAAATTAGGTTGGTCCACAGGGAGCTTTATTGATCGGCACAGTTAATTGGTCGTTTAACTGTCCAATCCCAGAGGCACACTCACCAACACAGCTAATGTTTCTGTGTGTGTGTGTGTGTGTAAATGTGTGGGAAAGTAAGTGGTAAGAAAAACCACAAGACCCACAAAGCACTGGCTGCAGCAACAGCCAGAGGCCTTTAAGATTTAAATGATCTGCTTCAGTATTGTAGGCAGAATTACAAAATAAGGTATCATAGAAACTAACAAACAAAGCTAAGCTAAGGGAATTCATCTTCCTTTTTGGACAATGAATATCCATGTCAGATTTTAGGTAATTGGCCATTCAGTTCCAACTGCTGTGACATCATCAGACCAGCTCCACCATTTAATTCCCATGGCAGCTATCAGTGATTAGTGATGGTTAACAACAATCTATACACGGTATGGACACAAAGACAGCATTAGTCATTGTTTAAATACCTAATATTCCTTTTGGTTATGTTTAAAGTACCTCTGTGTTCCAAAAACATGGGTAAAAGTACGACCAAGATACTGCAGGATTCCTATTAATACTCTTGATGTGGTAAATCATTGGTTCCCAAACGGTGTGCCGCGGCACACTGGTGTGCCGTGAGGCAAGTCCGGGTGTGCCGTGGGATTTTGTGACAACCATACATTATTATTACAATATACAATTACAGAAAAATAACTATTTTTTAAAAAAAAAATCCTATATCACTACTTTGTATGCACTCATTTAATAATACAGAGGCAAACTCTACCTAAAAACAATTCTTTACAAAACAATAATTTAAAAAAACCGTTAAAGAGAACTCCATATTTCGCTGATCACGCAGTTGCGTAGGTGGGAACTATAAGACTGTGACACATCCAACATTAAAACAGAAACATAGCGAGAGGGAAAATGAAGCGCTTTCTTGTGACAAACCACTGCATTTTGCATCGAGAGGCATTAGTTACCAAAACCATGCCCCCGGAGTTGACTGAGGTGCTGGATCAGGCTGTGCAGAGGGTGAATTACATCAGATCAAGGCCCCTGAAATCTCGCCTCTTCTCCCAGCTGTGCGCCGAGATGGGAGCCGACCACCAAAGCCTGATCCTCCACACAGAGGTACGTTGGCTGTCACGGGGGAAAGTCCTATCCCGTCTTTATGAGCTTCGGGAAGAGCTTTTGGAATTTTCACGTGAACACGCTGTCCCACATAAGGACAAGCTCGCGGATGAGAGGTGGTGCGCCAGGCTGGCTTACCTTGCTGACATATTTGGGCATCTCAATGAGTTAAACGCCAAGCTTCAGGGCAGGAATGAAAACATGTTATCATCCTCAGACAAGATTCGGCAGTTTATGACCAAACTTATCCTGTGGCGCGAGGCTTTGGAACAGGGCTCCATGGACATGTTCCCGCTGGCATCAGCTGCGCCACAGACGGCTCGGGAGCGCGCTGTATATGCCGAACACCTTCAGACCTTAAAAGAGAGGTTTGAGCGCTATTTTCCAGGTGTGGCTGACATCGAGGACTATGACTGGATCCGAGACCCATTCAGCCAGGAATCCTCAACAGAAAAGCTCACTATGAAAGAGAGAGAGGAGTGCGCAGAGCTCCGTGTGGACCGCACACTGAAACTCAAATTCAGTGAGCTCCCACTGGATCAGTTTTGGTTGGCTTCTGCATCAGAGTACCCAAACATCTCCCACCACGCGATTGAGCAACTTCTTCTTTTCCCCACTACTTACCTGTGTGAGTTAGTGTTCTCTACTCTGGTTTACATGAAGAACAACAGGAGGTCACGACTCTCTGTTGAACAGGACTTGCGAGTGGCCCTCTCCTCAGTACCACCAAGGATCAAAAAAATCTGTGCGCCCCGACAGGCACATGTGTCTCACTAATTTGTAATTAGGCAAAATGTTTCCAATAGCACACGTTTCAATGCTGATACAAACTGTTACATTTATAATTTGTAGTTCAGGACAATGGACAGTGCAGCTTCCTTGCATTGACAGTTCTTTGTGCTTACTTTTGTGACCTGTCTGGTTTAAATGGGTGTGTTGCTGCTTTGATGAAGCCTAATTTGATGGAGTTTTAAATTAATTTTTGAAATATTTCGTTAATAAATATTTCATAAGTAATATAGTTGTCTTTGCCACATTTTATTTGGCATTAGTAAATAATTTTGCACATTTACAGATATTTTACATGATATGAGTGATAACACATGTTATAAAGGCTACTTGACACAATAAGTGTGCCTTGAAATTTTTACTTGTCCTTTGGTGTGCCTTGGGCACAAAAAGTTTGGGAACCACTGTGGTAAATTACAGTTTTTCTCAATCGCTTTGGTGCATTTCTCACATCACCATTAACATTTGCACAATAGTTAGTGCATTTTCAAAACAATTAGTACACACTGCAAAACCTAGTTGATAACCTGCAAAAGTGTGTCACTTGCTCAATATGGATAGTTCATTCCTCAAAAGCAAGTATTCATGTCAATGAAGGTGTCAGTGTCATCAAGATGAAAAGTCTTGACACCATTGTTTATGAACAAGATAGTCAAATGGCTCTGTCATGTTTAATTATGACAGTTTACTCTTGAAGGGTTTTCAAATGCAAAAAAGTCACATCTTGGTGATACTACCTGAAAATGCTCCAGACAGCACTATACACTATTTGACAGCCATTTGAAAACTACAGTAAAGTAACACATGACATGTATTTAGTGAGGTAACTGAGTACAAGACTCTGAATACATATGATTCACATTTTACTGTATATGATCTTTGTAATTTGTTCACAGCATTGTGCAAAAGAAAAATACACACTTATTTACAACAAACATTAGAAACACACTTTGGGGAGAGCTGCGAACAACTGTCAACAATATGTCAGTACATATTGGAACTGAACATACAACATACACAGTACTGTAAATCATTCATCCAGACGTTCCTGTCTGTCTGGAAACATATTTTCATTTACATCACAGCGAATATCATCCCTTGCAATGCAGCGAGGAGGAGCTTGATAGATTTTGACAAGTAGTTCAACATTTTTGTATGTAATGACTCAAACAATGAAATGAGGACTATTAGTTTTATAGGGAATGACTATTCAACATGAGAAACTGTTACTATGATGTGCACAAATGACTAAATGTTGTGAAGGTTGAACTAACAGTCATGAGAATTTTTTAAGTCCGATAAGAGAAATGCACCAAAGCGACTGAGAAACACTGTAAGATCAAAAGAATTTTATAAGAAATGTGGAGAATGTATAGGATAAGATCTTCTTTTACAAAGGTCATGGGTATCAGGGAAGTTCTTCAAAAATAGTAACGAATGGCAGTGTACTCCATTGCCATTCAGGGGACAGCTGACATTGAAGTTTTCCCCGTTTGTTCGATCAGCCACACCTGTTGCCATCATCATCATGCCACATCTCTCCCTCCATCTTTGCGCCTGGATTAAAGGGCTATATGAAGGTCAGTTTTTAACACTTAAAAAAAAAACTGTCTTTAACTGCCTGGTCCCAGAACACTAGACAGCTAAGATTTATGACAAAACTTATCTTCTAAGGCATGCAGATGCCAATAAAATATGTTCAACTCATTAATGCTACTACTGATATTACACAGTATACCTATTCACTTTTAATTACTACACCTCATCCATTCTAGTGCCACCTTCTGTACCACCACCAGCATATTAGGCTGCATATCAAGATTCTTTTTTATATCATGGTAATCAGTGTGCCAGCTATTTTCTCACTAAATTGTTTTGTCTATCAAATGTCAGAACACAATAATGAGAAATATACTTTCCTAAAAATAATTTCCTAAAACCCCAAGGTGATGTCTTGAAATTGCTGGTTTAATCCAACCAGCAATCCAAATGCAGTCCATGGGGTTTGTATTATCATTGTCCAATCATTGATCTCACACATTATGAAATGTTTTGAGAGGGTTGTCCTGGGTCACCTGAGCCGTCAGGTCTCCGTCTTTGAGGATCCCCTTCAATTTGCCTATAGGAGGGGGTTGGGGTGGACGATGCTATACTTTTTATGCTCCACAGCATCTTCAGCCACCTGGAGACTTCAGTCAGTTCTGTTTGGATGATGCACTTTGACTTTTCTAGTGCTTTTATTACGATCCAACCGCATACTTTAGCTGAGAAGCTACTGTGTTTTAAATTACACAACACAACCATTGCTTGGGTTTAAACTATCTTTTATCGCGTCCTCAGTTTGTCAGACTTCGGAACAAACAGTCTGGCACTATTTTAACGAGAACTGGAGCTCCACAGGGCACAGTTTTATCACCGTTTTTATTTACTTTATACACTTCTGATTTTAGACATGCTGGAATGTCTCTCCACACCCAGAAGTTTTCTGACGACACGGCCCTGGTGGGTTTTATCAATCATGGAAAGGACTCGGCCTACAAGGCTGGGATTGATGCGTTCGTCAGCTGGTATAAGGAAATTATTTAAAACTAAATGTCGGGAAGACTAAAGAACTTGCCATTGATTTTAGAAGGAAGACAGGGGAGGTCTGCCCTGTGACCATCAATGGTGAACACATTGAAATTGTTCAGTCATGTAAATGTTTTGGTGTTCACATTGACCACTGAGTCAGCGTCACTTATGAGGACAAAAACAGGATCAACAAACTGATCAAACAGGCTGGATCAGTGATTGGATGCACCCTAGACTCAACTGAGGTCACCTACGACAAGAGGATTGGGGCTAAATTGAAAAAATGTGCTGACATTTGAACACCATCCTCTTCATAGCATTTTTAATGGACTGAGAAGTTCTTTTCGTGAGCGTTTGGTGATTCCTAAGCATTCCACTGAATGACTCAGAAGCTCTTTTATTCCAACAGCAGTTCATTATTTTAATGAACACTTGTGACTTCGTTGCTACTGTCCGTTCTCTTGGAGCTCTTGTGCTGCTCGTCCTGTTTTTTCTTGTGTAGGTGTTGAAAGCAGCCAGCACACCAGTGACTTTGCACCTGTTTTTCATGACCATGGCATTTGGTATTTGTTTTTGTATTTATTAATTGTAAATGTCACGATGTGTATTGTACGAGTGGACTGTGTGACTGGTGGCATATGTGTTTCGCCATCGGGGATTAATAAAGCTTTCTTATCTTATCTACTGTTAGGGCCTCTGCCAGGAACTAACGTACCACATAAACACAGACACATGGTATACTCTAAACAAGTCCTATAGGATCAGGGTTTAGTGGTGTTTGGAAATCCACCAATTTAGCTCCTCAGAAATCTGAATTTTTAGCAAATATCCTAGGGATTTGATATGATTAAAGAAAAAAAAATGTTTTCCATATATTAAAATAGAGTTCTGACTTACAGGAAAACATTGCCTGTAAGGTTATTGTATTTGGCCCAGAAACACACTATCTAACCAGATAGTTACTCTAGATAGCATTGCCTTAGCCTCCATTTTTTATCTGCAGCTGCTGGCCTCACCACCTGCTGTCCTCATCACCTGCTGTCCTCCCATCCCCACCCCAACCTCTCCTGCTATCCCTCCCTCCCTCCCTCCTCTTCCCCATTCCCAACCCAACCAGTCGAGGCAGTTGGCCGCCCTCCCTGAGCCTGGTTCTGTCGGAAGTTTTTTTCCCCCCCTTCCCTATCATAGGGGGGTTTTTGGCTCCTTCCCACTGCCGCTGACTGCTTGCTCATAGGGAATCCAAAAGCATAGGGAATCCAAAAGCATCTTTGGATTGTTGGGTTTTCTGTTTCCTGTTTTCTGTTTTCTGTTCTTGTTACAATGTTTAGCGCTATGTGACGACTTATGTTGTAAATATGCGCTAAATAAATGAATTGAATTGAATTGAATCATAAAAATCACTTTGTAAAACTCTAATGTTGAAGCAATGTTATATTTCAGGAATCATTAAGAAAAACATAAAATAATAAAAAATTAGTCTTTCACGAACAAATACAGAAAAACAAAATGTTGTGTGCAACTTTCTGTGATGAGATATGGTGTCTTGTCACTGTGATGTGCTTGCTTTTGTATACACACACACACACACACACACACACACCCCTCTAAAAGCTGATTGTTCTTCACACAGCTCACAACTATACTATTACCTACTATTACCTACATACATGGTGTAATTCACTGACACAGAGACTGCATGTTTAAGTACTCCACCACACACACACACACACACACACACACACACACACACACACACACACAAAAAGACACAATAGAGCAATCTACAATTCCAAGGATTAATAATTAAAATGCTTGTCCAGGGTTATTGATGTCTCTGGATGCTAGCTGGCTCCCCAAATATGCTTACTTGTACACCACAGTCCATTAAGTGTGTGTGTGTGTGTGTGTGTGCGTGTGCGTGTGCGTGTGCGTGCGTGTGTGTGTGTGTGCGTGTGTGTGTGTGTGTGTGGATACATATTACACAACATATTACAACATATTACAGTAAAGCTGGGAAGTGTCAAAGCAGTTTTACACACAACTGCAATAAGATGACTCACAGTAGAGTAAACTTTAATAATCCAGGGGGAAAGTTGGCTCTTTGCAGAAGACAAAGAAACAATATGGAACTGGAAAACTGCATATGATGTGTATTTCTTTAACCAAACACACAATTCTTATAGGCCTTAAACAATATGAATTAAAACTAATTAGATCAACAGACGTTCCCTCAAAGAACGAGATCCCAGATGCAAGCGGCTGAAATGAGTTTCCTCCGCAGGGTGGCTGGGCGCATCCTTAGAGATCGGGTGAGGAGCTCAGTCACCAGGGAGGACCTCAGAGTAGAGTCGCTGCTTCTCCACATCGAGAGGAGTCAGCTGAGGTGGCTTGGACATCTGTTCCGGATGCCTTCGGGACGCCTCCCTGGGGAGGTGTTCTGGGAAAATCCCACTGAAAGGAGGCCTCGGGGTAGACCTAGGACATGTTGGAGGGACTATGTCTCTCGGCTGGTCTGGGAAAGCCTCAGGGTCCCACCAGAAGAGCTGGATGAGGTCTCTGGGGTGTGGTAGGTCTGAGCATCTCTGCTTAGACTACTGCCTCCGTGACCCAGTCCCTGATTAGCAGAAGACAGTAGATGGATGGATGGATAGACAAACAGACTCAATCAGATTGCATCCACGAGGAATAAAGTTTAGATCTAGTAATAATCAGATCAGACACTCAGATGAAGAAAAGAGACAAACTGTCAACTGATCTCCACCTGGTGATGAGTTGGATTAGATCGAAGACTGTCAGAGAGACCTGGAAAACCCAAACATGTTGTGAATGCAAACTGGGAACGTTCGGTGGAGCCCCTGCCTGAGTCAGCAAGGCTCTGGATCTCCAGGGCCTTCTCCATCCACCATTGTTTTTTTTTTAACTCTCTCACTCTGCACTGTACAAGTTCCTTTGCCTTGGAGTGGGCCTGCCTTTTAGCCTTAGAGTTGATGTCATTCTGCCAGGAACAGAAGGCTTTCCTTTTGGCATCGATAAGTTTTTCTATTTTGATGACATTGACATCAAACCAGTCTTGGTGTTTCCTGGTCTTGTAGTCAAGAGTGTCCCTGCTGGTCTCGAGTAAGGTGGTTTTAAGGGTCTTCCAGTGTTCTTCCACATCCTCAGGAAATTCTTCAGGGAGCCTTTAAAGAAGGGTGCTTGAAGTTGTTGCACCCTGTTTGTATCTCCCAGGCTGTCAATGTTGAATTTAAGGCGGGTTATCTTCCTTTGTGTCCTCCCATTCTGCCGCAGCTGGCTGTTCATTGTGGAGTGGATTAAGTGATGGTCTGTCCAGCAGTCGTCCACACAGGTCATGGACCTGGTGATGTTAACATCCTTAAGATCTCTGGCCCTGACACTCGCGTAGTCAATGAGATGCCAGTGCTTCAATTGGGGCTCCATCCAGGAAGTTTTGAACCAGTTTTTTTGGCAGAAAAGGGTGTTTGTTATTGATCAGCTCATGTTCAGTACACTTTGATAATAGGAGGGCTCTACTGAAGTTGACATTTCCACAACCTTCTTTGCGAAAAGTGTTGTTCCAGACCTTGTGATCCTCACCAACCCTGGCAATGAAATCCACAAGTAGGAGGATCTTGTCTTCCTTTAGGATGTTTGATAGGACCTGGTCCAGGGTTGTGTAGAAGGTCTCCTTGTCTTCATCCTGTGACTCCATGGTTGGTGCATAGGCACTCACAGCAGTGGCCAGCTGGTCGTCTCAGAGCCTCAGGCATAGGGTCATGAGAAGCTCATTGATGCCTACTGGAGATTCAGAGAGTTTCTTGATGGCGAATCCCACTCCGTGGATTCTGTTAGGTAACATATAATCAACAGAATTATAAAATAGAGCATGAAATGTATCACAGAGCATAAGAATAAGTACGCTAACCTTTACAATAAACAAAAGTTGTTGCTGGTAAGTATTACTAATGGAAACTACAGAGGTTTAAGAGTTACTAGTAGTAACATCTGCATTTTCTGATATCATTAGGCACACTCAATAAAGAAGACAGTTATATCTCCAAATAATTTATTTTATTGTAAATCTATTCAAAGCAAAACATCAGACTTTGTTGGTTGCATTATAGAAAAAAATGTATCTAGAGTTGACATGACAAAAACTAGGCTAGTAACTGACTAGGCTGTTTATCAATGACAATTTTAGTATTGGTAATTAGTCTGACTAATTAGTTTGTGACATTTTTTAAGAACAATACTCAAAAAATTATTCCTCACTGACAATTAATTAAAGATCTTAGTGCAATAACAAAACAAAGAATTTGAGGACACAATGTCAAGCTTTGGAAGAGACAGATCATGTCATATTTTTCAGTCATTTATCTAATCAAATAGGCTAACTTGTTGTGGAAAATCTGGATGAGCCGAGCAAAAACAGTCTGGATGCAACAGATTTGTCTTTGTAATTTAATAAAGAATGAAAGGAGTAACAATGAATAATAAAGAAGAGAAATGCAGATCGAATATTTCAGCTGAAAGGCAGACCTCCGACACCAGGCTCGTGTTCAGAGGTCTGACCCAGACCAAGAGATAAAATACAAACTTATACCAGTATCCATCCTAGACACAGCATCTATCTTTCACATAACAGTAGCTTTGCTTTTCCCATGAAACTACACAGACTCCTCAGCCGAGGAGTCTCAGGGCCTTGATGCCTAGCGCTGGTCACAACATCATGTCACAACATCACATACCATAGCAAGATAGAGAAAACCACTCAGAATCAGGTCTATTGGGTTCTCTGATTAACAGTACAAAACAGTAGAGTACAACATTACAAAATGAAATTTTTCTACAACAATTCCCCCTTTGGCCATTCTATGGCCATCTAAATTATGAAGCAGAGCCGTTTTTTTTTTTTTTTTTTTTAAGTCTGGATGCTTGCATAGATATGTGAGAGGAGTCCGGGTGCCACCCAGGCCACGAGCTAATCTCAACAGGGTCACTGAGAGACGCAGGTGATCTCAGGGGAGACTGGCTTGACCGGAACCAAACACTGAGTGCCATGCAGCGTCTTTGCAGAAGCGGTAATCACACGACCTAATCACTTTATTCAACAGGCGAGAGTATATACACATCACACACATACATACATCAGTCAGTAACTTTCAATGCTTTGAGTTACTTCTATCACAGAGTGTGTGACGGAAAAGCTGTTTTGTGGACATAGAACATCCTGTTATTTGAGCAAGCAAAACAAACATAAACATAAGTGGCTATATTTATGATTATACAATCTCAGAAAGGAAATCACTAAATACACATGTCATCGGAGTCAATGTCGTCATCGTTATAGGGTGGAATCCAATCAGAGGAATCTGAAACATCATCATCTTTATTAAGTTGGTAGCTGTATTTACTGTCCCAATGTCGACCTAATCAGAGAATTAATCAAAGCCTTAACACAAGGAACAACACAGCACATTAGCAAGACAAACACCATCATTGTAGTAAGCCAGGGCATTAGCAACTTCAGAATTGAAAATTTCCAACCGCCAGTGGTCAGCGATGACCACCAGCTCCAATCTTCTGGAAACTTGAAGTTCTCGGCTTTTCTCCTCATGCAGCAGGTCATTAAGATGGGAGACAATGTGAGTCATGTTATCTGAGACATCAGGAATGAACTACTATTTGAGCTAATTGCAATGGTGTTAGCATGTCTTTGCAGTCAGGAAATAGAAACACATATCAATATGAACATCAGAAATAAGATAGAAAGGACTGCTCTCAAACCACAGCCCAGGGATCTGAGAGGGTGCCATGGTCTTCAGTCGGTCCTGTTGGATGGTGTCATCCTCAATCTTGGAGCACTTGTTGGAGCTTTGGCTGCTACTGGTGGAGAAAGAGCGCTTATTTCACCTCTTTCTCAGTTGATGACGTGACGTCCAGGATTCACTCCTCCTAGGCCTGCTGGTTGGTGTGGTCTCTGTCCTCGTCTCCTTTTCCCTCCTTGGTATCTGCAGGTGCGTCATTGGGGGCCGGAATGAGTTTGCAGTGGCTGGCGTGGATCCAGGTGGCCCTCCCAGCGACCTTAACAGCCGTCTCTGTGTCAGGAGAACCTGAAAGGGACCCTGGTAGTGCCGCTGCTTCCAGTGTCGTCGCCTGTGGTCCTTGATGAGCACTCAGTCCCCCGGTTTGAGACAGTGCAGCACAGTTGTAACCGCTGCTGGCAGTGCACTTTTATCTGTGAATGCAATGCTGACAATGAAGCAGACATGTTGGCAAAATATTTCAACATAACATCCTCCCATGCTATCATGGTTGGGAGATGATGTCTAACTGGACTTACACCTGTCTGGGGAGGCCTCCCAAATAAGATCTCAAATAGGCTATGACCATATTTGACTCTGATTCGCATGCGCATGTAGAAGAGCACCAGTGGAAGTGCTTTGACCCAAGAAAGACCAGTTTCCTCACAACACTTTGCGAGTTTTGCTTTAATGGTACCGTTTTCCCTCTCCACAGCCCCTGCACTCTGTGGGTGATAAGAGCAGTGATGCCTTATTTCAAACCCCAAATAGTCAGATATTTCTTTGAGCGCTTGATTCACAAATCCTGGTCCATTGTCACTGCTGATGACTGCGGGGATTCCCCACCGGGGAATAATCTCTGTAAGCAGTGCTTTTGCCACTGCTTTTGCATCCTGTTTGTGGGAGGGAAACACTTCGACCCTTTTACTGAACATGTCAACAATCACCAGACAGTATTTCTTCCCCTCGCATGGTGTCAATTCGATAAAATCCATCATTAAATGATCAAACGGTTTATCAGATGAAGGATGTCCTGCAGGAGGCATGCGGATGGCTCCTGAAGCATTATTTGGATGATGGTACTCATTCCCCCTTTTGACACATGATCACTTCCATGAGTTTTGCATAACAATGGAAGAGAGCATGTGGCAAACAAGGCTTACCATCCGGGTCACTGTGCAGCCCCAGACACAGCCCCAGATTCAGCCCACAGAGCAGGCTCATGTGGGGTGGACAAAGTCTGCAACCTTGAGGCACCAGCATAAGGATGAATTGCTGAAGGGAGAGACACCATCAGGTTTTGCATTGGAAATAAAAATATTTGAAAAAACAGCTGCCTTAGCTGCTGCAAGAGGTCGTGGGGCTGCTGTGTAACCTGCAGAAACCAGATTAGTGTTAGTGAGCATCACATTTAACAACAGAAATAGCTGTGGGGAGAAGAATAGCGTCGAGCAACACAGACACAAGTTTGTGGTGAGAGATGGGTTTTCTAGATGAAGTGAGGAAACCCTGGTGTTTCCAAAGGGCCCCAAAATCATGAACTACGCCGAATGCGTAACGTGAGTCTGTGTAAATATTTACAGAGACATCAGAAGCCAGTTTACAGGCTTCAGTGAGTGCAACAAGTTCTGCTGATTGAGCAGAAAAATGTGATGGCAAACGGCCTGAGAGCAACACTTCATGCTGTGTAACAACTGCAAAACCCACATGATTTGAACCTGTGTCTGGAGAGCGCGAGGCTGAGCCATTAACAAAGAGTTCCAGATCAGCATGTTACAGTGGAACTTCTGAGAGATCAAATCTCGGTGTGCTGCTCTGCTCCAGTACCTGTAAACAATCATGCGGTTCACCATCTGCTTCAGTAGGAAGAAGTGTAGCAGGATTAAGAACATTGCATCTTTGCACAGTTACATTAGGCATGTCAAGCAGGGTTATGTGGTATCTCAGCCATCGCTGGGCTGAGAGATGAGACGTTCCTTGTGTGTGTAGAATTCTTTCTACAGCATGAGGAACCATGAGTGTGAGGTTCCCATAACAAACAAGATCACGTGACGCCGTCACAGCTTTCTCAGCTGCAGCCACTGCTCGGAGGCACAAGGGGAGACCTGCTGCAACTGAGTCCAGTTTGGTAGAGAAATAGGCAATAGGTCTCAGGTTTCCCCCATGCTGTTGTGTCAGAACAGAAGTCATGTAACCGTCTTTTTGGTCAACAAACTGAGTAAAAGGAAGGTCAGGATTTGGTAATCCAAGTGTTGGTGCAGTCTGTAGTGCAGTCTTTAAGTCAATGAAGGCTTTTTCACCTTCGTCAGTCCAAGTCAGTTTGTCATGTGCACAGAGATTATTACCATGAGTCATGGCAGAGAGGGATGCCTCTCTTTCTGAATAGTTAGGGATCCACTTTCTGCAGTATGATGTCATGCCAAGAAAAGACAACATTTGTTTCTTTGTGATTGGTTTTGGAACAGATTGAATGGCATGTATTCGTTTGGGAGAGAGGGATTTGCCCTCGGCTGTGATCACATGTCCCAGATATGTTACTGACGTCTGGACAAATTGCATTTTTGGCAAACTTACTTTGTGGCCATTTTCGGCTAGATGTTTTAACAGAGCAATTGTGTCCGTTTTGCATTCCTCTCGGGAGGATCCACAGATTAAGATATCATCTACGTACTGTATCAAAACAGAATCACAGGGGAGACAAAGACTCTGCAGATTGTCTCTGAGTGCACTGTGGAAGACACTAGGTGATTCACAGAAACCTTGGGGGCAACGGGACCAGGTATAACCACGCCCGTCAAAGGAAAATGCAAACCAAAATTGGCTGTCCTTGTGCACAGGAACGGAAAAAAAAGCATTTGCCAAGTTAATGACTGTGAAATGAGTAGCATTTGATGGAATCTGTGACAGAATTGTGTGAGGGTTTGCTACCTGAGGGGCACGCGGATGGACTGCGGCATTTACTGCCTTGAGATCCTGGACAAACTGCCGATCGACCAGTTGACCTTGGTGGCAAATCTTTAACCGGAAAAAAAATAGGGGTTCTGACCGGGGAGTCATCGCATGGAATTATGACTCCAACCTTCAGAAGAGATTCAAAACAGGCCTAATTCCCTCAATTGCTTCACGCTTAAGTGGGTATTGTTTCACACAGGGTCTGTAATCTGACTTTGGATGAACAACGAGGGGTGAGGCTCCTTTGATGAGCCCCACATCATATTTGTGCTGAGCCCACAAACCAGCGGGCACCCCCGATAGTTCAGTCAAATCAACAGGCACACTTTGTGAAACCATGTGTTGTGTGTGTGTGTGTGTGTGTGTGCAATGAGCTCAATCGTTCTTTTAACCAGCGCTGTGGATGTTAACTGGGTCTTGTATATACGTCACCCTTCCTGCTGTACAGCGTCTTGGGGTCTCCCCCAACTGGACAGAAATCAGTCAAGTTCAGGTTTCTGTGGAGCCAGAGTTCCAGGTCCCTCCATTCCCACTCTGCTGGTTTTGCCAGCGACACGTGTGGCGCCTCTCCTGGAAACAGCTTATCTTGTGACGGAGAGAGAGACACAGACACAGCAGCAGCAGACCGCAGACCTTGTCCAGAGAATACATGGCAGATTTAATCTCTCTACTGTTAGATCCTGTCTATACCACTCCCTTTCAAATCTTTCATCTGGTCCCTGTGACAAATGTGCAGTGCAGTGTAGTGAATCAGCAGACATGAAATCAGTTGCCTCGGTGCAATGCGTGTGTGCAAATGATGAGCGGTGATGCAACAGTGAATGTCCAGATTGCAGCAGAGACCATTCATAGACATACAGCAATGATTGTGGGCTGTATTTCACCATTTATGTTGAGTCTGGTAATCTAGAGATTTCTAACCAATGAGGATGTGATACCAATATCATGCTAAATCAGCACATTAGGTCTCTGCCCATCAGATTGATTGGACAATGGTCTGAGAATAGAAATGAGTGTTTAGTTGTGCTGTTATCAACTGTACAGTGCAATGGGAAAGTGTAAGGCTCTGACACATGAATACCAGCAAAGCCAAAAGTTCTCTCTCTTCTACCACTCTCTTAAGGCTTTGTTGGTAAAGCTTTGGAATTCAACACAGAAAGCGTAACTGCAGAATCCACTAGGAATTCAATAGGGTGACCAGCTACCATTAAGGTGAACTGTAGTAGCTTTCTGAATCCTGTCTCATCTGTATACATAGGAAAAATAAATCTTACTTTTCCGCTTTTATCCTTATCTTCTGGATGACTTATGGCAAGTGCTATTTTTTTTATTATGATCAGATTAAAATGTTGACTCACCCAATGTGTTGTGTTGTGCGTTGTGTATGTTGGAAGCCTGTTCCGTCTCTGGCGTCCGCTTCCCCTCCTCCTGCTCTCAGTCCGATGATTCGTAGTTGGTCTTTTTACCCTTTCTCGGACAGTCCTTCATCCAGTGCCCCTTCTGGCCACATCGGAAACAAGTGTGTTTCTTCCCGCAGCCTCTTTTTCGGCCTCTGCCCCCTTCTTCCAGTCCTCTGTTCAGCTGTCCTTCTTCTTCATAGGATTCTAATGGTCTCAGTTCAGTCATGGTCGGTCGATATTCTCTCATAAAGTTCTTCATCTGACTTTTGAACAAGGTCAGATTGTCTTTTGGTTCACAAACATGCAGCATCGCTTCAGGAACGTCAGCTTCTGTCCATGGCCTAAACACCAGCATCGGCCCTGATGGGCCTGCAGCCTCCATCATTGGCATGCTCAGCACCCCGCCCTCATTGGTAGTGTCTGAGCTGGAGGATGATGCCGATGGTTGCAGTTCTTCCTGTGATGGAAACCGGGCAGAAAGAATCCTCACACGTCCCCGAGTCCTTGCCGCCGGTCCCTGGGATGCATTGTGGGATGCATCCTGGGATGAGGGCCCCGGCGGAGGAGTTGGCCCGGTTTCTTGCTTTGTGGATGTAGATGGTTCGGGTGGAGGGGAGGCAGGACCTTGTTGGCTGTCTTCTCTCCGCTGCTGTCGCCAGGGAGCACAAGGAGGAGGAGGAGCGGAGTCCAGATCGGGATCCAGGGTGCATGCTTTCCTTGGAGATTTTACCTCAGAGAAAGAGGGATACAGTGTGTCAGTGATCTCAGTCTGTTGCTGGATTATGTCTTTACTACCTCCACTGGACTTCTTTCCCTTTTCATTCACCTTTCCCTCATTGCAATTACATGGCTTTGATTTAGCTTTCTCTCTGCTCTCTGCCTCTTCTCTCCACAATCTATAAGCCTCCCAATCTGCCAGAAATGGTACATATTTTTCTCTCTTTCCTTTGGACAAGGTCGCATACTTCTCTGCATCCGCTGTCTGTCTCATCTCCAAGCTTGTTTTAAGCTGTTCCAATTTGTTTAAGTCAAAACTCCCTTTTTCTGGGAACCCCATTTTCACCCACGTATCAAACTGGTTCATACTTCTAGCATTTTTCCGAGTCATTATTCTGAGGATGACAGGAAGAGACTTTGAATCTGTGTCCACATTAACCCTCTCCTTACTGAGACTCGTCCCCATCTCTGATTCTGTAATGCTAACAGAATCAAGACACAAATGTCTACAAGTGACCTAAGAGAGCCTGGATAAAACCACCTCTCTAACTTACAAACAACCTAGTTTGTGCTGGGGAACTACCTTGTTCCCCCACTTGCGAGATGACCTCCACCGGTGGACTACCTGGATTGCAATCTCTTTCCTGGCATGCATGCTCTTTACGTGACAATGTCACCGGCCCCATCCAATCTGCAATACTCTAATTCTCTCATTCATTCATTCATTTGTACAATAAGACATAAGGAAAAAAGGACAGAAAAATAAAATATTTTTCTCACCCTTTACTTATGCGCGACTCTTTCCTACTCCGATTTTCCTCACGAGGGTTGGATCGGTGTTCGGGCTCCGCCTGGAGACAGCTTCTCACCAGTCAGGGAGGAATCCCCCTAAGACAATGCTTAGGTATTGCCTTCTGCTCCAGCAGAGTCCGAATCACGCGTCCTCCCCGTACGGGCCACCAATTTGTTGTGGAAAATCTGGATGAGCCGAGCAAAAACAGTCTGGATGCAACAGATTTGTCTTTGTAATTTAATAAAGAATGAAAGGAGTAACAATGAATAATAAAGAAGAGAAATGCAGATCGAATATTTCAGCTGAAAGGCAGACCTCCGACACCAGGCTCGTGTTCAGAGGTCTGACCCAGACCAAGAGATAAAATACAAACTTATACCAGTATCCATCCTAGACACAGCATCTATCTTTCACATAACAGTAGCTTTGCTTTTCCCATGAAACTACACAGACTCCTCAGCTGAGGAGTCTCAGGGCCTTGAGGCCTAGTGCTGGTCACAACATCATGTCACAACATCACATACCATAGCAAGACAGAGGAAACAACTCAGAGTCAGGTCTATTGAGTTCTCTGATTAACAGTACAAAACAGTAGAGTACAACAGTACAACATGAAATTTTTCTATAACAATCAACAGATTATTCAACTATTCTAATCAACAGAATATTCAACTTTGAAAAATAAAAAAATAGTTTAGCCACTCCCCAGTCCCTGCATCTGCCCCCACCTGACACTCTTCCTCCTCCCTCATTCCCTCTCCTCCCTCCGCTCAGCTCTGTCCTGCAGCTGTAACCTGGTTTTAATCAATCACCTGAAATACCGGGCAGCTGTGGCGCAGCACACCTGTCTCATCATCTCTTCCATGAGAACTGGCTCTTCACTCCCTGCCAGATCATTGTTTCAGCTCCTGCAGTCAGTGATCAGCTTCTGCACATTTTGCTTTGTGTTTTTTGAACCCTGACAAATTCTCGTTTTCTGCTGCAGTTCTGCTGGCCGCTTTGCCCAGTTCCGCTCCTGCTCGAGTATCACTGGAATCCCCATCTCTGCCACTGAGATAGATAAATAGATAGATAGATAGATAGATAGATAGATAGATAGATAGATAGATAGATAGAAACTTTATTAATCCCTTGGGAGGGTTCCCTCAGGAAATTGTGGTTCCAGCAGTTGTACAGCACTGGCAGTATAATAAAACAGTAGATCAAACACATAGATCAAAAATAATACATTCATAAAAACTATTACTAAAAAACCTATTGCATACCAGACAAGACAATTGCACATATATTGTAAATTGCACAGGCCCAGGAAAAGCTTAGTGTTAATGCTCAAAGCTCATCCTTATCCTCCCCACCTCCTCCCCTCCCCACACTCTCCTTCTCCCACCGAGTGCAGAGTTGTACAGTTTGATGGCTCGGGGGACAAAGGAGTCTCTGAGTCGGTTGGTTTTGCTTCTGGGGAGAAACAGCCTATCACTGATCAGGCTTCTCTGTGCTGGAGGAAGCCTTGGACTCTCCTGCTCGCCTCCGTTCCACTCCAGCAGAATTCTGTGTCTTGTGCAGTTACAGTAGTGGAAAAAATTTTCAGCCACCCTTAAAATTTTACACAATCTCAAATATTATCATGAATTATTTGTGGAAAAATCTTTTTGCGTTTCAAAAGGTGTGGCTGCATTAGACAGACACAAACAAATACGAATGATATATTTTGTTTATTGTTTACAAGAAAAACGAACAAATTAAATTTTTGACAGTTTCAATATGTCAGTCCTCAACATTGTCGGTATCAGAGTCAACAAATAACAGAGAATGTGTTTAAAACTGAACAAAAACTAAATAAACCAACACATCATCAAATTAATATTTAGTTGTCCTGCCATTAGCATGCAGTACAGCTCTAATCCTGGCTGCCATGTTCCCCATGAGTCTTTCACACTGTTGGGGCATAATATTGAGCCATTCTTCTTAAATCATTGCTTTTAATTCTTCTAAATTATCTGGTTTATGCTTTGAAACAGACCTTTTGATAATCCACCACAGATTTTCTATTGTGCTCACGTCCAGGGATTGAGCTGGTCACTCTAAGACCTGGATTCTGTGCTCCTGCAGCCAAGTTCTACTGGCCCTGGATGTGTGGCAAGGAGCAATATCTTGTTGAAACATCCAGTTTTGACCTCAATGGAACACAGCATGTGCAGAAGGGAGCATGTGGGTTTGGAGAATGGCACAATACTTGGCAGAGTTCAATGTGCCATCACAGACAGTGAGATGACCAACACCAGCAGCACTCATGCATCCTCAAACCATGATACTGCCTCCACCATGCTTGACAGTAGGTACTGTACATGCTGGAGATAATGCTTGGCCTGGCCTTCTGTGTACCCTCACATTAGCAGGAGGAAGATAAAGCTGGAAACTGGACTCATGTGACCACAGAATCTTCTCCCAATTCCTGGCTGTCCAGTTCTTGTGTGCTTGGGCCCAACGATGCCGGACTAACCTCTGCCTCTCATTGATCAGGGGCTTCTTGACAGCCTTGTAGGACCTTAAGCCATGATCTAAGAGTGGGCCACGTACAGTGCAGGTGGAACACTGGACACCAGTTTGGTTTGACCACTGCTGCTGAAGCTCCTGTGATGTCATTGGGTGGTTTTATCTGCACATGTGGATCAGGATGTGGTCATTTCTTTCTGAAGGAACCCTTGGCGGCCCAGATCTTGGTTTGTCTTCCAAGCTGTTGGTTGGTCTGTATTTCTGCAGAGTGTATCCAACTGCTGAAGGACTGCATCTGCACTTCCTGACTATCTGACAGCAGCTGTACCCTTCAGGCATTTTTCCTGTGTTAGGTTCCTTGTTTTAGCCATTTTTGTCTCTGAAGAACTTCAAATGTGCTGGCTTTATATAGGCATGAAACACGGCGTGTCTTTTAATAAAAAGCACGACCTTCATTAGCAGATCACTGGTACCAAAATGACCCAATACTAAAAATTTCTCATGTATTTTTATGGAACTAATCAGTTTTAAGTTCTTAATGTTTTTTAGGGTTTGTTTAGTGACTGTACTAAAAGAAATTGCACTTGAAGACCTAAGAGTGATTCTTAATGAAATATTTCACAAATGCATGGGGTGTCCAAAAACTTTTTTCCATCACTGTAAGTGCTAAACTCACATTGTTTTTTCGATCTGCATTGTTATATAGGCGCCGTATCGTTTTGTGTAAAAATTTGACCCAAGTATAGTTAACTCTGGTGGTGGCACCACGTGTGCTCCCTTTCAGCTTAGTCGTTAGGCTTCTTTTGTTCTGCTCTGTATTTGACCGTTTATGTATTCTGTATTTCTGCTCTCGTAACTCTCCTTGCCCAGTATTACTCTGTTCTTGTTAGTTCTGTGCTCTGTGTAATTGTACTGGTAGAATTTCAATCTGCTTTGTATTTTGTGATTGTGCATAGCCTTGTGTCCCTCGTGGGCTTCCACAGTTGTCCTGTGTAGTCTAGTTTTTCCTACTTGTATTTCCTTGCCTTGCCTGTTAGTATCATTCCCAATCCTAGCCCTGTATCCTTGTGTTAGTGTTTTTGTTGTACATGTTGTGAATAAATTGTTCAAATTACCCTCTGTGTGCCGTGTGTGTGCTTCTCTGTCTGCTCTGTACAAACTGTGACAATATGAAGCAAAACACAGAGTAGCATTTACTAATGCAATAATTGCACCCAATATTTACCTAACTCACTGTGTTCTTGAACTAATCCTTGGTCTCTTCTTCACCGAGCTTGCAAAACAGCAAGTGATAGGTGGCAGAAAATTTAATTCGAAGAAATTTGCATTTTTTGTTCTAAATTTGATTTTAAAAAGTTGTTTTTGTTCTTAATGTTTATCTCTTTTCTCTCTTCTCCAGTGATTTCTTTCCTCATCTGAACCTTTTCATTAGACAGTGAACACTTATCCCTCTTCTAAAACACTAATAGTAAACACACATTAGCAAAGACACAAACTGGCTTACCAATTACCACACTCAACCAAGTTAACTTATCATTCAGCTCACTTCACTAAATCACATAATTACATACATTACATTCATACTTATGAAATGTCAAGCCTGTCAGAAAAGTTCTCAGCCTGCACCAAGCAGAGGTACTGGACATTTTATTAAAGCTGTTAACTAGTGTAACAGCACAACTAGTCAGCATGACAAGCAAAGAAAATTCCTCCAACTCTGTCCACCGCTGTTCTGACCTGCATCAACAGGCCGACCCGACCATCCATCAACAGAAGCACTGTCGCAGCACCATGACGTGCACACAAGTAACTTTCAGTCACTGAAACTTGGTGCAAACTTTTAAATTCTCTTTCATTATCCAAAGCAAATTCCTCCAAACTGATAATTAGTCTATCATCAAATTAGCGGTTGCTTTCAGGTGTGGTCTATTCATCCCAACTCAGAACACTGTATTTCCCAGTATTGTGTGTAATATTGTGTTCTCTTCAGTCCTCATTTTTCCTTCACTCACATTCACCACATTGTTTGTCTTGTGTTGTTGTTGTCTTATTGTGTGTTATTGTTGTGTCACTGTTAGTAGTTATTGTGTAGTTTAATAAATATACCTAAAGTTCAGTGCCTCCACTTTTTTGTTGTTCACATTTTGGTCACTAATATATTCCAGCTACCTTGCTCAGCTGGGATAGGTTCTATCTACTGTTGTTTTAGTTGTTGGATCAGGTGGCAGGACTAGATCATGGTCAGTGAAGGTCTCCTCTGTGCAAAGATGTAGAGTCTAGAAACCATCATGACTCGCCACCAACTTCAATGGGCCGGACACCTTGCCTGAATACCAGACACCTGCCTATACAAACAGATCCTCTTCTTGGAGCTCACATCTGGCAAAAGGCCACATGGAGCCCCATGTCTGCAATTCAAGGATCGGCTCAAAAGTACCTTGCTGATGGCTGAAATCCATCCAGTCAATTGGTCAAGAACCAATTGGAGAAGAGCAATCCACGAAAAACCAACATCCTTTGAAAACACCAGAAGGCAAATAGAAGAGAGAAAGAGAGACCAAAGAAAAGCCAGAGCTCTCAATCCCCTGACCCCCTGAACTACCCTACCATGCAGTAGCTGCAGATGTCTCTTCAGATCCAACAACTCATTTTGCACAGAGGGAAATGTCAGTGAGCACCCCAATACTTGGCAATGAGTTCCGAAAATTTGATTGATTGATATAGTTTTTATTATTGTGTTGATCTAGTTGTACATAATTGTATGTAGAGTATATCATGGTGTTTTTCTGATTGTATATAGTTTGTTCTTGTTTAAGTAAAATATTGTTTGTTGGACATATGAAAAATGTACTTAGAATGCATGATGCAAGACACATTATGTGTTCAGATATGTACCCCTAAGGGAAAATACTATACATAGGTTCAGAGAAATTGGACACATGACCAAAAAGTGTATCTTTTAGGCGATTTGGTACGTAACTTGCTTTATCGAGTGAAAGTATTAATTAAAAGTGTCTTTAAAATGCAGATCAAGTTATTTTGATGTGAAAAAAATCTTTCAGAATAAAAGTTGGGGAGTTAAAGGTAGGAAATATAATTACTTTTTGACAGTTAGAAAACTGCGTTATATGTGTTGTAATGGTCCTTTTGTTATGACCAGCTCGCTAGGGGAAAGGAAGTAACATAAAAGCCCAGTGTTCAGGTAAATTCAAGTCATTTATTAACAAAACTAAAGATGTAACAATCAAAACAAAAGTGAGGCAACAAAGGACTAAATGAGTGCTAAAAAGCAAGAACAAAAAGAGACATCTAAACTAGAGTTGTTAACTTATCTAAAAGAAAAACAGGGGTAACAAAAGAACTACCGGCTCTCTAGCTCAGCGATAGAAAAAACAAATGCAATTCTAAGAGCACTCAGTCGCCAATGAAACTAACGAAGGGAATTTACAGGTTGTGCAATTTCAAAACTAGTGCCTCACAAGTACACAGAGTTCTACAGAGTTTTACATAGTTTCACAAAGTCACAAGTGACACGAGGCACGCGAGCAAGGCTGGCTACAGCTTGCTGCCTGGCTGTCGTCTGCTGGCTCCTGAAATACTCCTGGTGGCTCCCTCTGATTGGTGGGCCGGCAGTCGTCACTCCCACACCAATCCATCTGGTCCATCACAGGTGGAAGGAATCAGGACAACCTGAGTACACCCTCGCATGCACACAAACACTCTCGCACTCACACACTGAAGGAGAGGGAGAGCAAATGTTCCTGATACGGCAGCGGCTGTAACACCTTTATAGCTATTTTACCTGGTAAAGAGGGGTGAGTGGCCTCAAATCTATCAAATAAGACCCCCGAATGAAGCCAAGTCATTTGATTGCAAATAAAAGATTTTGGATACAAGGTGGAAGGCACCAAGGTGAAAAACTGCACTGTATGAGTTGTATTTGCGGTTAATTTAAAAAAAAAAAAATTTAATCCAATTTAATCAAGTCAGGTCATTCCAATACATAAATAACTGCCGAGAAATACTGGATTGATAAAAGTCTAGGGCTTAGAGACGGAAAATAATACAGAGATGTAAGCATGACCGCAAAATAATATTTTTTTTTATTTTTCATGTAACCCATCTTTAAATCATGTTGATGACAGTTTAATTTTAAAATGCAAACAAGGAAAATAGACATCCCAAACACATAGCCTAAACACTTTAAACAAAACTAGTATTGCCATGTCAAATCCTTCTTAGTCACTACTGTAATTATTTGCATACAGGAAACCCAAGTTTCCCTGACACACACTTTTGCTATTACCATTACACACAGTTTTGTGTATTTGTACATTATGGCTGTTAGACCTGATAAAAGCCACTGTGCGAAAGCTGACGTCTCCAGCTACAACTGGGTTGTACAGCTTTAAGAAGCAGTGCGCTCCCGCGGACGGCAATCACTTTTTGGCATAACACCAGCGTCAGGTACAGGCAGATTGGTGGCAGGATTGGTATGTCGCTGATACCAGGCAGTAAGGTGGGAATGGCTTGGAGAAGCAGGTCAGGGACTGGCATGAACGCAGGGTTTGATTGTCTGTAGTGGTGAGACAATCCTTGCAGCTGTCTCCAGTCTGTATAATCAAGCCCACTGCATGCAGGGCTGGACTCACAGGAGAGAGGGACAAAAAAGAGAGGCAGGGAGAAAGAAGGTGAGAGAAAGAAAGGAAGAGGGCTAGGCAGTGTCTGAGGCAGGGATCCTGACACTTCAGGAGGAAAATTCTTTGGTCAGATGAAACAAAAATTCAACTATTTGACCACAATGACCAGAAAATGTTTGGAAGAGAGAATAAACCATACCTACTGTCACCTATAGTGGTGATAGTGTCATGCTCTGGGGCTCAGACTGGCCTCCCCGATGTCCTGACCTAAACACCACTGAGAACTTGTACAATGTGCTGAAGAAAAAAATCTGTTTCAGAAAGCCAACACATTTAGTTGAACTGTACAAATTCTTCAAGATTCAAGGGTTTTTATTTGTCATGCTCATACAGTATGTAAATTGAAATGTAAAGTGACTGTTCTCAAGGCTGTGCAATAAAAGTAAGACATTAAAAAGAACATTCTTTGAAAACAATCGAAAAGGTTACAATTTAAATAATGAGGTAGCGACTGTGATTCTGAAGTGCAGTGTATATTGTGCGAGATACAGTCATGCATGTACGTATGTGTGTTGTTATATTATGCATGAGAGGGTGGGTGGGTATGTGTGTGCATACACCTACATGTTATAGACTTAGACTCAGACTCAGACTTCTTTATTGTCATTTGACCCTTTACAGGATGAGCAAAATGCAGATTCTCTTGGTGTAGCTCATAAAAGATGACATAAAAATATACAAGTAATAAAAATAATAATGACCTTCAGCATTATAAATAGTAAACATTACTAGAATGCTTAAAGTCTGTATCTATATATATATATATATATATATATATATATATATATATATACACACACACACAGTTGTGGTCAAAAGTTTACATCCACTTGTAAAGAACATAATGTCATGGCTCTCTTGAGTTTCCAGTTATTTCTACAACTCTGATTTTTCTCTGATAGATTGATTGGAACAGATACTTCTTTGTCACAAAAAAAAAACATTCATAAAGTTTGGCTCTTTTATGACTTTATTATGGGTTAACAGAAAAAGTGACCAAATCTGCTGGGCCAAAAATATACATACAGCAACATGAATTAGCAATTTTGGTGACTTCGAAAGTTGTGTCAATGAAATGAGCTTCACAGCATGGCCTCTTAACTTCTTGTGAGTGATTCTGAGTGACTACAGCTGGTGACTTCTCTGAGGCCATTTAAATTGGGCTCATTGGATACAAACGCCCACAAACGCTACAATGAGAAAGTCTAAGGAGCTCAGCACGGATCTGAAAAAGCCAATCATTGACTTGGACAAGTCAGGAAAGTCACTTGGAGCCATTTCGAAGCAGCTACAGGTCCCAAGAGTAACAGTGCAAACAACTGTTTGTAAGTATAAAGTCCATGGCACTGTTTTGTCACTGCCACGATTAGGAAGAAAATGCAAGCTGTCACCTGCTGCCGAGAGAAAATTGGTCAGGATGGTGAAGAGTCAACTGAGATTCACCAAAAAGCAGATCTGTCAACAATTAGAAGCTGCTGGAACACAGGTGTCAGGGTCCACAGTCAAGTGTGTTTTGCATTGCCATGGACTGAGAGGCTGCCATGCAAGAAGGAAGCCCTTGCTCCAAAAGCAGCACCTTAAGGCTCGGCTGAAGTTTGCTGCTGATCACATGGACAAAGATAAGACCTTCTGGAGGAAAGTTCTGTGGTCAGACCAAACAAATATCCAGCTGTTTGGCCACAATGCCCAGCAATATGTATGGAGGAGAAAAGGTGAGGCCTTTCACCTCACCATGCCTACCGTCAAGCACGGTGGTGGTAGTATTATGCTGTGGGGCTGTTTTGTTGCCAATGGAACTGGTGCTTTACAGACAGTAAATGGGAAAATGAAGAAGGAGGATTACCTTCAAATTCTTCAAGATAACCTAAAATCATCAGCCCGAAGTTTGGGTCTTGGGCGCAGTTGGGTGTTCCAACAGGACAATGACCCCAAACACACATCGAAAGTGGTAATGGAATGGCTGAATCAGACTAGAATTAAGGTTTTAGAATGGCCTTCCCAAAGTCCTGACTTAAACCCCATTGAGAACATGTGGACAATGCTGAAGAAACAAGCCCATGTCGGAAAGCCAACAAATTGAACTGAACTGCACCAATTCTGTCAAGAGGAGAGGTCAAAGATTCAACCAGAAGCTTGCCAGAAGCTTGTGGATGGCTACCAAAAGCGCCTAATTGAAGTGAAAATGGCCAAGGCACATGTAACCATATATTAGCATTGCTGTATGTATATTTTTGAGCCAGCAGATTTGGTCACTTTTTATTTGTTAAGCCATAATAAAGTCATAAAATAACCAAACTTCATGAATGTTTTTTTGTGACAAAGAAGTATCTGTTCCAATCACTCTAATCAGAAAAAAATCAGAGTTGTAGAAAAAACTGGAAACTCAAGAGAGCCGTGACATTATGTTCTTTACAAGTGTATGTAAACTTTTGACCACAACTGTACATATATATGTATATACAAACACATATACACTTATACACATATACACTTATACAACACACACAAAAACAAATAAAATGGGCATATACACATACACAGGGCCAATAGCAGCAGCATTTTAAAGTGAATAGTGACATTAAAGTGGCGTATGCAGGTTGCAGTTCAGAGTGCTATGATGGATGTGCAGCTGTTCAACAGTCTGACTGCATCTGGGTAGAAGCTATATTTTAGCGTGGATGTTTTTGCCCAGATGCTGTGCAGCCTCCTTCCAGAGGGCAGAGGAGAGGACAGTTTGTGTGCAGGGTGGGTGGAGTCTTGGTGATTCTGTGTATTGAGGACAAGGTTGTTGTCTCCACTGTGTCAGGTCCTCCACTTCACGCCGTGTTATATACATATTTTACATTGATCCAGTGTGCTGTACTGCAGATGAGGTGTTATTTTTTAGATTTTAAACTGAGGTCAGAGTTCACAGTCCTGACAGCATGAGGAAAGAAGTTCTTCCTCAGTCTCTCTGTGTTCACCTTGAGCATCAGGCATCACAGCCATTCAAACAGTTCATTGCTAGGGTGGTGGGGATCCTCCATAATCTTGTTTGTCCTGACCACGTTCCTCCTTGTGTAAATATCCTCAAAGGTGGGGAGCACTGTACCCATGGTACGCTCTGCTGACCTCAGCACCCTCTGCAGGATCTCTGGTCACACACCATTCCATGGTAAAATGCCCTTAGAACCCTCAGAGAGACTCTGAACATCCTCAGCTGTCTGAGGTGATAAAGGCACTTCCTTGAGAATCTTGTGAACGATTACCAAAAGCTCCTGGTTGAAGTGAAAATGGCCCAGGGCCTTTTAACCAAATATTAGCATTGCTGTATGTATATTTTTGACCTTGCAAATTTTTTCAAATTTCCAGAAGACCTGTAATAAATCTATGAAAGACCCAAAATGCACGATTGTCATTTTGTCACAGACACGTGTTTTAGTGATTCCATCACAGAAAATTAAGGGTTGTAGGAGTCACTGAACTCAAGATTGTCATGATATACAGTGCTTTGCAAAAGTATTCATACTCCTTGAACTTTTCCACATTTTCTTACGTTACAAGCACAAACTTAAATGTATTTTATTGAGATTTTATGTGATTGACCAACACAAAGTAGCGCGTAATTGTGAAGTGGATAAAAAATGACGTGGTGTTCAAGATTTTTTACAAAAACAAATCTGAAAAGTGTGGCGTGCATATGTATTCAGCCCCCTTTACTCTGATAGCCCTAAATAAAATCCAGTGCTACCAACTGCCTTCAGAGGTCACCTAATTAGCAAATAAAGTCCACCTCTGTGTACTTCAATCTCTGTATAAATACAGCTGCTCTGTGAAGTCCTCAGAAGTTTGCTAGAGAACATTAGTGAACACACAGCATCATGAAGACTAAGGAACACACCAGACAGGTCAGGGATAAAGTTGTGGTGACGTTTAAAGCAGGGTTAAGTTATAAAAACATATCCCATGCTTTGAACATCTCAGAGCACTGCTCAATCCATCATTCGAAAGTGGAAAGTGTGCAGACCTAAAAAGACATGGCTGTCCACCCAAACTGTCAGGGCAGACAACTAACAGTCGTGCAATCCACAAATCTGGCTTTCATGGAAGAGTGGCAAGAAGAAAGCCAATTTCGAAAGAAAGCAATAAGAAGTCCTGTTTGCAGTTGGCCACATGATGAAACCAAGTTGTTGAACTTTTTGGCCTCCATGCAAAACACTATGTGTGGTGGAAACCTAACACTACGTGTCAACCTGAACACACCATCCCCTCTATGAAACATGGTGGTGGCATCATCATGCTGTGGGGATGTTTTTCTTCAGCAGGGACAGGGAAGCTGATCAGGGCTGATGGATGGAGCTAAATACAGGGAAATCCTGGAAGGAAACCTATTTGAGGCTGCAAAAGACTTGAGACTGGGGCGGAGGTACACCTTCCAGCAGGACAACGACCCTGAACATACAGTCAGTACTACAATGGAATAGTTTAGATCAAAGCATATTCATGTGTTGAAATGGCCCAGACAACGTCCAGACCTAAATTCTATTGAGAATCTCTGATAATGCTTGAAAATTGGTGTTCACAGATGCTCTCCATTCAATCTGAATTAACTGGAGCTGTTTTGCAAAGAAGAATGGGCAAAAATGGCAGTATCTAGATGTGCAAAGCTGGTAGAAACATACCCCAAAAGACTTGCAGCTGTAACTGCAGCAAAAGGAGGTTTGCCAAAATATTGTTTCAAGGGGGCTGAATACATATGCAAGCCGCACTTTTCAGATATGTTTTTGTAAAAAATCTTGAACACTATGTATCATTTCCCTTCCACTTAACAATTATGCACTACTTTGTGTTGGTCAATCACATAAAATTTTTATGAAATCTAATTTGTGCTTGTAATGTGACAAAATGTGGAAAAGTTCAAGAAGTATAAATACTTTTGCAAAACACTGTATATGGTCTTTACAAATGTATTTAAACTTTTTCATGAACTGTAAAAATTAGGTGTATGTTGAGCTTTGTGTAAGGACTGGGGTAACCATTTATTGCTGGCTGCAGAATGCATTATGTCCATAACAATTTTTGTATTTTTTTAAAATTCCAATTGTGTTGCACAAGTTAGCTGCTTATTTTATTTTATTTTATTTTATTTTTACTTCTTAGCTGGTCTTTGTGTACTGTAACATGCAAAATTCCCCTCAAGGACAATTAGTCTAATCTTGTTGATTAAAATCACCAAAGTGATGATGTGATCCTGAGATATTTATTCTAAACCAAAGTCTGAGATTCAGTTTCCACCTAAACATCAACTCCTTGCTTTGCGCTGATCCATTCAAAATGAATATCCCTACTGTTTGATCCTGTACTTGGATGCATTGTTGGTATTGGACTTTTGATTGGCTTGTTTACAATATATAAACATAGAATACCAATCTACCAAAGGTCTTGCTCAATGCTAGAGAAATAACCTGGTTCTATATTCTAAATGTCAATGACTATCTACAGAAAAAAGTCTGCACTTTTTGAAGGTGAGTTAGTTCGATCTTGCATGTGGCAGTGTGTGAGGACTGTGAACATCAATGCAAAATTTCATGACAATCCATCTTCTAGTTGTTTCTTGAGATACTTCATTTCCCACCATGATAATCTTTCTATGAACTGATTTAAAATGTGAATGGAAATTGAAAATAATAATGTTTTGTTAGATACTTTCATCAAACAGTGTAAAATTGAGAAAATGAATGCACATTTGAATGATATATATAGTACTCCTATCAGAGTAATTAATACATTACAGATCAAATTAAAAAGCCTCACTAGGTAATTTGTATTCCATAATGAATATATTTTCTTTTCCATGTCTTCTTGGAGAGGAAAAAAAAAGAGAATAAAAAAAGAGAGGATGCAACACATCATGAAGTTACTTTTAATGAGTCAGAGTCATACACAGAGCCACCTTAAAAGTTCAGCATGTCTCAGCTTTTTAGAAAGTTGCTATATAAGTTCTCAAATTATTCTAATAGACAGAATTATGTATGGAGATGGATATACAACACGTTATCTAGGGAGAAAGAGAGAGAGACAGAGAGAGCGCAGAAGGGAAAGACATTTATATTGAGTAATGATCGAGTACTTTGTATGAGAAACATGATGCAGGAAAACAACTGAGGAAAAGGCAGAGAGAACGACTGAATGGACAAAATAGCCTGAATAAATAGAATGGATAAAAGAAAGAGTCAAAATGAGCATAAAATGGTATAGTATTAAATGAATAGCTAAACAAAAAAACTAGATGAAAGAAAAAAGTTAAATATTAATGTAAGGTCAATAGCCTATAGAGAGAAACAAAGAACCATCTTACTAAGCCTAATGTCATTAGAAGTACTGAAGTACACAAGTGAGACACCTACTCAATGAAAGCTTCTGGCTGTGATCATACAAGACACATGTTAGCAGTGTGATCTGTATCTTCAATGAGAGTTTGAGGTGTTTGACCCAAAGATTTTGTCTTCCATAAAGTATGCACGCAGTTGTTGAAATGAGTCATGCTTGCCGTAAGCAGGAGGATTTAGAAAAAATTGTTGGTAAGTTTTCCTGGCCTGTCTGCCTCACTAGTCTGTAAGAGTTCAAAACAAGCTGGTCTGCAGAGGATTCAGCACTGGATCAGCAAGTTTACTATTCTGGCCTCACAGAGATAAAATCCTAAAAATGGACTTGTGCATGGGAAATTTTGAACCGTTTCTTTTTTCCATATTTGAAAAAAAAAATCAATTTGTCTGCAGAATTCTAACCCTATCACCAGTCACATGACAACTTTGATATTGTTATGATCATGTTCATGGTTGAGGTCAGACAATTAAAAAAACCTGCTTCAGTTATTCAATTACCTTAGTAACAATAAAATAATTTTCCACTTCCCCCTCCGTCCCTCCCCCCAACTTTCTGTCTCACCATATGGAAGGACATGCTAAGGCACAGTAAGTGTTTTATTTTCAGTGTCCAAGAGTTTGTGAGGGTCCACGAGGGACCGCATGATGTACGACAGTCTACTCCTTCACATTTCTGCATGCAACCCCAAATTTTTGTCCTGTGCAGCAACTATACAAGAAGGGCAGTAGTGTGCATGCTTGGGGATAATGTGTATGTGTAGAATATGTAGGTACGACCGACTGCGCATGTACGCAACAAAGTCCTCTAAGCAAACTCCAGCGTCCGTGGCTGGCTGTGTGAGTGTATTCAAGGCTTACTTCCTGCAGTGGCACTGAATGTAAATTGTGACCTTGGGAATCAAACAATATGAATATCATTCCTAGGTTAACGTGCATTTAGGAGATAAGACTGTATGCTGGGTTTTGAAACTACAATGGATGGTGAAAGTTTGTGTTCTTTCATTTTTCATGATATTTCTATTATCATTAACTATGCTACTGATCTGACTGCAATGGTCTATCCAGCATAGCGCTTCATTGTGTTACAGCCTCTCAAACAAAGCCTGGCCGAATTTCTTCACCACAGTGAAAATCTGTGGTGAGGGTGAGGCGACCAGCATTTTAACGCATATTAGAGCAGCTAAAAAAGAGATCTCAGTTGTGGAGAAGTGATGTAAAAAGGTTTTCAAAATGAGAAAGTCCAACAGCTATATCTGTACATTAGAATCATTTCTGTTGCAATGTTATATGTAACTGACACCTGCACAGTATAGTGCATAGTACACAAATTATTCTGCAAATATGCAATGCAATGCAATGCAATAATCTCAAAATAATGGAAGGTACTCAGGTGGATGTTAATGTATATTGTAGTGTTTTGTTGTTAAAAATCACGAAACAAAATATGTATAATAACAATATATGCCCTAGTGTAGTGGCTGTGGCACAAAAATGCATCAAATCCCAAGGCTAGCTACGTCAACAATTAATACTGTTTGGGCCAAATGAATAGGTCTTTGTACAGCAAAAACACTTCAGCAGTCAAATTCAGTGGAGTTTTTCCATTATTTCATTCTCAGTACATTTCAGGAAAATGAAGTCTGGTCTAACATAGGTCTAGCATATCTTTGTACTACCAAGTCCAGGGCTGTGAGCACACACTGAGCTACTATTATACATGGCTCATTTGGCTCTTTACCACCAACACAGCACATCCACTTTTAAAATCCATGTCCATGAAAAGTGCTACAAATGAGGGCATAGACCCATGAACTACATGTGCTAGCACAGTATGTTTGTAGTACTTTAGGAAAGTATCATGAGGGACAGAAAAAGGGTCATGTCTGCTGTAAATGGCAGAAATTACAAAAGTGCACAAATTGTTGGTAAATGTTCCTAACCAAGTTGCAACATTTTTATATATATCTAAAAAAAAAACAGGTTGGTCTGCTGAGAATTTATCACAGGGTCAACATTGTCCTCGAAACTTCGTGATCACGTCATATCATATCAGCAGTTCTTGAAGGATCTAGACAGAATAAATATAGGAAAGTTCACTCTCCGGGCAAGGTTTCACACAAGCTGTCATATAATTTTGGCCCTGTTTCATCCTGACATTGTGATTGCAGTTTATCATTTATTAAAATCCCAAGGCCACACATAGGTGTTAGCAGAGTTTAGAAAACCATTGGGATCTGATTCACTCATTCTGTTTCCACAAACAGTGCAAGTGTTTGCATTTGTTCGGTCCTGATAGGCATTTATCTCCACTTCTACTTGAACACCAGGTAAATATGTTAGAACAAAGATGCTTTTAAAGAACGAGTTTTTAGATACAAGACATCAGTGCACTGAATGGTATAACAGTGACCTGCATGTACATATCTCTGATATACCAGATCGTACTAGATCTTTCTTAGTGTTTTTACCCTGAGGGTCAGAAAAACTGGCGCTTTGTCTTTACCTTTAGACTGATGATGCATTCACATGAACACAGACTTGCCATTTTGCTGTTGAGTTAACTCTACTATGGATTAGCATGGGTTTCCCGTGTCAAGCTAATGGACAGAGCATTGCCCTTTGATTGTTGCATGGAATTAAACTGATTCAGTTTCAAAATGCAAGCTGAAAATAAGACTATCAGAAACCTATCAGACCAGAGGAAGAGCATGTATAGCTAAGAATGCTATAAACTCATTAAAATCATTTTGATCAAACATGACTTAAATGATATCTATCTATCTATCTATCTATCTATCTATCTAGAAAGAGACAGAAAGATAAGTCTTAATGATAAGATAGAAAGAAAAAACACATTACATGTAAAATGCAGCCATCAAACACTGTTCGTAGACACAGAGGTGGAACTCATGTTGATCGTTTTATGACCCTAGATAACAAGTGGCAAACAAAGTTCTACTGAAACACTGAATAATGCTAATGATCCTAGAACAGTAGTTGAATGGGTCAATAAAAGAATATGGCCCAATATTTTACATGTTTCCGCTGTTGCCCTGACTCATAAATTACCATCAAATGATCAACTAAAATGAATTGACATTTTTAAAATGTGTAAAGAAAATAACTCATAATAGTAAATTGCAACTGGAAAGAAATATATCAAAATAGTTGTTGGTTTTCAGTTAACCATATAACAACACATAAAGAAGACAGAAATGATCAAACTCAAGAAAACAAAATAACTTAACATAGATCAAGATACAGAGATTTACAGTATGTACATTCTTTTGAAAAGTAAAAAGTAAAACATTTTATTTATTTACTGGTCGCTCCATCTTTATCTTTTCAGCTAAGTTATGTTATTTTGTCAGAAAGATGTTCTTGTTTATGTCCAACATCTGAGGTCAGAGTGGATCCTGTTAAATCACACTATGCAGAACAGCTTCTTCTAAGGTGATCCTTAATGATTTCTTCTCAGCCAGTTGCTTCCCTTGCAATGCTGACCTTCTGTGTCTTTCTACCAAGCAGTAGAATGTCCCGATGGCTTTGGAAGAATTGCAGAGGTCCACTCTTTGACTAAAAAAAATAAAAATAATAAAAAATATATTGAATATATATATATATATATATATTTAATGAAAATGTAACTTCATCTTGGGTAGTTTGACTTTCTTGTCAAACTGCAAAGGATACAAAAAGCTTTTTGTTTACGTTTTTTCACAGGGATTGATATTTTTCTGTATCATTTTTATTTTACTCCTGTATTTAAGATTTTTTTTTTTTTGCAATACATTGAGTGCTGAAAGTAGCTTTGCTGTAAGAAAAATGAGCAGAGTTAAAAAATGAGGACAGTTTACAGCTAGTTTACATTTTAGGCAGGTAAACAAAATGTAAAAGAGCTCTTATTTCAAAAGACTACTTTTTTGAGTTCCAGTGTTCAGAAAGAAGTAGGAGGCACTTAGGTCCATCTCTATGGTGACAGACAGTCACTCAGGCCAAGCTTGCAGGCAGAGGATGAGAAGGTCTGGTCTGGTTCTTGCAGAGGTAAACAGGTTACATAAGATCAGGACAAGGAGGCGTATTTATGATGGCTTTGAGATGAAAACAGTGAAGGGTGCTGACTTTAAGCTAGCTCTTAAGAACACAGTAGCTACTGTACATGACAAGTTTCAGTTATGTATGTTGCTCTTTCTTGATAACTTGCTTTACTGAATGTCTCAGAGAACAACAATGAAATGAAAACAATGAAGGGTTCCCACACATAGTTGGGGAACAGTACATTTCTTTAACTTTAAACCTGAGCTGCCTGGTACCCGTGATTGCTCTATAGAATGTGAAGGGTTCCTCTCTCTTTGACATTCTTTTCATGACGATTGCAGTCATAGCCAGCTGGTTTCAGGAGTAGTCATGGCCAAGAGTGATGAGTAATGAAATGATGAAGCAGCTCTGTTCTTTTTCCTTCTTTGTTTCACTAAGAATTGTCCATCAAAGATTATGTTCATCATTCAGGGAGAACAGTTCCATCAGATTGTTTAACATCCGAAAGTAGGCCATTAAATAGACACTGAAAAAGTGTAAATATGTTAATACATTGAAATTGTGGAGCATTTCGTCTTCATTTCTGTATTATGAATGTTTAGCATTAAACCTTTTATGCTTAATATTATGGACATGAAGACAAATCTGATTTGAAGTGACATAAATGGCTACGAGGCACATCCAAAACCAATTAAATTATAGGTAAATAATCAAACTAGATTGTCCAGGAATACATAAGGATCCTAATTTTTAAAAAGAGCAAGTAATTCATAGCATTACTCTGCAAGTCATCTTTGGATTCGCCCCACTCCACACCTCTGTGCCAGTCAAAAAATTAAGCCGAATAACGCTTGCTGCAAGTAAAATAGCTCTAATTTACTATTCATGAAACCCAGTCAAGTTGAGCCAAACCAACTTACGTCTGACATATAAAGGGACACAGATGAAAACATGTTTAGGTAAGATAAACACAATCTATAGTTGAATAACTGAAATATCCAAACTCCATCTGGCCAATCAGGCTTTATGAAGGGTTCAATAGGACCAGTGCTTCCATGATCTAGAAGGGATGCAATGAGATGCATAGGTGAAGAATGAAGGTGACCAAATTATTCGGTAAGGAAAAGAGAACCATACCAGACCAGTACAATCAGGTAATCCAATTCAGTCCATTTTGGTGCAATCCATACTTAATACTCAAGCCATGATTTCATTCAATACAGACTGAACCGCACAAGTTTGATCCCAGCTTTTTGGGTAGTGACGCAATGCAGTGCAGTCCAGTTCATTAGATCCAGTTAAATACATATTACACCGCTGAAGTAAATTCATTCCCATCCTTATGTTTCAGGCAGTTGAAAGCAGGTAATGTTGCACTCCTAATCCCAGTTCACATGGTTCCATCACCATGAGTCCAGACCAGGCTTCTGGTCCATGGCAGTCCATTCCATTCTGATCCATTGTATCCACCTCTGTTACAGTGATGATCAAGTCTAACTTGAAACACATACCATCCTTTTCCCTCTGTATCCATTTTTATCCCAGTATGTCCAGATAGACTGGTGTGGCTTTCATCAGAGTAAACAGCATCTTTTGAATGTCCTTAATGTTGAGGCGCTGTTGAGGCTCCCTCTGCCAGCAGCCGAGCATCATATCATAGACTTCCTTAGGACAGAGCCTGGGGCGCTCCAGTACTCTGCCCTGAGTGATGCACTCTATCACCTAGGAAGAAACAGAGACAAGATAAGGATAGAGACTTTATTGTCATTGTGCAGAAGTACAACAAAATTTGTATAAAAGAAAACGATAATTAGCAGCTATGCAAATAAGAATAACAAAGAAGTTGTTAAATAAGACATACTGTAAAAAATAGTAAGGTTTTGCAGCCTAAACTGCATCACTTGTAAGGTGCAATACACCGTGACTGTTTCGGAACACTGTGCTATTTGATGGGCTAAAGTCAGTATGTGTTTAAACTTCTCTTAAGGCATGCTATTTTTCCTTTTGTAAAAATAAGCTGGTTTGAGCTAGTGGTTGTGAACTGTACACTGGCAGTAAATGTACATACAGTGTAAACAAAAGCAAACAACAAAATAGTGACTAAAAATGCCACAAGAGACGTGCTCTGCACAAGACTCTCCTGCTTGAAAGTCCTGTGGTTAATGCTGCCGCTGCTCCTTCAGCCTCCTTATGCAGACATTGTTGCTGTATTGAGTCATATGACAGGACAACTGTGAGTCACATGACGTGGAAGCCGTGAGAAAAAATTTTGAAGTGTTTTTTTTTTTTCCTGTGGACAAGCATATCTATTGCACATTTTGGGACTGAGTAGCATAAGCCAAAAAACCTGAATTAAATTTGCTATTTCACAGTAATTATTAATATTTCCTGTCTCAGGCTCATTGGTACTCTTAAAGGGTAGATTAGAAGAGACTAAAGCCTAAATTTCAAGACATAAGACATAAGAGAGTTTATTGTCATTGCCAATAACAATGAAACTTTGTTGGTGACAGTCAGTACCAGCAGTTAAATAATGAAGAATAATTCAAGTATAAAAATAGAACTACGCACTGTAGTGCTCGGGCCCTAATAAAAGTAAGTGTAGGTGTAAGTAGGTGCATAAAACAACAGTAAACATCACACAGTATTTACAGAATGTAAGGAAGGCAGTTTTTAACACTGCACTGTCCATGACTGATTAAAGTGCAGTTGGGACAACAATGTATGGTTCAGTCTGTAGCTTAGGCTGGTGAGTGTGAGAGTTGGGGGTGGGGAGAGTAAAGGTGGGGACAGGAGGGGTGATGGAGGCTACGACTCTGGGGAAAAAGCTGTTCCTCAGCCTACTAGTCTGGGATTTTATATTGCGGAATCGCTTAGCTGATGGGAGTGGGGCAAACAGGTGGTGTCCAGGGTAAGTTCTGTCATTGGAGATTCAACGTTCATTTTCAACATTCAGCAGAGAGGCTGTAAGAGGGTCCATGCATTTAGAACTTCTAGGCTGGACTATTGTAATTCCTTATTATCAGGATGTCCCAATAACTCTCTTAAAAACCTCCAGCTGATACAAAATGCTTGGCTGGTGACTTAATTTGGGAGTGGTCTTTTTATTGTTCATTCAAGTCCCACCCCTGGATGTTGTTTAAATAAGACTGTTAGAATTTATAATAGGTCAAACTCACCATTAAGAATCACCAATTGGCTTTTGAAAGTTCCTGACCTAAAAAAGCATCTCTTTATTTTTCATGTTTAAAGTGGGATGACAATTTCTGCAAAATGGAAAATACGCATATTTTCTAAATGAAGCTCTGCGTTTAAAAAAAAAATACACAAGACGTGCAGATGTGCAGTCTTTCGTATTCATATATTTACTGATTTCTCTCATAAAAATGACACAACTGACAAGGAGCACACCAGTAAGATGGGGGAGACTTGGCGCCACAACACAGTACCAAGGCATCTGTTATGCTTTGTTCCTTCAGTTTGCCATTCAAGTTTTGTCAAGATGAGGAGTAAACATTTCACTTATTTTATTAGGGCCCGAGCACTACAGTGCGTAGGACCCTATTGTTCTTCTAGTGTTTCTTTGGCGGTTTGGCGGTTTCTTTTTCTTACACCACTTTGAACCTCAATTTGACCCCCTAAACATGCTCAAAAACTCCCCAAATTTGGCACACACATCAGGACTGGTGAAAAATTTGATATTTTGGGGGAATTACACATATGAATGGCAAAATGACTCAATAGCGCCACCTTGAAAATTGGGCTTTAGTGGAGTTAATACGGCTAGTTTCACGTAAACTCATGAAATTTGGTACACAGGTACAGTAGCCCAAGACAAAAACATTCCTGCTTTTAAAATTTCAAAAAAGGCTCAACCGCGCCCCCTACAGCACGTGGTGTGCAGTTATTGGAATTTAATGAACTCCTCCCAGGATTTTTGGCTGATCTTCACCAGATTTGCTGTGTGGCATCTGGACCCATCCAGGATGAAAAGTTATTAAAATCTCGTGTATATGTCACACGGCGTGGGCGTGGCATGGCGGGCATTTTGAACAAAAAAGCTCCATGGCGCCCCCTAGAAAACGTGGCGCGTAGGAATTAGAATTTAACAAAGTCCTCCCAGGATTTTTATCCGATTTTCACCAAATTTGCTGTGTGGCATCTAGACCCCTCCAGGATGAAAAGTTATTAAAATGTTGTGGCTGCGTAACATGGTGTGGGCGTGGCATGGTGGCCATTTTGAACAAAAAAGGTCCATGGCACCCCCTAGAACACGTGGTGCGCAGGCATTGGAATTTAACGACTCCTCCCAGGATTTTTGTCCCATCTTCACCAAATTCGCTGTGTGGCATCTGGACCCCTCCAGGATGAAAAGTTATTAAAATCTTGTGGCTGCGTCACACGGTGTGGGCGTGGCATGGCGGCCATTTTGAACAAAAAAGCTCCATGGCGCCCCCTAGAAAACGTGGCGCGTAGGCATTAGAATTTAACGAACTCCTCCCAGGATTTTTAGCCGATGTTCACCAAATTGGCTGTGTGGCATCTACACCCCTCCAGGATGAAAAGTTATTAAAATCTTGAGGCTGTGTCACACGGTGTGGCCTCGGCATGGCGGCCATTTTGAACAAAATCACCATGTGGAACAAAATGGGTTTTGGAGGTGAAGGGATCCATGTAAAATCACCAAATCCACACAAATCCTCACAAATCTCAAGACCTAATATTTAATATACAATTCAGGAATGGATGTGGTCAAACGGCTCCACAGCGCCCCCTATAAATATTCAAATACTCATATAAAATCACTGCTTTAACCTAAACATAAACATAAAATTTGGTACATACATATAGTATCCCGAGACCAACAGATTTGCACAGTCGAAATTCCAATCGGCTCTACGGCGCCCCCTAGACAAGGTCGTGTGGAGAGGAGTGCGGTGAGGAGCGAGGGCCCGTCTGACGCTGCTTGCAGCTTTAATTTTTGATTAGAATTTTGTTGCAAACACATAAACTGACAAAATCCCCATGGTCTTTTATGCAAAAACAGAATCCACTGACATTTAATTCCCATTTTCAAATAATACAGCTGAAGCCAGGATGAGCAATACCTGCTGATTCAACTATTTTTACCAGATGCTGAGCTTGCTTCCTTCCTGGTCTACCCTCTGTGTTGGAACAGAAAGTAGTAGCCCTTCACTAAGATGTAAGGACTCTTCTTATACTTGCTTGCCTACTCAGTAAATAAGACAAGGGAGTCAGAACATATCCCAAAGACAAAGACGATAAAGCCCTGGCAGCCTTGTTCTTCAGGTAGCTGTGTATTTACAGTATTTAGCATTACCATACATCTCCTTAGCTGAACATTCTTGAAAGAATGCAGAGGCCATGTGCGTATTATATTTCACATTTAAACCCAGGGACATTAAGGTGCTCTTGAAGATGAAAAAATGGTCACAGAAAATATTTTTTCCCTTATAATTTATAATTTTGTGGTTATCTATCACAAATCACCACTTTTATATCTGAGCTCTGCCATACAGAAGACGACTAAGTCCACCAGCCTTCAAAGATAATGCCTGCTTATTACAAGACTGATCTTTTTATGGAGTTTTGTCACTTTGTCAGCACTGTGAGGTCTAGTCTGACCTGCAGGGTTTTAGAAATACTGGTCAGAAGTTAAATATTATTACACATTTTTATGATGTGTTTCATGTAATTTATGTTTTAAGCTTAAGTGTGTATTCTGTGTTTAACTTGGCTTTGCATTGGTGACCAGTCACCCCTCACATTCCTCCCAGAGGGACCATCGAAACATATTTTGAAAACTTCTTCACACACAAAGTGTTATACTCTGGTGTATTTAAATATATTTACTTATATCAAATTTCAGTCAAGTTTTAATGATACCACCCAACATGTTAACCATGTGAAAAACTGTGGAGTGGACACTTTGCGTCCAATACCAAGTTTTTGTTTTTTACTTTCTATTTTGCACAAATCAATTTATTAGCTAATAAATATAATCTAAGTGACAGCATACCTCATTATTGGCGAGCTGGAACCATGGTTGTTTGCCGTAAGTAAAGATCTCCCACAGAATGACTCCAAAGCTCCACACATCACTCTCTGTGGTGAACTTCCTATACATGATGCTCTCTGGGGGCATCCAACGGATAGGTAGCATAGTGTGGCCTCCCACCTGTACACACATACACATACATTAGAGAAACAAGTGCTAAATATCTTACACACATTGCTCTTTGTAAAGATATAAGAAGCACTGTGAAATCCAGGGGACATGATACAGCACTATTGTTTTGCACGTTTTGCAAATGTTAAGTATTAAGGATTCTATGTTTGCAATTCAGGAATGACTTTGGGAGCTGCAAAATGATAAAAATAAAGGTGTTTGGAAACCACTGTCTTCATTTATTTACAGTGTATTTATGAAGGAGGTATTCTATCCATGCTTACTGATAACTGAAACTTAAACTTTTTTAATCAGGCTCATCCCAATTCACTAATAAGAAACTTGGTGTCTGCTGTCCAATTTAACTTGTTTGTTTACTGACATTCTCTTTGAACAGATATAGCATCATTTTGGATCTAATATTGTTATCTCAAATTCTGAGTTTCATTGCAGGGTTTTCTTACATATTACCATATATGGAATCTCTTACTTTTTCAGGACTCTTAAAAACATGTTAAAAATATCTTTCCTATTCCATAATACATGGGTCAAGCTTTTAAAATATGTAGTTTTATTATTATTTAATTTACTTATATGATGCCTACCAACATATTTTATTATATCTTTTTTTTTTCCAACATTATCTTTATTAATTTTTAACAACACACATAACAAAACCACACATAGACAGCCACACCACTAAAGATGTGGTACTGGCATACAGATAACAGCTTTAACACTTACACATTAAACAACCCCCCGCCCCACCACCCGCAACACACACATCCATACACCCTTACATTATTTGGTTGAGGTTCACATAGTTATGTTATTCCAGTCTTTACATATGTTAAGCTGATGTTTAAGAATTTTAAATGGAAGGAGGAAAAACAAATAATTAAAAGAAAAGAAAACAAAAAACTTGACAATCTTGGGAACTGCAGAGAGCCACTTATGTATCCCCAGATGCTTCACTCAAAATAGCTTGGTCTGTCCTCTCTAGATAACTTAAAAAGGGACCCCAGATGTCTTCAAAGAGGGATTGTTTACCCCTGAGAGAATATGTAATTTTTTCCAAGGGCAGAGTTATTGATAATTCCGAAATCCATTTACCTGTACTCGGCCCAACCACATTTTTCCACGATAACGCAATCACTCTTTTAGGTAGTAAAAAGCCTATATCTAAAAAAATTTGTTGTCCCCTTGTGACCTTATGGTTGATTGGTTCTATACCCAGTATGCAGAGTTTCGGGTCTAAAGCGATTTGAATGGGTATTATATCTTGAATACACTTTCTCACTGCTTCCCAGAACTTCTTTATTTCAGTACACTGCCAAAGACAGTGAAAAAGTGTACCTTTGTCTTTTCCACATTTAATACATATATCAGGTATAGCGCTGTTATATTTGTTAAGTTTTTCTGGAGTGATATATGTACGCATTAGCCAGTTATGTTGCAGTAATTTAAGACGTGTGTTGCTTGTTTGCGATTGTGCTTTGGCACAGGCCCTCTCCCAGTCTTCTGTGGTGACTTCCTCATTTAAGTCTTCTCTCCAAGCCTCCAGTCTCTTTACAGATGACTCTGAGGACTCATCTACCAGCAGGTCATATAAATGGGATATTAGACCTTTCCTTCAGCAGTCCATAATCATTACCCTTTCTACTGTAGACACTGGGGGGAGCAGTAGTGACTGATTTTGTCGTGTTCTAATGAAATTTCTCAATTGTAAATATCTGTAGAAATGGTTTCGTGGTATGTTATATTTATCAACAATTTCGTCAAATGACATCAGATGTTTACTCTCGGAATGATATAGAACTCCAATTTTTTGCAGTCCTTTTGCAACCCACGTTTTAAACCCCGCATCAGATTTCCCTGGAAGAAAAAGGTCATTTCCACATATTGGGCTAAAGACTGAGAGAGCTACCCCACCTTTCAAGTATTTTTTAACTTGATGCCACACATTTATCATGTTTCTGACAATGGGATTTTTTGTGTTCTTTTTAAGTTTTTTAGTTGTAGCCGAGTACAGGTAACCGCGAAGAGGTACCTTTAATGGATTATCTTCCATTTCCCTCCATAAGGGGGCATTTTTCTTTGTAAAATAGAACATCAATGTTCTTAACTGTACTGCCCAATAGTACCACTGTAGGTTGGGGCATTTAAGACCTCCTCTATCATAGGGTAGATACAGCAGCGACAGCCGCAGCCTGGGGCGTCTATTGTTCCACAAAAATCTAGTGAAAAGCTTTTTTAGATGAGTGAATAAGTTGCTTGGAGGTGGCAATGGTATATTTTGAAACAAATATAATAGTTTAGGAAGTATGTTCATTTTCAGAATATTTATTTTGCCTATTAATGACATTGGTATAGATGCCCAACGATTTAGCGATTCTGAAATGCTTTCTACCACTGGATCATAGTTAGTTTTAACAATATTGTCAAGACTTGGTACAATTTTAATTCCCAAATATGTAAAGCAATCAACAACTTTAAACTGTGCAGCTTCTTCAGGTGGGTTTTTCCTTTCATTGTGGTTTAAAAGCATAATTGAAGTTTTTGAGTTGTTTATCTTGTAACCTGAGATATTTCCAAAAGTTTTTATTTGTTCCATCAGGGCTGGAATAGATTTTTGAATATCTTTAAGGAAGAGAATGACATCATCCGCATACAAAGCCAATCGGTGTTCCTGCTGTCCTGTGGTTATGCCTAAGATATTTTTATCATTCCTAATTGCAATTGCTAGGGGTTCAATTGCCATAATAAATAACAATGGAGACAGAGGGTCCCCTTGTCTACAACCTCGCTTAATCTTGACAGTTTTTGAAATATTACTGTTAGTCATTATTTCCGCATATGGTTCTGTATAGAGCAGTCTGATCCAAGTACAAAAATTTTCCCCTAGGCCGAAGCGTGTGAGGATTTCAAATAGGTAGGGCCATTCCACTCTATCAAAAGCCTTTTCGGCATCTAATGACAGCACAGCAGTGTCTGGTGCCCCCTTTTGGTTGTGGAGTATATTTAAAAGACTTCTAACGTTATGAAAACCTTGCCTACCGCTAATGAAGCCATTTTGTTCCCCTCCAATTATCTGTGGTATAATCCTTTCAATCCTTCTTGCTAAGATCTTGCACAACACCTTTACATCTGCATTTAGCAGACTAATTGGTCTCAAGTTTTCGCATTTATTATTTGGTTTACCAGCCTTAGGAAGCAAAGTAATCAATGCTCCTCTCAAGGAAATTGGTAGAATTCCACGATCAAAGGATTCCCTAAACATTTCTAAAAGTGGTGTCAGCAAGCTACATTTAAACTTTTTATAAATTTCAATCGGAATACCGTCTGGCCCAGGTGTTTTTCCTGCTTTTAGGCTATCAATAGCTACGGATATTTCCTCTAAAGTTATATCTTTATCCAGGTCAGTTTTAAACTCTTCTGGGACAACTGGTATATGAAGTCCATCTAAAAATGCGTCTACTTCAACTGCGTTGTTATTTATCTCTGAACTGTAGAGCTTTTCGTAGAAATCCCTAAAAGTTTCATTTATTTCAATTGGGTCTATAATAGTCTCTCCTTGATTATTCTTTAGTGAAGTAATAAGCCTCTCGCTCTGTAACTGCTTAATGCGCCACGCCAGCACCTTCCCTGGAATTTCCCCCTGCTCATAGAAAGTTTGTTTGAGTCGTAAAAGACTAGCCATTGCTTTTGATGCTGATAATTCATTATATTGTGCCCTTAGCAGGAGTAGTCGATTATGATCTTCAGGAGAACCTGATTGGTAATATTCTTTTTCTACACATTTTATTTTTGCTTCCAGTGTTTTTGCCTTTTGGTATGTCAGCTTAGCTTTAGAGCTAGTAATGTTGATTATTTGTCCTCTAATGAAAGCTTTGAAGGCTTCCCACCTGATACTAGCTGAAGTTTCAATTGTATTTGTTTCAAAAAAGAATTTTATCTGGTCATCCAGGAAGGTGACAAAGCCCGGATCCTCCAGCCATTTCTGTTTAAAGCGCCATCTTGGGGGATCTCTCACTAGTTTGCAGTCCTGATATAATAAGTAATTTGGAGCATGATCTGAGATTAGAATGGCATCATATGAACAGTCTTTGACTTTATATCTTAAATTTGCTGAAATCAGAAAGAAATCGATTCGCGAGTAAGATTGGTGTGTACTGGAGTAGCATGAAAATGTTATATCATCAGGATTATCTTCTCTCCATATATCAATCAGATTCATTTCTTTCATGAAATGGTGAATTACTCCCCTACTTCGAGAATGAGATTGGTCAGCTCCTGTGATCCTGTCTTTCACTGGATCCAACGTACAATTAAAGTCCCCTGCTATCACACAACTACCAGGAAGAGTGGACAGGGTAAGGAATAAATTTTGAAAGAAATTGGGTTCGTCTGTATTTGGGGCATAAATATTTACCAGGATTAACTGTTCATTAAGGAGATTTCCCTGAATTATAAGATACCGTCCAAATTTATCTTTAACTACCTTGTTGATCTGTAAAGGAATAGATTCATGAACCAGTATGGCGACACCTCTTGCTTGGGAGCTAAAGGGAGCTGAGAAAACTTTGCCTTTCCATCGCCTCTTAATTTTCAACTCATCTTTGAGCATCAGATGCGTTTCTTGAAGGAGTACTATGCTAGATTGCATTAATTTAATCCTATTCATGACTTGTTTGACCTTCTTTGGTTTTTGTAGCCCTCTGCAGTTCCAAGAAATAATCTTAATTTTTAATTCACTGGACATTTTATATTCTTAGAAGTCTGTTTCCTCAACATTATAGAACATTTGTATTCTGATAACACCCAACTCAAACTTGAACAAATGTGGATGTTACAACCCACATCCATTACACAAACAAATAACCCATATCCCATTCAGGTTGATTCACCTGAATTTCCTCCCCTTTTAAATTGTAAGACTTCCAGAAGGCTGATAACTGCCCCACACAAAAGTGAGGCTCAGCCAAACTATGCTATTCAGTTAACTATATATATCTACATCTCACTTGCCCTGCTGCTGTAATAAGACAGAAATCCCTTTCTTGAACAAAGTAATTTCAATAGAAACTGCATCACACCTCAATCAAGACATCAAAACATTATTATTATTAATGGTTTGGTTTTTTGGCCCCCAAAACGAAAGCAACAAAATTATATACAGGACTAAGTCATCCATATTCAGTTATTCTAAATAAACAAAGAATTGTACTCAAGTTATTAAATTTTCCTCATGGATTAAAAACTAAAATAAAATAATTCCCAATTTCTTAACATATCCATTTTCTGTAGAGATTAATTCTTCCTTAGCAGTATTTAAAGTCAGAACTCAGTATTTGTGTGTCCAAACATATTTAAGCAAAAGTGCAATTGGAAAATGAGTTTGAACTGAGTAAACTCACCACAAACACAGTCATTATAATTACCTGCTTTTTAACAGAGTTATTTACAGTTACCTTCAGATTGTTTTAGTAGCTTTAGTGTTTGTTTTAGAACGTTTCAGTCCGGTCCGGTCTCCAGTTTTACTCGCTTGATGAAATCTTCGGCATCGCCGGGGTTGTTAAAGATGCGCGGCCGTCCCTTGTATGTCACCAGGAGTCGAGCAGGAGGAATCATACCGTACCGAAGCCCCAGTGATCGGAGTTGTCGCCTTGCTTCGTCAAATTCTTTTTGTTTCTTGTGCACGCCCGCTGCCATGTCTTGGTAAAACCTTACTGGCTGGTTCTTAAAAAGGACTTGACTCTTGGCCTTGGCCGCTCTCACCACCATTTCTTTATCTCTATAATTCAGAAACTTCATTATAAGTGTCCTCGGAGCAGCATTAGTCTCCGTTCGCCGGCCGAGTCTGTGTGCCCTTTCTACCGTAATTTTCGTGCGTAACGGTGCCAGCTCCAGCGCATCCGGTATCCAGCTCTCCAGAAAGGCGCACGCGTCTTCACCTTCGGCTCCCTCAGGTAGATTAACAATTCTCAAGTTGGAGCGTCTAGATCGTGTCTCCAGGTCCAGAAGTTTTTCCTCCAAATCCTTATTTTTATTTTCCAGAGATTGCACTTGAGCTTGGAGCGTGGTGACGTTATCTTCGTTTGTTGAGATTCTGGTTTCTGCCTGTGTGACGCGCTCTGCACAATCAGTAATATCTTTCCGCACATTCTCAATTGCCAATAGGACAACGTCAAATTTGGTGGAAAATTCTGTTTTCATGTTATTAATGGCTGCCAGAATGGTTTGGGATGTGGTACCCGGTTCCTCATTAGCCGTCAGGTTGTCCCTGTCCGGTGCTGCGTCTTCAGGTGTTATGCTAGCATCCGCCGTTTTGTCTGCCATAGCTGTGGGGCTAGCGGGAGCCTTGGAGTTAGTGCCAGGCGATGCAAAGTTCGACAGTTTGGATTGCAGCGTTTTATTTCGGCTTTGACTTGTTTTTCTCTGTGACAAAGGCATTACCTTGGCTCCTCGAATGTTTTCAGGTATGCAGTAGTCCCGGGAAAAGGATTTTAAGAAAGGATTTAACTATCGTAGTAGCAGAGCAAGTTAACACACGTCCACTCAGCAAGCCGCCATAACCGGAAGTCATTTTATTATATCTTACTATACTTTACACACTCTGCATAATGTTATATTTTGTTTAATCAGCGTAGCTCAAAGGCATCTAACTCACCTAATTATCTAATTCTAATCACTTCCCTGAATATTTCTCTCAGACTCAAAAAAGGAAAGTGGTCTATTAAGAAAAGATGATCCCTGGCTAAAAGGCACACCCAAGCATGTATCAAGTTGTTCACAATTGTGATTTAAATCCCATTTTTTGTATAAGAATTCTTTGTTCTTCTTAAGTTCTTTCGTTACTTTTACAATGCAACAGCACAAATGTTTGCTTCATAACAATGAGCTTTGACTAAGTATTGTTACTTCGCCACATGCTTTCAACACAACTATGCAAGGGCGCTGTCCTGTCTCTGCATTCCTTAATTCCAAAATGATTCTAAATAGATCATCGCTCTACCAACTGCTTCCAGTTTGTTTACCTGTATTCATTTATTTGCTGTTTGTAGTAGCCACAGCTTCCCTGGGGTAGACTGGCGGATGCTAGGCTGCCAGTCTGTGCTATCAGCCCCTCCGACCACCACCAACCACTCACTCTCACACTGCATTATCGTCGGTTCTACTGTGTATTTCTTTGTTTGGGAACTGGAGGTCAATGAAATCAGAGTCTATGACTTTTGATAATGAGACTGATCTATACAAGTAGATCTGATAAATTATTAATATTCAATCTGAAATATGAGTAATTCCTTTCCAAATTTTATATTCTGCGGTGCCCCTGATTGTAAACAAGTGCAATTTTAATCATAAATTAAAAAATTATACTACATCTTTTATTGGTGCTCACACGTCAGGCTATGTTTTTGCGACAGTCTTTATAATCATATGGAAATAAACCACTATTTTGATCTCTATTTTGACCTCAGTTGGCTAGATGATTAGTTAGATGATTTATTAAAGAATTAATCAAAAACCTTTATCACCTCTGTGGTAAAATAATTTCCCTCTTAAACCTAATAACTGGCTTTCTACCCTTGGCAATGTTTGCAGTTTTTTTCCTTGTGATCAGTCTTTTATATCTCCATGGAGGAATTTTGGCCCACTCTCCTCTGCAGAACAGTTTTAATTTGGTCACATTAGATGGTTTAAAAGCATTAACGGCCCTTTTAAGTTCTTGCCACAGCAACTCATTTGGATTCAAGTCAGGACTTTGACTAGTAAACTCCAGAACCCTGATTTTGTGCTATATTTTAGCCACTCAGAGGTGGACTTGCTTGCGTGCTCTAGGTCCTTGTCATGCTGTGTAACCCATTTGTGCTTGAGCTTTGTGCTTGTTTTTCTTTTTGTGGTATGCAGTATTAGCTTTACACCAGATGTAACAGGACCCATATCTTCCAAAATGTTCTACCTGTGACTCATCAGTCCACAGGATGTTATCCCCAAAGTCTTGGGGTTCATGTTTTTTTTGCAAATGCCGGACGGACATTTATATTCCTTTTGGTCAGTAGTAGTTTGCACCTTGCAACTCTCCCATGATGCCATTTTCTCCGAGAGTCTTCCTTATTGTGGAATCATGTAGATGGACCTTAACTGAGGCCAGTGAGGTCTGCAGTTCTTTGGATGTTCGTCTGGGTTCTTTTGTGACCTCCTGGATTAGATATCAGTGCGCTCTTGGAGAAATGTTGGTCAACCGGCCACTCCTGGGAAGGTTCACCACTGTTCCATGTTTCTCTATTTGTGGATAATGTCTCTCACTGTGGTTCTCTGGAGTCCAGAGCCTTAATAATGGCTTTGTAACCATTTCCAGGCTGATAAATGTCAATGACTTTGTTTTGCATTGGTTCTTGAATCTCTTTAGAACGTGGCATCATGTGCTGCTTCTTGAGACCCTTTAGCTACTTCACAATACCAGACAGGTTCTATTTAGTGATGTTTAGATTCAACAAGTCTGGCAGTAATAACATGTGAGTGTGGTTTGTCAGATTGAGCCCACTTGCCAAATTAATTTGGTCATTTGGTAGATCGGTAGCTAAGGGGACAAGTACTTTTTCACAGCACTGTAACAAATAAAAACTGAACCAAACTGAAAACCTTATATTTTTATGGGGCTGATTGCAACGTTTATGTCTCTGTCCAGCATGTGTTTGTTTGTCCAAATAAAAAAGCCTGCTCTTGCAAAGACCTTTTCCATGGTTCACAGGGAAAGAATAGCTGTAATTAATCACTTTACAGCTGCACCCCATTGGAGGAGCCAGTTCTAAGGTTAGGGAAATTGTGCATGCTTGCTGAATTCATCTAAAATTGACCTAGAGGTCATTTTAACAATTATAGTTTTGCAAACTGTAAAACCAGTTTTCTCATTGTAGCTAGTCATCATCTATCTTTCACCAGCAGTCATATAATATAATAGTAAGGTCGTTAATTGAGTAATTTCTTGCTGCAATGCACCATATGTTTTTATGTCCATAAGCTTACAAATTATACTTTCTATTAGTTCACCTTTTATACTGAGAGTAAATGAGTCATCTCACAGATGCGTGTAAAGGAGTAGCTGCAGTTCATTTATATTTTCATTGTGAGAACATGTGACAATGTAATGTGTTTCTGACCACCATATTTTGGACGTTTAGATCTTTAGTGTGACATAAGCATTTTTGCTTGACTTTATTTTGACTTGACACACAATTCCAGCCTTATCAGACACAAAGCATGTTGAGGTATTTGCAAGTGAAAATTGGGGTGAGTTGATAAATTAACTTCCTAAAGGAGAGATTCTCAGAAAATATGAACTGCTCTTGAGTTGATTTTTATGTTAGAACTTTCCCAGTCTTCTTAAAGTATGGTTAATACAGCCCCATTTCGTATATTTATAAAGTTCTGCATATTTCACAATTATTTTCAAGCCTGACTTTTGACGTCAATCTTTAAGAGGCTAATCTACACCACCCTCCATAGTGCAGTAGTTAGCTCAGAGCTGTGGGACAGGGTTCATAATCATTTTCAGAACAGCAATTCTGCAGTTATCTGATAAACGTATCGCCCACAGTTCCTGTTTCTGCTATGGAATTGTTGTTAAATCAGTCCTCATCATTCAGTTCAGTTTTATACTCCCAGCATGTGTGGTAAAAACATGCTCAGTTCCCTGTGTTGTGGGGATATAGTTGGTCACTTTATCATTAAAAATTTTAAAAAAAGAAACAGAGGCTTATACTGGAATTCAGCTACTTTTACACATAAAGGACCATTTGATTTGTCATAGCAACGTCATCTGTGCTAGCTCAGGTCTGGAAATACATTTAGTCCAGAATGCTTGCATTATTTCAGGTGTGGGGTTTGAAAGAGGTATGCAAGGAAAAGGCAAGACCCCAGACGCTAACATAAAACAGGTTCCATCTGTCACTGCCTAAAGAGGTTGTAATCACTGTCACCTGAACCTGATTTGTCTCCTTTTTGAGCTGGAGGTAGAAGACAAGCCAGCACTGTTATAGTAGCTTTTCAGTTGGAAACATTTGTGATGTAAGGGATATACGTTTTAAGTACTTTGATTTTTCATTTTTGGTAAAAGAATGGAGGGAAAAAAAGAGCAACAGTTGTGTTGTGTGTGAGCAATCAGAGATGTTCTTACCCTGTAATAATCTGTGCTGTAAATGTCTCTGGACATGCCAAAATCTCCTATTTTCACCAGAAGGCCATTTCCCACCAGGCAGTTCCTGGTTGCCAAATCACGGTGCACAAAGTGTTGAGATGCCAAGTAGATCATCCCAGCTGCGATCTGACTGGCTATGTGAAGCATCTGGGACAGACCCAGCTCACCATTGGTCTGCAGAGGCTGCCCATCCACCAGGATCATGGCATCTGGTCCATGGGCTCTGAGGAGACAGTTACATGGCTGTTAGAGACTCGGGACATACTGTGCCTTTGAGCAAAAGAAGTATGTTCATGTAAGACTGCCCCGACTTGTCTGACATGAGCATAACTGTATCTGGTGGAATTTGCTCAGATTTCAAGAAGAAAGTCTGGTGATCCACTTGACAGCTCCAAAACAGCGAGTAAGTGATCCTTTAAAATTAATTTTTCTGGAGGAGATTTTTGAAGCTTTATTGATAGACAGGGTGAAAGGGGGTAGAGAGGAGAGAGACATGCAGCAAAGGGTCGTGAGCCAGACTCAAACTCACAGCCGGCTGCTGGCGACCTGCGCCCACGTGGTAACGCCTTAACTCAGTGAGCTATACGGCGGCCCCAGTAAGTGATCCTTGCAATGAATTTTCAAACTTTTAAAAGCTTGCTTGGTAAATGTTATAGTATCTTTACTGTTACATGCTGTGTGTTTAACTTTAATGTTCAGTAATGGTCACAATGCTTTAATAACCCAGAGTATTCTGATCCAGAATTTGCTTATACTTGATCAGAATGATCAACACGTTATAATCAGATTCATCCTTAAATATTATCAGTGTGCTTCCCTTGATCTCAACTACCCCACTGATCCATGCCTAGATTGACAAACATCCCCGTCCACTGATGGTGGTGATGTATCAAAATGCAACACCCTCAGCACAATTGTCTTTTCAGCATCACTGGCTTTTCAGTCACTAATATAAAAAGTGATGCCAGTGAAGTGGCAGTGATGTGTGTGTCTGCTACTGTGTGTGTGTGTGTGTGTGTGTGTGTGTGTGTGTGTGTGTGTGCGTGTGTGTTCTGTTAGTCTCTGGGCTTTGGGATGCTAATTTCAGCTCTGTAATTGTTTCCATGAAAGTACTGGCATCGGTTCATCTAAGACACACTACTAATTTAGCCGGCACCTACTGCCCTCCAAACTGCCATGCTCTCTGTCTCATGCACACCTACACACACACACTCACACACACACACACACTCTCACACACTTACACTCACATGCAGTCATACAGAAGAACTGGCAGACTTCACTTCCTGGCGACCTATTAAGTACCAATGTTTTATTCTGCATGGCAAAACATCCTAGGAGCAAATAACAGGAAATCACAGCAGACATAATGCAGCTCATTAGCCAACCAACTACATTTTTTAAAACGTAGTTGGTTAGCTAATGAGCTGCATTATTTAGGCATTTAGTTTGTACTTCAACCTAAAGTACCTTGCATGAAACAGGCAGGCAGGACTGCAGAGTCAGACTCGATTTGGAACCTTCTTGCCAAGTGGTAAGGACTTTGGAAAACATCTCATGTGATGGATGACAACAGCTCAAATATTGTGAAGGGGCTGTATGTTTACATATGCAATCCTTGTCAGAAAGTTTCTCCAAACATAATTTTAATATGGTGCATTCAGTAGTAGTGTGGTTAATCAAGTATCGCAATCCATTTTATATTATTATATATATTGCAATTAAAGTCACGTGTTTAATGATTACTCACTGATGTTTCAAAATTACAGCACTTCCCATGAGCCATGCACAGGTGCTTACTTATCAACCCAAAGTCTATTGGTAAAAGATAAACAATTCTTCACCTACTGTTTCATGCCAGAACCACAGTGTGTCCCACCAAGGTATGTCATATAATTTACTTTCAGGAGAGGACAGGCTATTCAGAAACATTCAATTCAAACTGTTTAGTTTATTCAGTAAATGGGTTAATCCTATCCAGTGGACAGATTATACTCAAAGGTGCTCCTAAAACATTCTGGGGTAATGTCTTTCCAGTCCATCAGGTAGTACATTATCTCACCTCATAGAAATCATGGTGTTCCTGATGTATGGTGTCTGTAAAAAAACAATGACATCAAGGCCCACTGTTTGGCTTCCCTGCTCTCATCACACCCCAGTTAGATTTGAGTTAGATTTAACTCACTGTAGTTCTGTCTTAGCCAGTACAGCCTATCGAGACTAGTACTGGTCTAGAATTCTGCAGCACGAGTACTCTCTAAATCCAAAAACCCCCCATAATTTTGGCATTCCTATATTGGTTTTCTGTATCTTTTAAAAATGATTTTAAAAATGTACTGATTACTGTTAAGGTTTGCTTGGTGTTGCTCCCTGATTATATCTCTGGCACGTTAATCCCTTACAAGCCTGATTGCAGCCTGAGAATCAGGATTTTCTCCTGAAGAACATTTGTGTTACAGAAACACTAGAAGTTGGTTGGAAAGCCACAAATGATTCCCTCATATGCCATCTAACATATCATCATTTTTATGCAATAAAACTTTTCCAAAAGTTGGTGGTTAAAAGGATTACAACTGCATGTGTACTGCAAAAAATTAGGCCAGCTAACACCTCTCCAGGAATGTTTTAAGATACAAGAAAATACTCCTTATCTATATATAGTACCAGGACACAAAACTAAGCTGGTGTGATGTCTCCTTAGCCCCTGTCAGACATGCACTCCTTTTCCAATTATCTGATAGCAACTAAACATTGTGGCATCATTAATGAGGTTTTCCATAATAGTCATGACAGCAATCTCATCAGGTTGGTCCTCATTCCATTACCGTGTCCCCTTCAGCACAGCACAAGTCTGTACTGCATGTCGATGTTAATGGATAGGCACACACAACCAACATGTCATGGCAACACATGTGGGTGTTGTAAAATTGATGGACATTTTAATTCCAGGTTTTTCAAATTTATAATTTTTTAATTTAATTTTTATTTCATTTTGACAATGTATGGGATGATAACTTTAATACTGCACAGAAGACATTTCTGAGCACTCTATCCTTCTGGCCATTGTTGTGCTATTTCAACAGGATTCAAGGACTTTATCTTACTGTGAAAAATGAGCCCACAGTGAGGAAAAATGTGACCGGAGCAAAAACGGGGGTTGGTGGAGTCTGCCTCAGATAACTTAGGGTAAAGGTAGGGTTCACCCTGGACAGGTCACCAGTCTATCACAGGGCTACACAGAAAGACAGACAACCAAGCACACTCACAATGACACCTTCAAAATCACTAATTAAGCCCAGCATGTCTTTGGACTGTGGGAGGAAGCTGGAGCACCCGGTGAGAAACCAGGACCTTCAAGCTGTGAGGTGACAGCGCTAACCACTGCCCACTTTGCCACCCTCAGGTGAATAAATTGCTATTGTGCTGATTATATTGTCTAAGTCTGAGTGAAAAAAATTGCATTTGCATTTGAATAACAGTAGACCTGACAGAAATTTAGTTTTTTGGAAACTCTTGCACTGAAGTTAACTGTTTTCAAAACATGTGTTAATCCACTTTAAAAAGATACTTCCACATCAGTATATTTCATTTGTTTCACTCATAAGCCATCTAACACATCTAAAGCTGTTACCAACTATAAGACAAACCTTGGTACTATTTTCAGTTAAAACTGAGTGTTATCCAAAATACTCTAGGTAGAAAAGCTCTCAGTGGTGTCAGTTTGTCACTCTAGCAGACAGACTCATTCATCAATCATGGCAGAATACACTTGTATGGCACTTGACATGACTGTAACAAGGCTGTCACAGTAAGACACACCAACAATTTTTCATCCCATGGTGGAGTCTGTCCTTCATATTTATAAATGTCTTACAGGTGGCTCAGTGAAAACATTTTAATAAGCTGCCCACCATCAGTCAGTGGGGGTTTGACCTTAAGAAAGGGGAAGTAAGAGTGTAAAGGATAAGGGAACGGTACTTATAAGTAGGTGACTGAAGTCTGGTGACAAAGTTCACAACAAGGCATCAACCTGCAGTAGTCTGCTGAGACAGGCCCATCCATCACTGTGTCAACAAGCCAACACACCGCTCAGTGCGCCGCACACACACATGCACCTGGCTGGCAAGACTTTTTCAGTCTTCCATTACTGGTCTGAATCTTACAATAAAATCAACAGAAATAAAGGGAAGCCAGTCAAAAATTCAAGACAAGTGGCAGGTGAGTATGATACAGCCCCACGATAAGCCATTGCTGTATTTGTAATTGTTAACTATTGCAGAACACAGTAATGTCCTATATATTCTCTCTAAGTACCTCAACACTTCACTATCTTAATTTGCATAGCAATATGGGAAATTTCTATGACGTCATGCAGCAATTATAGGAACTCTCTATGTATATTGAAACTTTAGTAAGACAGTGCTTTGCAATTATGGCAACATTAATGAAAATATACTGTTAATTCTCTCCAAAGTGTTTTTCTTATTTTATGCTGTAGATCTGAAAGTAAAATACTTAAATTCCTACATTCTACTGGCCTTATACTTTGAATTCCTGCCTTCAGGACACCAGTGTGCTGTATTTGACTGTTTGAAATATTACTTTATTAGGTGTAATTGCTTAAATATCTGTTAACATTTCTTAAAAGATATTGCAAATAAGTTGTATAAGTTGTGGGCACATAAAATATAGACAAATCTCGATTTTCACATGTGAAGTGAAAAAAAAAATCATTGAGTCTTTATATTTTTTGTGATGGGACACAGGAAATACTAGATTACATTTTTTTGTCTGCATTTATTCTCATCATTTAACACCACAGAATGGAGTCAACTTTAAAGAGATTAATGCATATTTTAGTCTTGCAGCAAAATATATTTTTATGATAGCTTAGCTTCCTACTGGAAGCTAAGCTATCATTCTTTATTGAATTTTCCTATCATGAGCCAGAGGGGGCCTCAGTGAATTGAGGGGGAAACAAATGAAGGACAGGGCAAGACAAGACAAACAGGGAGGGTACAGACAGGCAGTGCTATTTGAATCCTATAAGAGTGCTATAAAATGCTGTTTTATTCCCAACAACTGATCCCACATCTAAAAATCGAAAACAAATCATCAACACAGAAATGAACTGGAGACCAGAAGTCCTGACAGTATACAGAGTTAGGACGCCAGAGAACAGGAGTGAGGGAAAAATGTATAGAGAGCGTGAGTGTAGTGCAAAGCCTGAAGAGTGACTCCGCACAATCTGGCGGGTCCCATCAGCTCTCAGAAAGGGGACTCGACATGAGTTGGTAAGCCCGGAACAAACATGCATGTGTGATGGACACCGAAGCCCAGAGCGACTACCACGAGTCAGCAGGGCCAGGCTGGCCAAGTGCCCCAACACCCCGGGCCAGGGGAGCAGCCAAGAGGCATCACCCAGAAGACCACCCAGGCCACAGACAAGCACGCGAACCCAGAGGCCAAGAGGAGGCAGCAACCGATGCAGCCCAGGGGGGCACGGCGCATGAGGGCCTACTAGATTGCATTACAGAAGATGCACTCCTTCTCCACCAACTGTTGTCTTCGCTGAACTCACCTGAGAAACTTATTGAGATCTCCATGCTTCATGTACTCGAAGACCATGATGAGAGGGTCTCCATCAACACACACTCCGTAGAACTTCACTATGTGCTCATGCTGAAGGTTGGTCAGCAGCTCGGCCTCACGCTGGAAATCTTTCCTGGCTGCAAGAGTGGGGTCCTTCAGAGTCTGGAAAGAGAAGAAGTGAGAGAGCATATAGCATCAATGCACTGTGGTAGCTGTGGTGACAGTCCTCCCTTCTGTATTAATCCTGCACAACGAAGTCAGTCATTGCTTGCATTGATAAGTACATCATTTTTAGTTTTACAAAATCTGTTTTCTTTTTGGGAAACATTTCAATGAGACATATAAAATAAGGTTAATTTGAACTATGATCATTTTAACTCAGTTTTGATTAACTTAATCTTTGATTTGATTAACCTAATCCTGTGATGTGTGATGTGGAACAGCACATTACACATCACAGGATTAGGTAAAGAATTGCGAGGAAGCTGAAAATCTGGGCATTTTTTTCTGTTTTTCTTGTTCTGGCTTATAAATGGTGGTATTTAATGACTTTCTTTAAAGATAACATGCCTTTCAAACCTCGGTTTTGGGATGAGCCTTAAAGCTGAGGTAGGCAGATTTCAGTTGGCATCACTGATTAAAAATCCCATTGTAATCTCACTGTAAATGAATGCAAACTTTCAGCTTTGACTGTGGTGCTTGTTGGTGGGATGAGTTATGAACAAAAAGGGGACAGGGAAGGACTGCTTTAGGAGAGCTGTACATTTTCACATTGCTGTTTTTGATGAGTTTTTCTGTTTGATTTGTTGTTTTTTGCCGTTTACAGATTTCTGCGTATTACAGCTTTGCTTCAGTTTCACATCAGGAGTATACACATTTTAACACACACACGTGCATGTCAATGTGATAGCTGCACAGTTTAAATGCTTTTCCTATGTAACTGCACAGCATTAATATGCTAATGAAATAAGTGGAGGTGGCCATCAGACAATCTGCGATACAAACATCCCAAAGAGAATGATAATGTTTCCTGTAAATAAACCTTAATAGCTGCTGGTGGCTAGTTGACCTTTCCTTTATTTTAGATTGGACTAAATTTGCCTAAATTCATTTAAAATGTTGCTTTAGCCACAGTGCCAAAAGGTAGGCTACAGAAGGTATGCAAATAAAACAAGCATGACCTGGCTTCTCCCTAGTGCTTATCTAGATAGTTAGATTTACCAGGAGACAAGTCAATCTGCAATTTGATGATTACAGTAGAGGTACATTTTTTTATCTTAAAAAATGACAGTCAGAAAATTCAACTCTACGATTCTTAATTTATTTTAAAAATGTAGCTTACTACTAGGTTAAATGCAGTGGTAGTTTGTTCCAGTTTGACGTGGCCCTATACATTCCAATTTGCTTTAAATACCTTTAGTCATAATGGTGTCTATCATTAGTTTGTGTGAACTGTGAAAAAAAGGTGTTTAAGTATTCTTAAGGCACTAATATTCCTCATATAATGGACAAGACTGCATGCATTGACACACAATCCTGTATCCTGTCTGCCATTATGTGTCTCAGCAGAAGTTAACTTTATAAGCAGGAAAACATACTCGATGAAAACTAATCCTGACAGGCATAATGGATGCTCTTCATTATGCTAATGTGTCTCCTCACTTACCTCACTCATTTCTCTTTGTATCGTCCTAACTCCTGCCATAGAAGATGTGAGTGAGATGTGCAAGTCCATTTTTTAATAACTGTTTCAAAACCTTACTCTATCATTCATAGTTTTAACAATGTGACTTTAAAAGCTTGTGGCGGGACTGCAAGTAGTCACAGGACAGGCCAAGGGGAGACGGTCCGTGTACGTCGCGGCCATTCGTTTTCCTATTTTGAGATTTCAAAATAAAACCCAAAAATAAACCGTTTCCCTTTTTTTCCAGTGATAATACAAAATAAAAAACGGAAAACGGGCCATAATTCATTATCCATTATCCGTTATCCGATTTAATTACATGTGTTTGCAAATGGAAATTAAAATTAAAATACACCCGTGGAAAACTTATTTCTCTATTCCCTGTTGGTTTTGGCTCCGTGACCCGTCTGACTTCGCCATTTAGAGGAGCTAGCGATTTAGCGCTAGCTCCGCCGCTAGCGCTAAATCGCTACTTTGCTTTCTGGCAAAGCTAAAGTAACAGAAAACCTCAAAACCTCGCAAAAACGTCCCCAAAAGCAGCCGAACGCTAGCGATTTAGCCTAGCGGCAGAGCTAGCGGCACCACAAGGTCCCTCCAAAGGAACAAATAAACCCCACAATGGTGAAAAGTCCACTGTGAAATAGTGAACAATGTGTTCCAAGCAACGTTTGGACCCCACAGTGGGTCTTCATCAGGCCACGGCACACAGCAAGGTCTGCTAACAGTGAGCTAACACTGGAGCTTTAGATACCAGATCCTTCCTCATCAGAAGTCAGACCATAGACATATATAAATTCTACTTAACGTTGTCAGCAGACAATCTTCTGACATAGACCTATGTCAGTAGAAACTGTAGTTGAAGGAGAGACAATAAACAACCTGACTAACAACTGTCACCACAGTGACAGAGACCTGGCGATCAGTGTGATGCCGACGCCAGGCGTCAAAAATATCAACAAGATATGTCAGAAGACCTATGTCAGAAGAAAATATGCCAGCAGTCATGCCGGCATATTTTCCGGCATAACTGGAAAATATGCCGGACTTTTGTGTCGCTTATGGGTGTTCAAATGAGCAGAACACACAAACCAGATCCCGTGGAATCACTTTTCACAGGTAAGGTGTACGTAAGAAGTAATACTAAGTGAGCAGGTTGTTAAATAGTGAAATAAATCCCGACAGGACGAACTGAATCTCTCCACTCCCATAATATAACCAGCTCACTTTACGTTATCCACGTATAGCACAGCTGCTCACTAGTGAAAGAACTAATTTGAGACCTTATTTTGGTTAAAATGCAATGTTATTCCATCTATAAACTGTCCCTGGTCTGGAAAAAACAGACCTTAGACTGCAGTGATTGACCAGTTAGAATATTAATGATAGATATTGGATGTATTTAATATGTACATGTATTGTGTATTTAACCTTAATGTGAAGGAGAGAGACTCAACATCTTCCTCTCATCCCCATCCACTTCAACGGTATTCGTCATGTTGCATAATTGTTAAATATATTAACCACGTTAGTTTGTGACAGTGAAAATGACCAATCTAAAAGCTCACATCAATCCTCACATCATATAACGCATTCTGAAACATGTTGTGCTTTCAGATATGCTATTTTCTCTCTTTAGTTTCTTCTATTAGGGTTAAAGTGGTTAAATTACTCTTTTTTAAATGTTTACAAAGGTGGCTGACTTCAGTTGATGGGAAGAAGATGCAAGTAAGAACAGACTAAATATGGATGGGGGACACTGATGCTGGATGCCATGGCCATAAAAAAAACAAGTGCAATACAATCCCCCAACTCAAATAATAAAATGATAATAGCAATATTAATCACAATAATAATGATAATAATGAAATGATAATGATAATTCCCGTTCTTATTATAATAATAGTGATAATTAAATGATGATAATAATAGAAATATTAATTATAATTAAATGATAAGAATAAAATGCTAATATTATTATTATAGTATAATGATAAAATGACGAAGATAATAGCAATATTAATTATAATAATAGTGATATAATAATAAAATGACAATGATAATAGCAATAACAATTATAATAATATTGATAATAATAAGAACATGATTATGATAGTAGCAATAATAATTATAATGGTGATAATAACAAAATGATCATGAAATAACAATATTAATTATAATAATAGTGATCTAATAATAAAATTATAATGATAATAGCAACATTATAATATCAGTGATCTAATAATATACTTATAATAGCAACAACAATAATAATAATAATAATAAAATACAATATATACCTACAAGCAATTCTCTGAATAAAGACCTGAACGTTTTCTGGCTTGATTTTGTTCCATTTATGTCTGCCTGTCCGTCCTCCATGTCTGACGTTTGTAACAAACAATATATGTTGACAACTGATCGATTTATCATCACTTTTATAGTGCAGACATGTCATTCCTCTATAGACGTAATGCACTGTAGGGGCGAGTGGCACTGTACCAAGATGGCCGCCGCGTAGGCACGTCGGCTCCAATAGGCAGCGGCAGTCAACGCGGCGTCTACGTATATATGTCTATGAGTCAGACGGGTCACGGAGCCGAAACGAACAGGAAGTAGATACATAAGTTTTCCACGGGTGTATTTTAATTTTAATTTCCATTTACAAACACATCTAATTAAATCGGATAACGGATAATGGATAATGAATTACGGCCCGTTTTCCGTTTTTCATTTTGTATTATCACTGGAAAAAAGGGAAACGGTTTATTTTTGGTTTTTATTTTGAAATCTCAAAATAGGAAAACGAATGGCCGCGACGTACACGGACCGGAGACAATGTGAGGATGCTGTTTGTTGATTTTAATTCAGATTTCAGTACGTTTGTCCCCATCAAACTCTGCTGTAAATTGAGTAGTCTGGGTCTGTATTACTGGATTCTGGGTCTCCTATTCACTAGAACCCAGGTGGTCCAGGTGGGCAGAGACATCTCCAGCCCCTGAACACCAGAGCCCCCCAGGGGTGTGTCCTCAACCCTTTGCTCTTTTGCCTTTACACACATGACTGTGTGGCTACAAAAAGCTCTAACATTATTGTGAAATTTGCAAAAGACACAGTTGTGGTTGGTTGCATCAGTAACAATGATGAGCAGATATACACAGAGGAGGTTGACAGCCTTTTAATGTGGTGCCAAACAAACAACCTGCCGCTGAACATCAGTAAAACCAGCATAGGAATTACACTCTACTGAGGACAAAGGGATCACTTGTGGAGATGGTGCACAGTTTCAGGTACCTGGGAGTACACATCTCTGAGGATCTGTCATGGCCAAAATAAATGAGCAACAAGATGAAGAAGGTGAAACAGTGCTCCCATTCATAATCAGGGCAAACAAGTTCATGGAAAAACCCGACCACCCCAGCAAGGCTGTTTAAGTGACTACATTCTTGCCAGTGCCTGTGCAACATCAACACAAACATTGGGGGACTCCAACAAAACTTTTTTCCTCAGGTTTTCAGGACTGTGAACTCTGACCTCAGGTTAAAATCTAAATCATTGCACCTAATCTGTCAGCTATACACTAATCCGACGAGCGATTTGTGTATGGCGCCATCTTGAGGCGCCGCCATTACTGGAGTGTTGTTTACAAAACCCACGAAACTGCAGCGTTGACAGACACCACGCGACAGACGCCGGTAACATGAGTGACAGTCAGCGAAAACATGGCTAACTGGATCAGTGATGTTAGACAATGGCCCCCAGTAACAGAAAATGGTAAATTATTAGTGAATAGTGATATTAGCGATTGCTTATGGTGTTAGCTTGAATATGTATGTTGTGCTAACTGTACACTAGCAGGGTTTCCCCCAGTGCTTTATAAGCCTGGCGGGCCACCAGGCTTTCCTTGCCCCCCTCTGCCAGGCTAAGTGTCACTTGTTCATTTATTTTAAATAGGTTTTTATGCACCAAAACAGTGATAGCAAAGACGGTAAACAGAGCTTTTAACAGCATCTCGCGATACAGTTGAAACTGCAATGGTGACATTTTATGGTCGATACGTGAACTTTTTCCGAAGTCGGAGGAGCACTGGAGGAGATGATGAGCCGCTCGTTCACCTCCAGGCCAAGGGGAGTTCATCCCCGGCGAGCCGACCGAGCCGCGGCTCCATGATGAGGCAGAGCCAGTGGAGTTAGCACGGATGTTAGCACGTCGTCGGAGCAGCCTTCTGCGATCCGCGATGGTAAACATCGAACTAGCAGATTTAATCCAAAATGGTTAGCTGACCCTAAATTTAGTGGATGGTTCTACCAGACCCAGTATGGTAAGCCCAGACGGATTGATGCACTGATCCAACCTGAACCATGTGCAGCAATAAGTAGAGGAGATCACACAGCACAGCAGACCTGTTCAGCCTCTGAGTTCCCTGTTTTTACCCTTTGGCCATGTTTGCACTTTTTAATTTATGTTCATTTATTTAAACTTTTAAAGTAAGCGCAACACTCCAGTAATGGCGGCTGGGTAACTTCCGGCGACTTCCGGCCAGTTTGCTCGGATTTGTCTATAGCACCCTGGATCATATAAAATATGTATATAACATATAGGTGTATACACACACATGCAATATGCTCCCATGCATAACATAACAAAAGACACATATACACAACTGCAGCTCTTGCATAATGTACACTGCACTTTAGCGTCACAATTTCTACCTCCTTTATTATTTATTACATTACAACTTTTCTTTATTTTTCTATTCTTTTAAAAGAATGTTCTTTCTTTTTTGAAAATAATGATTTATTGTTCTCAGACAGCTTTGTGAAACAGTCACTTTGTATTTCAGTGCATCCACTGTATTAATATATGACAAATAAAAACTCTTGAATCTTAAATAGGTCAGTTGGAGTTCCATCCTTTTATTTAATATTTATTGTTAGTGGATGTGGAACAGTGGATCAGTTCTTTAGCCCTGCGTTGTTTCTGTATAGCTTGGCAACTGTCCACTAATTGCAAGGTTCAATCGCCAGCTCCTCCACATGTCCAAATGTCCTTATCAACATTGGAGATGTGTGTGTGTGAATGGGTGAATGAGAAACATATTGTAAAGTGCTTTGAGTACCACTGAGGTAGAAAGGTGCTCTGTAAGTGCAGACCATTTAGTTAATGAGGGGGTTGAGCATCCTACATGTATTTTATGAAGCTGGAAAACACCAAAACCGCACCATGGGGGGTAGAATGGTATACTAATGCTGCTGCTATGAGACATCTGGTCCTTGTACAACCAAAGTGAGAGCAGTGTTCTTATCCTCAAAACAAAGTCAAATATATTTTCAGGTAATAAACTCAAGGTTGCCCTTTGTGTCTGTTAAGTGCTTTTCCTTCCTCCAATGATCAGCTATTTTCATTTTTTTATTGGTGATTTAAGGATTTATGTGCACTTTCCTCACATGAAAAGGCATGATTAGTTCCACCCCAGCTCGAGCCGGATTCCACTCATTGACCAAACTGTTGCTTTTTTTCCCTTCCTTTATTTTGCAATCATCAAGTGGTAGCAAAGTAACAAGATGACAAGTTGGTCAGTTAATAAGCTGACAGGGTGAAAAACCTTTAAGCAGAAACACAAAGGAAAAATACTAAAATTTTTGCAATTCATTTCAAATAGTAACGGTAAACAGTTTTATGTAAAACACTGCGCCTCACTGGCATAAATGTTATTTCACTCAATTTATGTTTTGTCAGTTTTGATATGAAATAAAACTGAAGCAAATAAATGATGTCATGATTAACAGATCCTAATGTCTCTTAGGACATCGTCCTCTCTGTCTCTTAATGTGATGACTCCTGTTATTGCCTCCTGCTTTGGATTGTTCAGAACTTGCTTTCGTCCAAGAAACTTCTTTGCAGCTCTCCAGATCCATGCAATAGTTTTGACCAATCAGGTTAGAAGACTGAACCTCTTGACATCCAAAAGGCTCTCCATGGCTGAACATGCAGGAGGTTTCATTTGTTCACTCTGTCTTGGTCCTTGATTCTCTCCTTCAATTCTTGAAAGCGCAGCGACAAAAGCTTTCTTCTGATACTTATTGAGGCTTTCTCTGGCAAACATTACTATTTCCGTTGCTGATTTGATCGGCTATTCATTCAATGGCAACTTCAAGAATTCAGACCCATTTTGCCACTCTGAGTTCTCCTCCAGGTCCTGAGAGCTGGCTCCTCTGGTGATTATGTCAGCAATGTTTTGAGAACCAGGAATCCACCACCAATCCTCAGTCTTCGTGCTGCTTTGGATTTCTCCAATTCTACAAGCGAAGAATGCTTGATTCTCGCTGCACTGCACCAAGAACTGTTTGGCTATCTACAAGATGGTACCACCTTTCCACTTCGATCCAGTTGTGAAGCTCAAAGTACTTCTTCAACCACGAGGCAAACACTGCTCCGCACATCTTTGCTTTTACAGCATCACCTTTGTGGTCCAAAGGAGTTAGTTTGGCTTTGGATTCCACTAGCCTGATGACCGGGCTTTGGTCTGAGTCCCACCTTAGATAAATCACTGCTCCATAAGCTTGCTCAGCTGAACATATTCCTCGAAGACTGCATCACATCCTCTCTGAGGCAGTCTAAGAGTGGCATGTCCCACCTGTCTTTGACTTGACAACTTCCACTTCTCGCCCCCTGGAATGCTCTGCACACCAGAATGGCTCCCTTTTCTTTCACAGGCCTCACGAGGCCTATCGAGTCGTACAGTCCCGATACTTGGCTAAGAAGTTCTCTACATGTCAGAGGATTTGGAGTGCAGGGCCCTAATTTGTTCTTGTAGTAGATTCTGGTCAAATTGTATCTTCTTCTTCCTTTTGGAGAAGTTAATCCCAACCATGACATGAAGCTTAACCTCTTCCACTATGTAGCCCAGTCCAAATGCCTTGTTATCATTGTCACCATGGTTTTCGCCAGGCATTTCTCCAGCTCATCTCTATACTCTGTCCTCCTGCTTTGACAAGATAAAACCCACGGCTTGAGCTCACAACCTCAACCTTTAAGGATTTGTTCGAAGTTTCCTGTGATGGTTTTCAGTTGGTCAAGGCTATTGTGGGATGTAACAATATCATCAGAATAGCTGTCATTCTGCAATACCGGCTGCTCTTCTTTGAGGTGGTTGAAAGAAGTGAGGCTGGCAGTCTCACGCATTGATAACTGTGCAATGTAACCTTCTGGCTTATCTTCAAATCTTACTCTTGTGAATGCATATTCTCTAACCTCTTCTGAGTCTCGGCAGAGAAATCTGTGCACATGTACTTCTTGCTCCTCACACCAGACTGAGTTGTACATCTTTTTATGTCTCCCAGGGCACTGTAGACTGCGCTTCTGAATCTGAGGAGGATCACTCGAATCTGGTTGAGAACACCTGGACCTTTGATTAGCAGATCATTCATGCTTACACCTCTGAACTTTTGATTGCTGTTCCACGCGAGTCTCACTGGGGTCGTGACAGAGTGAAGGTTGGGAGCAATTAGATGGCTCACATACCATACTGGCCCATTCCACTTGATGATCATTTCTCTGGACAGTTTCACTGCAGTCTTTCAATTAACCATGTCGCGCACTTGTGCAATGTAGGTTCCCTTCCATTCAAGTTCTTGGATAGCCCTTCTTCTGTCCTGACAAATGTTGCTTCCACTGCTCTCTTGTTATTTGTCAGGGATCCTGGATCCTCTAGCCAGGGATATTTTGTGTGCGAATGTGGTTCTTTGCTGTGGCTATCCTCAATGACATATATGTGAGCCCTTCTCTTATTACCTCAAGTTCTCTCTCCTCAGCAAGAGTCATTTTTTTGCCGCCTGGTTGGCAGTTTCCAAAGTGACAGCCCTCACATTTGGACACACATGCCGCTCCAATAGAATCCCCTTGACCTTCCCTGTGGCTAATGAGTAGATGTGTTTCTTTAGGCTTCACAAGTTCCTCAAGAGGCACATCTGGAAAGAACTTCTGCAGCTGCTTTGGTATCACATGCTTATGAACATCTGCAATGTTGTCCAGTCAATAACAAACCAACTGGTGAGACTTGAGAGTGCCTTTGGCAGTGTGAACTTAGATCTTTAGATTTAGAAGGTACCGCTTTGTCTCTACATCAGTGCTTCTCAGTTATTTTCTGTTACGCCCCCCCCTTGGAAGAAGAAAATATTTCACGCCCCCCCAATTCTCCGCCGCGACTATAAATAGTATCATCTGTCTATAAAATTGACATAAGTAAACCTCTGCATAACATGGTGTCCTTATTAACATTAAAGAATACAAAAAAGAAGGAAATATAGATCAACTTACAACAAAGAATAACTTTATGTGTCGCCGAGGCTCTAGTACGCCGCCGAGGCTCTAGAATGCCGCTGAGGCTCTAGTACGCGGACCTGCCAACTCCGGTGTCATGCTCCGGTGTCACCTCCAGACACCTATTGTAGTGGATGTGCAATAGGGCTGCACAATTAATCGAATTTTGATCACGATTTTTGCGATATTTACATTTAAAATGCGGGTCTGCTGCAGATCTAATCAAGCACTTTCTTAATCAGTAGTCAGACAAACACCAGGGGGCGAACACATGCTTGAGGCTTTATGAAGCTGCCAAAATAACAAGGGAGTGCACCTGCAGCGGCAACCTGAAGTCACTCGGTGGACTGGGACTGATGAGAGTCATGTCAACAGAGGAAAGTAGGAGCATCATGGTGAGGAGCTACTGCCTCAAAACAGATCAACATCCATTGTCTAGACTTGTTCGGATTCAGGGCAAATGATGTTAAACAAGAACAAGTCATATGTAAAGAGTGCGGCAGAGTTGTGTCTGCCCTGCAGAGTAACACTACTAATCTGTTCAACCATCTGAAAAAAACATCACAAACACAAATACGAGGAATGCATGAAGGCTAAAGCTAACGCTGATTCACAAAATTCCCGTCCGTGTCCAGCAGCAACCCAGACAACCATAACAGCGACCCTGCACCGGGCAACACCGCATCCATCTCCCACCCAAAAACACGCAGAAATAACTGACGCAATATCGTTTTATTTGGCCAAAGACGTGTCCACTAAATACAGTGAGCAACGAGGGCTTCAGAAAAATGGTCAAAACACTGGACAAGAAATATGTGATCCCCTGGCGCAGTTATTTGTGGGGGGGATGGGGGGATCGCTTTGAGGTCGGGATCGCGTTAATGTCGGGACCGATTATCTCTCAAACCACGCTCAAAACGATCGCAATAAAAGTTAGCTAGCTAGCAAGTTAGCAAATCAAACCGATCTTTATTTATAAAGCAGGTTAGTTCTCACCTAACCTGCTTTATAAGGTTAGGTGAGAACCTTATAAAGCAGGAGGTAGACATGAAGAATCTGGGAACGATGCTCTGCTGCTGCCGGTTGACCCAGACGGCTGCCGATCATCTGAAGAATCTGGATCAGGTTCTGAATTCATCCGATCCAGATTATTTAATTATGTTATCATTTATTTATTCTTATTTAAAAATTCATTTAGTGCTGAAAACTGTTCCTAAACTGTATTGTTTGCTTAGTGCAATAAAAATACAGGTGTTTTTCTAACATAATGAATAATCGTGATTAATAATCGTGATTACAATATTGATCAAAATAATCGTGATTAGCATTTTGGCCATAATCGTGCAGCCCTAATGTGCAATTATACTTTATTCTAGTAAAAAAAAGCACGCTCCCCAGGGTCACACGCGCCCCTCCTGGCATCACACCATGCCCCCCCAGGGGGGCACGCCCCACTATTTGAGAAACACTGCTCTACATGAACCTTCATCCCTGCAACTCCATGAACGATAAGATTGATTTCTTCACTTTTGAGGTTCAGTCTGCTTGCAGGCTTGTGGGTTATGTAATTGGTGTCAGAGGCCCAGTCAATTATTGTCCCAATTTTTGTCAAGCATTTGCAGCGACCTCTAGAAGCATCATAATCACTGGAAGCACCTGCATTTCACTATCCACGAGTAAACAGTGTTGAAAGCTGTGGACGCAATATTTGACAACACTTCTTGATATTGTTCTACCAACTCTGGTGAGAGTTTACTTAAGAACTATGCTCTCTTTATAACCTGTACTCCTTCTCTTTGTCTCACCGTTAAGACACAGGTAGTAGTGATGCTCTGGAATATGCTAATTTTTTTTTTTAATTAAAATGCAAAAGCCACAACGCGAATATAAAAGCCACAACACCAATGCAAAAGCCACAACACCAATGCAAAAGCCACAACACGAATACAAAGGCCACAACGGAAGTTAACCCACAACAGAAGTGCGCAGCGTTCGGAAGGACAGACTTTGTTTCCGGTGGACAATATTTTCTGACGGACTATTTTAATTACGGGAGAGTTTAATGAGATGTCAGTAACACGCTGTTGCTCGATGATTGTGATTAATGTCATTATGTGCTTTGACAAATCAGCAATGTTGGTCCCCGTGTTGAAATTGTCATAGCCTTATGTATGTGCTCTGCCGTCCATCCTTTGGTTCTTGTCAAACTAGCTCTGCAGTAAGTAGGGTTAACTGGTAGCGGTGGTAATGTTTGTAAATCAGATGAACGTAACATTAAAGCTGTTGTTCCAGTTTAGCTGACGATCAGGTTAACTGGCAATATTTGCTGCTCCAGATGTTTCGTTTGCAGATTTATCCCGACCAGACCTGCCTGCTGTGGAAAAATAAACGTACTAGATAAAGAAGACGTCGCCGAGCATTTCAGTGTAAGAAATTTGAAATAACAGAATACATCAGGAAATACTTATTCCTCAGCTCTGTAAATCAATATATCCTTTCTTCAAAGCAACTACACTTAACTGACAAAACATTTGGCTAACAGTTCATTTATAGTTCTCCATTATTTCTCAATTATTTGTTGTACTATCAATGCATTTACCTTTGGAAGTCCAACTCAAAAGCTGATATGAATGTTTTTGTTTTCACCCACTTGCAACTTGAATGAAACCACCCCTGATGGTAAAGGCTGCATCTTTCAAACTCCACACCAACAGCTCATAACTCAAACCTTTTGTTATGCATTTGCAGCCACATACCCAAGCTGAAAGTGATATCCCTAGAGTAATTTAATTGACCTAAGTTCCCCCCAAGCCATGTAAATCATCAAATGATTACGATTAAATGATTATCAAAAACTATGTAGAGACAAAAAAATATTGTTGACATATGAATTTAGTAGAGTGTCCCTTTAAGTACAGTTCTCTCTCTCTCTCTCTCTCTCTCTCTCTCTCTCTCTCTCACACACACACACACCTCTTACCTTTACAGCTACCAGCATCTTGTCTTTGGTGGGACTCAGGTTGTAACATTCAGCAAGGAAGACCTTGCCAAAGGCTCCCTCTCCGAGTTCCCTCTTCAAAATAATGTCCCGCCGTTTAATATGCTGAACATCTGAGAGACACAGACATGGGAAGGGACTCAATTAACACCTATTATAAAGAGTATCACACACCCACAAATAAAATTTCCCAATATCCTTTCCCACTACTTACATTATGTCACTCAATAGACTAAAGGGGTGAATATAGATCAACTTTTGCTTTCAGTTCACATTAATCCTTTCTTCCTTTTCAACTAAATATCCCTGTGATCAGTTTTCATTGGTTTAACTTTGAACTAAAGAAACAATAAACTGTTTAGAGCAAGGTTTGTGGATTATCTAAGAATTTTATGAATGCACTTTCCTTTGAGCACCACTGGCCACATCTTGGCACATATTTTTTGGCAATTTAGCAGCATCAGTGTTTTCTTTCCATTCTTTCTATTTCTTTTCCAGACTCCATTTCATTCAAATAGTAAATGTTTGAATAAAATAATGAAATGATGATATGTGATCTCAAAGAGTTTAAATTTATATGAATAACCGAGGGTTCATGAATGACTGGTTATGAATTTGTGTGAAAGAGAACTGAATAAAGCTGCAAGGTTGTGTATTACATTAGAATGTGTGATTTTATGTCTCTCTCTCTCTCTCTCTCTCTCTCTCTCTCTCTCTCTCTCTGTGTGTGTGTGTGTGTGTGTGTTAATAAAGTCATTATCATTAACAGTAAAATACATTAAAACCATAAACAAGGGGTATACAATAGCAAAGACAAACAGACACACACACAGTGGTCAGCTGAAAGAGCTGACTGTTCTAAAGCTGTGATGCAATTAGTGTGACTGTAATGAGCTCTGGGACATATTTTAACTGAATACATATTGCTTTGAGTAAGGCGATGACAGCAAAGCAAACTGCATTAGAAAAGGATATTTCAGTAGCCCTTTACCTAAAGTGGTGACTTAATGCATTGTAACTATATAAAAACTACATACATGCACATAGGAATTACTTCAATCAAGTGGTAATAGAAACATTGTATTTTTATAGTATACTGTTGCCCATGAAGAATAATTTAGTTTTCAGACAAGTTCCTCTTTTTTTAATATTATTTTTTTGGGGGGAGATTTTTGAAACTTTATTGATAGACAGAGTGAAAGTGGGTAGAGAGGACAGAGACATGCAGCAAAGGGTCGTGAGCCAGACTCGAACTCACAACCGCTGCTGGCAACCTGCGCCCACGTGGTAACGCCTTAACTCAATAAGCTAAGGCGGCCCCAACACATTCCTCTTTTATTCCTATGTATACGCATCAGTAATCACTTTTGACCAGGTTCAAGGATTGCATACTGAGTCCATGTCTGTGTTGTCCTTTTCCTGCTTAAAATCTGTATGCAGTAAGTCCACGTTTTCAGAATTGGCTGCATAATTTTCAACCAAATTTGACTGACACAGAAGTTCCCTAGGCTATATGCCTCGTCCGACGCAACTGGCAATGCACCAAAGGGTGCTTGGACTCCAACAGAATGGACACAAACAAGCCAACATTGCTGATTTCCCTGGAATATCGCAGAGTGCGGTCTGTAAAATCCTCAAACATCATCAAGAGGAGGGTCATTTGAGGCCACAAAAATCTCCATGACGACCACGACTAACTATCAGATGAGATGATCGGTAACTGTTTAATCTGTGCCGTAGAAATTGTAAAATGGCGGCGAGCTGCCTTCGTCGTTTGTGGAGAAGACAGAGAGGTAAAAAATATTTTATTGCAACTTTATGGGTAACAGTGTATATATGTAGTATAGAATTATAACATAATAATATATTTTATTTGCTTATAAGGACCTTTCAGAACACTCAAGGACACTTTACAACACAAATAATGTAAATATCTAATAACAGTAATGTGATTAATAACAGTAATGTGATTAATAAAACACAATAAAATACAGAGGTGAGGTAAAATCAGACAGTGCAATTGGCCTCAGGTGATGAGAGCAATCCTGAACAGGTGTGTTTTGAGAGTGGATTTAAAAGGGGAAATGAAGCAATGTTTCTAAGTTCAGGTGGTAAAGAGTTCCAGAGTCGTGGAGTGATTAATATTTCATAGGTGGAGGTAAGAAGACCAAGTGATATCATTAATATGGGATTTGAAAGATAGAATGCCATCAAAGATGACACTCAGGCTCTTAAGCTGTGGGGCGGTGGAGACAGAGGAGTTGTCGATTAGAATAGAAAAGCTGTCAGTTTTGGATGGTGTTGATTTAATGCCGAAGAGGAGAACCTCGGTTTTGTCACTGTTTAATTGGAGGAAATTCGAGCTGAACCAGGTTTTTACTTCTGTGCATTTACCAAGGGGAAGAGATTTAGAAGGAGACAGACATGGTTTTTAAGCGAGCAAGAGAGTTAAGAATATTATGAAGTCCAGTGTTATAATGTCAGACCAGCTCATCAGGGGTGGATAAGTTTTGAATGTCCAGGAGGTCATCAATGCTGGTGACAAGAGACGTGACAAGTGAGAGCGTCAGCGCCAGTGTCCTTAATATTACAGAATGAAATGAAATGCTGAGTGTAGTGGTAGAGAGCGTGAGCATGATGATGAATGAGAGGAGAAAATGATCAGTTATTGTGAGGTCGTCAGTTGTACAACTAAAAGGCGTGACACCAGAGCAGCAGATTAAATCCAGAATATATCCTTTGAGTGTGTGGGAACATTGGTATGCTGCTGAAATCCAAGACTCTCTAAACAAGATGCAAAATCTCTGGTAAGAGACTGATTAATATTGTCCATGTGAATATTAAAATCCCCAAGCAGTATTGTGTTTGGGGAGAGAGGGGATAGATAGGTGAGGAAAGCAGCAAAGTCATTTAAAAAGTCACTACTTGGTTAAGGGGGGGTGATAAACAGTTGCGATGATGGTAGGAGTAGCTCCAAACAGTTCATACACAGTAGATTCAAAGGAAGTGAAGACAGGGGCAGACACCGGTGAGACTTTCAACTTCTTGTGGTAAATCATTGCGAGACCTTATTACGGAGCAGGATGACAGACTTTCTGCTATACCGCGAGCTGACTGAAAGATGTTCTCTTTTCCGGCTGGACTTTGAGCGGAGCAGGACGACGCTTTTTCTGCTTTATCGTGAGCTGGGAAGAAGACATTCTCTTCTCTCGCTGGACATTGAGCGGAGCAGGACGACGTTTTGGTGTTTTGGCTGTACTGCAAGCGGAGCAAAAGACGGTTTGTTTGTTTCTTTCTCGTTGGACACAAGCAGAGCATGGGAAATGTGGCTTCTCCCTTGTTCTCCCGGAGCTGTGAGTAGTGTGTGTGTGTGTGTGTGTGTGTGTGTGTGGGCCCACCACCACTGTTAAGTTGACTGTGAACTTTTTTCGCATGCTTTCCATTGTTCTATTGTTTTGTTACCCTGCACTGTTTATCTTGTCTTGATGTGGGTTTGGGGTAGAGCTAAGGGGACTTGTGCATAAGAGGGGATATTTGAATTGTGTTATAATTGTTATATGTTGATCTTTTTGTGCTAATTGTTCAGTGAATAAGGCTGTTTTCATTTTTGCCTAAAATGTGATACCATCTCTGGGTCCCATTATTATTAACTAGGCCTAATCCTTAGAGGTAATAAGTAGGTTATTTACTCGTTTTACTTTAGTTAAGTGTTTACTTACTTTAGTGCACCTTTGTGGTATCCACCAGTAACTACACCAAACCCAAGCACCCACCATTCTCAGGTAAGTCCTCTATAGAGTGGTTGCATGGGTGCTACATAGGCATGAGATGTAGAGGGTGATTGAAGACCAGCTCAGGCACGCAATGGCCTGAGCTGAAATATGTAGCTGGTGATAATCACACAAGGTGACTCTTGTAGCGTTAGTAGTGCAGTAGTGTGTGTGTGTGTGTGTGTGTGTGTGTGTGCGTGTGTGTGTGTGTGTGTGCGTGTGTGTGTGTGTGTGTGTGTGTGTGTGTGTGTGTGTGTGTGTGTGTGTGTGTGCGTGTGTGTGTGTGTCATTCAGTGAAGAGGGAGAGTCACTCTGTTTTTGTGTAGCGTATGCTTATAGGTGTTTGTACCGTCTCTCGGGGGGATCTTGAGTTTAATGTGGCTGTAAAGGCAAAAAGTGATTTGTTCTGCTGCCATGGCAAAACCATAATCTATGTTCAATAAAGACAAAGAGAAGCTGGGGAGACTAGTGGAACAGAAAAAGGGAAAAAAGAGTGAAACAAAGTACAGAAAGCAAGAAACAGGGAGCAGTAAATGCTCCAAGAAGAGCAGTACACACTTCTTCCTATGAATATTATTATTGTTGTTGTTGTTGATAACACAGTTGTTTATCTGCTGTTCAACTCCAGTTTTGAAATGTGCTATAGAAATACATTTTATTTTAGTATTAGTTTTATATTTTTATTAACAGATGATTCATCCGTGCCCCAGTAATGAACTTTCCTTCAGGTTCACTTGGATCTTTTTCTCTTCCAATCTTAATACAAGACCAGAGTCAACTGGATCTGCTCAACATTTTTATATAAATGATTGGATGTTGGTTGCTTGGTTGTCCCATGCAGTGCACCTCTGTGGACGTATTTGTATTCATTGTGCTTCTCAACTTATTTGTTTGGGTTTTCCTTTTGGTTTTCACCCATCTGTGTGCATATATATTTTTTTAAGTATTTGTATTTATTTTATTACTATACGATAAGAATTTGAACTATTTCTATTAGCATGCTATTTCTATGAACTCAATAATTAGCCAATGCATGCACATGCATTATCATGGGCTTTGGCATTATGGTACCCAGGGCTGCTGAGGATATTTTAGGGAAGTAACAAGCCAGACACACACACACACACACACACACACACACACACACACACACACACACACACACACACAGGCCCACACACACATGCTCTTTTTTGTATCAGACAAAAACTGACAATAATCCATGAATATATACAACACATGCAGACTGCTTGGCTCCATCTACTACATGTCTCTACTCACAGGTGGTAGGTTTGTTGCAGTTATGTCCATGTCTGAAGTACTGTGGGTTCTCTATAACAGGTATCCTGCTCATTCCAATTACCACAGCATCTTGCCCAGCATCCAGTGTACAGGGACTGATAATCCCATGGTTCACATGATGAAGGGGGCTGGCAGAGTCTTCCTCACCACTAATCACCGCCACTGGACCTAGAAAGACACAGGGAGGCATGTTTATATGGATGATATTTCTTTATTACCAGAGTAAAGAAGTAAGTAATAGTTTCTTCTTCTTGTATGCATTCTTCATGCAGATCCTGCTGTATGTGGAAAGACTATTAAGGGAAAGGATGGAATGTAAGGAGAAATGGAAGGAGAGAGGATTGGAGCGTAGCCTAAAAGTGCCAAAGAAAGAACCTCATCAATCAATCAGCAAACCGATATCCACATAACGGCTTGTTCACCATCTACCAAGCCAGACTCGCAGTTTTCTAGTCAGAAAAATCATAATTTCACCAATGCAGTTAATGATTCAGTTGGTGAGTCATGAAGACTGTGATTTGTCCAGCTGTTGTTGCTTGTTTAGTTCCTCATTTCATGTTCCTGATTTTGTTATTTAATAAATTGATCTGTTTTGAAGTTCTGGTATGCTGTGTATTCTCTGTCTGCACCTGGGTCTCTGTAAAACTACATCAGCACTAATACATTTTCATTAAAGTGCCTAACTTCTGCTTCATTTGTATCTAATGTCCACACTACTCTGGCATCAATCCAACCATTTTCTATATTCCGTTGTATCTTGTTAAGAATACATGCTGGACAGGGCATCAGTTCATCACAGTACTCTGTCATTAAGGCATATAAACAACAGATTTTTAGAAATTGTCATGCCCCTATCAAATAAACTTTTCCAGAAGAGAAAGCTACTACTCCCAATCTATGTTTTCCATTGCCATGACCACATTAAGCTCATGTGTTAGTTTCAGTAACATATGTGGTCATTCCTCCATAAAAATTTGTACAACAAAGTAACTAACCCTCTCCTTCCTGTTCACAAAGGTGCAAACTTTTGTCAGTATAAAAGGGATAATGAGCTATCAAGAAACACAAACCAACAGTCCAGGCTCCAAGGAGGAGTTAGTTAATTAAACTACTGATTACTTTATCACTATAAGAACACTGCAAGAATAGAGGATTATTAAATAAAAATGTGGATTGTGATTTCCCAGAGGGGGGCTGCACGGTGGCTCGGTGGTTAGCAGCGTCGCCTCACAGCTAGAAGATCCCCGGTTCGTGTCCCGGTTAGGACGCCTGGGATCTTTCTGTGTGAAGTTTGCATGTTCTCCCTGTGCAGTGTGGGTTCTCACCGGGTACTCCGGCTTCCTCCCACAGTCCAAAAACCTGCTGAGGTTAATTGATTATTCTAAATTGTCCATAGGTGTGAATGAGAATGAGAATGTGAATGCTTGTTTGTCTCTATATGTAGCCCTGTGATAGGCTGGCGACCTGTTCAGGGTGTCCCCTGCCTTCACCCTGAGTCGACTGGGATAGACTCCAGTCCCCCCACGACCCTACAGAGGATTAAGCAGTGTACAGATAATGGATGGGTGGATTTCCAAGAGCACCCCGACAGGTTAGGAGCAGCTTATGGAGTATGGGTGTACAAAGCATAGCAAGGAGTATACCTTGTAATCCACATAGAGCACAGGCAGCTGAACTCACAGGTAGGTAGAAGGCAGGTAGACAGCGTGAACAGGCTGCCAGCTCATCAACCAGCTCCCACACAAGCACACTCATTTTCACACCTACACAGACCCTCAGTCTCAAATCCACTTGAACTTCCACCTGTATGCCTGACAAAGCTCCACACAAAAATGCAGCTGGAATATAATAACTGAGTGGAAAGGAAAGGGTGGTGACTAGTCCAAAGCAATAACCACTGTGCTAACCTGCTGCAAGGTCCAGAAATGTGTCATTCCTTTTACGCTGATAGATCACTTTGGTCCTGCAGAGGCAACATTTCACTTGTCATTATACATGTATTTGACAGTCCATTTATATCTATTCAGCTATGCCTTTTATGTATTATGTAGTTGTTTTTCTGCTTAGATACTTGACACAATGCTCTGAAACCTCTCAAATAGACAATAACCTCTACCATTCATTCTTCTATAGGTTGCAAGTTTCAGGAACCTGGCATTATTCATGTTAGTAAAAGTATAAATTTTAAAGAGTATTTATTTAATGTAATTGGCAATAATAATATATACAGTAACAGTCATGCTCTCTGTCAGCTAGTACCAATAAAAATGCTGTCCCAAAAAGCTTTTCTTTCTCACATAGAATGTATTATGTACAGAATATTTAGTGTTGCATTTAGCAATAATTGTGTAAGCATCATTTATCATCAATGGGCAATCTATCCTTAGGCTTTTTCAATTTGACCGTCATTTACATTCGATGACATTGACCCGTAGGGATAGCTTGCGTTGAACAACTAAGTTCTATGCTTGTTTTTTACTCCCCAACACAGGCAGCTTCCTTCAACAGCACCACTTCTACATTTAGGCAGTCAGATCACTTGTCCACAGTCTAACCCCAGCATACAGCCCTCTTAGAAGAAAAGCTTAACCCACCATAAGAACTGTAAAAACATCTCCTGAAGGAGCTTCCTCGCAGCTGCAGGACTGTTTTAAAAGGACTAACCAGGACATCTTTGACAATCAGGACTTGGAGGAAGAAACATTGGAGGAAGTGCAGCAACCTTACGACTGTCCACATCCGTCATCCATCCTGCCTGAAGTCTTCAACAACCCAAAAAGTCTGTCATCAGCAAACTGAATGACTACCTTCTAAAGATAACCCTGACAACACTGGTTGTCATTCAGTTTTTATTGTATTTTATTTTATTTATATAGCACAAATTCACATCATTTGTCATCTCACATAGTAAGATACAGACCAGACGAATTATAAACAGAGAACAGAAAACAGAAAACCCAACAATCCATAGCTCCTTTTGGATTCCCTATGAGCAAGCAGTCAGTGATGGTGGGAAGGAACCAAAAAACCCTGGATGGCGGGGGCTCTAACAGAAACAGGCTCAGGGAAGGCAGCCATCTGCCTTGGTCAGGGTGGGAGTGGGGATGAGGGGGGATGAGGGATAGCAGGAGAGGTTGGGGTGGGGATAGCAGGTGGTGAGGCCTGTGGCTGCAGATGAGAGATGCGTAGATTCAGATCCAGAGACATCCGCAGAGAGAACAAACACAGGGCACAGGACCTGATGGTGATATATAACTACGGATGCACGATAATATTGGCGTCCAATAATTATCGGTTAATTTTGGCAATTATGACGTCATTCTGATAACTCCGAAAATAAAAAATCAGCTGATAAAATGACCCAATAATAATAAAGACTTTAAATCTTCTTTTTTGCCGTTGGTCTGTGTGTTGTGGCTTGTGCTCATGCCTGGCTCCTCAACCCCTCCTCTCCCTGACGGTACTGTTACATGTGTGTGATGTCATAACACTGCGCCGGCAGAGAAAAACAAGCAGCATGGCACACATCAGTGTGGACTTTCTTTACTGTGTCTGAAGAAGACATTTCACTAGGGCTGGTCCCGAATATTCGAATATCCAAATATCCAAATATTTGTTCGTTGTGGTGGTATTCACATAATAATTTTGATATTCAAATAGTTGTGCTTGCTGCTGCCGAGCGCCGCTGAGTGTTGCTGAGCGTTGCCCAGCGTTGCCCAGGCTATAGTATGCCGCCAGGCATCGCCGAGCGCTGCCAAGTGTCGCTGAGCGTCCCCGAGTGCTGCCGAGTGTCGCCAAGGCTCTAGTACGCTGCTGAAGCTCTAGTACGATGCTGTGGTTGTAGTATGCAGACATGCCAACTCTGGTGTCACGCTCCTTCCCACTCCCCGCTGTGGAACTCCATAATAAATCTAGTGTGGGTGGTTCATTACCATGAACAAACTGCAATCTTTCTGATAAATATGACTTAAACCAATTTAGAGTGGTTCCTTTAATCTCAAGAACATGTTTCAGTCTCTGTAATGAGATGCTGTGATCAACTGTATCAAATGCAGCACTGAGATCCAACAGAACAAGTATAGAAACTAGTCCACTGTCTGAAGATATAAGATCATTAGTGACCTTCACCAGTGCTGTCTCTGTACTATGATGGATTCTAAATCCTGACTGAAACTCTTCAGACAAACCTTTTTTATGCAGATAATCACATAATTGGCTTGCAACAACTTTTCAAGAATTTTAGAAATAAAAGGGAGGTCTACTTGCCTAATATTCAAAACTTCATTTGTGAAGAAGGTCATGAAATCTTCACTACTGAGATCTAAAGGAACACAAGGCTCCACAGAGCTGTGACTCTTTGTCAGCCTGGCTACAGTGCTGAACAGAAACCTGGGGTTGTTCTTGTTTTCCTCAATTAAAGAGGAATAATAGTTATTGACCTATGAATTACTTTTTTATATGTGCTAAAACTATCTTTCTAGTCTAGATTAAATTTGCTGAATTTGTAGAACACCACTGCCTTTCCAGTCTTCTTTAACTCTGCTTTAAGATGCACAGTTCATTAAACCATGGAGCTATTTTATTATAATTTCTTGCCTTCTTTTTCAGAGGGGCAACATGGTCAATTGATGTACGCAGTAAAACTGCAGTACCATCAACCAGATTGTCCACCTGTGTGGGACTAACACTAGAGGAGCTGCTTTCTATTGTGTTGGCATATGGCATTGAAGTAAATAATAAAGCGATCAATTCCTTAAATTTAGTTACTGTATTATCAGATAAATATCTGCTGCAATGGAACTTTTTGCTATATGCTCTTTAGTCCATTATTGTAAATTCAGATGTTATTGAATAATTATTAGATAAAATGGAGTTTTGTTGAAAAGCAGTAAGATGTTCAATTTCTATGCCATGCATTTTGAGAAAAACCCACTGAGTCTCACAATGAACTAAATGCAGAGTTGAGGCTGTCATCCATGAATATTAAAGTCACCCACTATAATGACTTTATCTGCACTGAGCACTAAATCAGTGCAACTCTAAGAATTCAGATAGAAACTCAGAGTAAGGGGCCGGTGGTCGATATACAACAACTAGCAGAACTGTTTTTTGTGTTTTCCAATTCAAGTGACTAAGAATAAGGCTTTTAAATGAATTTTAATTAAGTTTTGGTCACTGATTGATTATTAAGTTCGAGTGGAAGATTGTTGCCACTCCTCCTCCTCTGCCTTTCATGAAATGCTTTGAGAGGTTGGTCCTACAGCACATCAAAGCCAGCCTCCCACCCACCTTCGACCCACACCATTTTGACTACAGAGTAGGTGTGGTCTACAGAGGATGCCATCACCTCTGTTCTTCACAGTGCACTGACCCATCTTGAACACCAGGGGAGCTATGTGAGGATGCTTTTCAGAGACTTGAGCTCAGCCTTCAACAGTGTTGTCCCAAGCAGACTGGTTTCTAAACTGAGTGAACTAGGACTTTCACAACCCACCTGTCACTGGATCAAGGAGTTTCTAATCAACCCATCCCCAGACATTTGGAATAGAAAATCACCTCTCCTCTCCCATGACACTCAGCACTGGCTCTCCATACGGCTGTGTGCTGAGGCCCATCCTCTACTCACTGTACATATATGAATGTGCCCCCATCCATAACTCAAACACCATCATCAAGTCAGCCATCGACATGACCATGGTTGGACTTAACTCAGGAGGAGATGAGTCCACCTACAGACATGAAGTCCAAAAACTGATGGTGTCGTGTTCAGTGAACAATTTGGTGCTGAGCTCCACAAAAACAAAAGACCTTCCAGAATTTCAAAGAAACTGAGCAGACCTTGATCCACTAATTATTAACAGGGACTGAGTGAAATGGTCCCTGCCTTCATGTTCCTGGGCACACATATCGACGAAGACCTCTCCTGGACTACCAAAGCAGGAGTAAAGAAGGCACATCAGTGACTCCACTTCCTGATGATCCTCAGAAAAAACAACCTGCAGGAAAAGCTGCTACTGTCCTTTTACCACTGCTTTGTCAAAGGTGTGCCAGCACCCTGTATCACCGTGTGGCTTGCCAGCTGCTCAGCAGTGTACAAGAGAGCCCAGAGCCAGAGGATCATCAACACCACCCAGAGGATCATCGGCTGTTCATTGCCTTCTTTGTAGCACTTATCAGCTCTTGCTGCCTCAGTAGAACAACAAACATTCTTAAGGACCAATCCCATTCTGGACACTATCTGTCTGACCCATTACCCTCAGGCTGATGGTTCAGGTCCATCAAATCATGGACAAACAGACTAAAATGCATACATAAATAAGACACTAGTCAGTCAGCTCAGGCCAAAATTACTTTGTTCAGTTGTTGCGTGCCCTGTAGTAATCTGCTCTTCTTCTCTTGCTCAGTGTTCTGTTCTGCTCTCTGCTGGGAAATCACCTTCACTCTGAGCCATCCGACACACACGCCATCCACCTGGCTCATCTCTGTTCCTCAACTCTGGACCTGCTATCGGCATTTCCCTTCAAAGACCCCACACCATGATTCCACTCCTCCTCGCAAACAGATTCCCTGACCACTCTCCCTACCTCTGCATGTCAGCTGAATAGTTCACCTCGTTAGTTGAGCAAACATCTACAATTAAGATGTGGACTAACTTTCAGATATTTATACTTTTTGCACTTTGAAGTGACGAAAAAGCTTTTCTTTCACAACACTTGTACTGAAAAGAGACCTTTGCTGAATTTGTACAACCAACTGTAGTGTTTTTAAAAATTTATACTATTAAAAGAAATAATAGGGTATTATCACTTACCTAGGAATTACACAGAAAAACTGTTGACACACAAACCAAAAGTCACTGGTGCAGCTGCTGGTGTGTTTGGATGAAAATGACAAAATTACCTCAATGCTTCTGTTGCAGTCTTCTACAGGGATACAGTAAGCATTAACAATATACCAAATTACATGCTATTTTACTGGAACACAGAGATCCTATTGGCTCATTGGAACTACCAAGGAATTTACAATAAAAATCATGAAAAAAGCATGTCCTTTAATAAGTGATTTATAACGTAGTTTGCAAAGTGACCACCTCCTCCTCCATTTTATTCGTACCCAATTGGCGCCACAGTCTTTCAGTCGCACTTTATTGATTGCATTAATCTAACAGGCCTTCAATATCAGTGCCTGCTTCCCAGTGGTGACAGAGCAGTCAGTTAGATTTTATTACCTTTATAAATCACCTGATCAGCTGTTAACATCACTTTCCGAGTTCTGAGCCCTGTGTGCATGCAAGCTGGTTCCCTGTAAGTCTTCTTAGAACAAACTTAATGTCCACAAATCAGCATCATTCACAAAATAGGTAAGCACTGCCTTTGGTAATGTCTTAAGAATACACTGCAGTATGGGTATTGTATGGCTAAATCAGGTTACACATTAGGACACATTAGAAGTAAGCTGGGACAGACTGGAAGGATGCTGTAGAAAGTGATAAATGCTGCCCAGATTTTTCATAAAATAACCAAAACTTGACATGTGCTTTGAAAACAGAGTTCCAAGAACAAACAATTAACAATTGGCTCTTGTTAGCAATGGTCAAAGTGATTGCGCATAATAAGGCAAACTGCAGTTTCTTAGAATTTAGGGATTTGTTAGTCAAAGGTGCACTGGTGTTACCACTGACAAGAGTTCTGATCTACTGAAAGTGGTACTGGTTGTACTAAAGTCACTGACTGGTGCCTTTCTGACTTCATTTTAGGAATTTTGTATAAATCTTTGCTTCAGATTTGAATGCTTAGAAATGTTTTTTTTTCCTCAATTGGTATATTGAATTGAAAACAAAAAAGATGAAAATGATTTATTTTTAATTTCACAACTAAACAACTCAAGAGAATATTGAAAAATGCAGAGACATTTAGCGCTCCATCCATGCCACCAACTCTGGGAGTGTAATGACTCAGGGAATGACACGTAGTGACAGTGCCATCCAATCAGAAAGCAAACATGGGTGTTCTATCACATGACAGTTTTAGGAAAGAAAACTGAATTATATGCTCATAAGCACTTTTCAGACAGATTACTGACTTCATCAGTCTGCTAAAGTGATGGCATTCTGTCATTCAGATATTTTTTTACAGTTACATTTTTCACAGCTAACAATCTGTCTTCACAGTGACTTTTATAGAAAAGTGAGCAAGGTGCTCATTCATGCATGCAGCCAACATGTTCGGTTGCAGTCAGTTTAAAGGAGTGCATGTCTGAAAGGGTTGATACAGTATGTTTAAGGGTGAGTGAAGCCACAAGTCTAGGTAACCCTCTTTACATGCTATAAATCCTCTATGGTTACCATCTTTTATCTCTGTGCTCTCATCCACTTAGCCCTTCATCATCGTCTACCTAAAACCTGTAAATCACTCTGCTGAGAGACACTTTGCAAATACATCTTTACACATATTCTGCCAACTCCCACACACACACGCACACACACAAATTATGTCATGACACCTGTGAGTCTGACACCTTATCTGGTTTCACTCTCTCCCCTGTTGTTTCTGCTTGTCTCTAAGTTCTCTGTCTTACTCTCTAACTTGTTCTCAAATTTAACTTGCAGTCATTCAGTGTGATGACTGCAAGCATCCATCACACAGAAACATTCACCTCATTTTTTAAATGTGTGTGTAATGTGTTTCCAACCCTGGTGTGAAGCATCTGGGCCATTAGTATTTATGATATATTGACAGATCACACTCATAGACCCATTCTTATCCATACTCAAATATGGCGACACTTTGTGAATTTAAAAGTACGTTTCTCTCTTGGTATAGTGTTTGCATGTGAACTCATGGTGCTGAGCAGCCAAAAAATGTCTTGGCAATCTTGATGTTTGAGAGAAATATATAATATTGCATGTGTTCAAAAACCCTTTCTTCTCTTTCTCCACAAACAATACATAATGTCAGGAGTTATTCCATGTAGTACTAATTCTGAAAATCCTCTTCATTTTCTCCAAAGACACTATCACCATTATAAGGCAACTCACAGTTAGGCACTCCTACTAACTGTACTGATGTGCAAAAACTTTGGCTGAATCATAAGCACAACAGACAAGCAATTGTATTAATAAATGATTAATTGATGGAAAAGTCAACAAAAGGTGAATTTGAGCAAGAAACTTCCAGTCAACAAGTGTGAAATTCTGTCTGCCAACCGGTCAAATTATGCTATTGAGAAAACTAATAATTCAATCTGCAGCCCAAACCGTTGAATTCAGCAACAATGGTGCAATGTTTTGTTTAGAACAGGAAGGCATTTGAAATTTTGATTGAGATTGACTTTTCAATGGCAGCTGAGGCTCACGAGTGTACAGAAGTAAAGGACAAAACTGAGCTAATTAACACTGGTTTTTATTCTGTGCCATGTAACAGAAGACGCTGTCAAAGAAAAAATGAAATGGCAACTTTCAATTGTACTGAGCTCTGTTTTCACCTACACACAACTAGCAGTAGCTAAAGCATGAACATGCAAGTAGCCACTGAGATACCAAGCTGTTGTGTTAAAAAGCACAAGACAGTGTCACTCTGCCATATTCTGTTGTAACAGGCTGCTAACACATCTAAAACAGGCCAAGTGAGGATGACTTCAACAACATGTCCTGTCTAAAACGTCCATTGGCTCTAAAATAGCAGAGCAGAAATACACACAAACCCAGGGGATGAGTAAATGTGTAAATTGATAGCACATCATTTATCCTGTGTGGGGCTCTGTGCAGTGCTGCTAAATGATGGCTTATAATTACTTCACCTTTAACACTTCCTAGTGTCCCTGGAGCATGGAGGCCTGAGCTTCTTGCAGACTCACACAGCTTTTACTCTCTTGCCTCAGTGCTTACTTTTTCTCTAAACCACCATCACTGACTCTACCTCACTCCCTCCTTGCTCACTGTGCCAGTCTATTTCCTCTCTCTCTGTCCATGCTACACATCTTTGTGTGTCACTCTATTCTTGTGATGTTAAATGACAGGGGCAGGCAGAGCATTCTCATCTGAGAGTGATGAGCACCACACTGCCCTACACTCAAGCCTCCTTCTGCTCTCTCTGTCCCTCTCAAAATTGGTTTGCTGCTGTGGCTGGGGGGAGGGGGGGTCTACAACCCTTTAGACAGACAAGGACAAACAACAAACAAGAAAAAATTTTACTGCCTGAATGGGGCTGGCCAACACAACTGCTTGATGACTACCTCCCTTCATGAATGGCCAACTGACTAAGCGACTGTTACTGGAAGCAACACACAGTTAACAAAATGCCAGTGGTTGTGTTGGAGTGAGGGGACTGCTTTAGGTGTTTCGATTCATGTGTTTTCCACAGTGCAAACTGTGCAAATAAAAATAATTTTTAATGCTTGCCTAATAAAAACATTGGAATATTGATTAAAAGAAAGCACAGTTAACAGTAATGAACTATTGATGAAAACCAAAGACCTGCATGGAGTGATGAGGCGATGATTGCTTTGAATTTCAACGTCAACCTGTGTGTTTGGGTGGCATGGTGCTGTGGTGGTTAGCAATGTCACCTCACTGCAAAAACTTCCTGGGATGGACTCTGGCAAGTCATCACAGTGATCCTTTAATCCTACTCTTTTACAGTTGAGAGCTAAACAATAGAAACATGCTGATCATATTAGAAAGTAGTCAAACACGAATATGTTTTTGATTGTATTTGATTGGCCAGTGCAATGTCTTGCAGGAGCCCACTGTGTTGACATATTCCCTGTGTATGTGAAAATGTATTATTGAAAAAAATGAGGGGCTAATTTGTTTTCAGTGTTATGACCCTCTGGGTCATTAGTTTATTAGTAGATCAGTAGATGTCTCTCTCCTCCCCTCAGTGTGTGTGTGTCAGCAGAAGAGAGAAGCTGGAACAGGTGGAGGTCTCTGATTGGTGGATTAGGAGCAGCCGGATTGGACAGGAGGACAGAGCAGCCTTTTTAAACTGGGTGGAAACATCTCCTCACTCTCTCCTCTTCCAACAAAGAGCCAACCAGCTGTGTCTATGGGTGTGTGCAACATAGTGGCATTTATTTCTTAGAATTAGTAACTTGTGTGGTTTAGCAGGGTGAAACGTTAAGTAGTAAAAAGTTGCACTTAATTGTAATTTTCACCTGTATATACTTGTACTGTAGCAATTGAGAGTGAGCATCCCTTTTTATTTTTTCTCAGTTTTCTCCTGTTTTGATTTAGAAGTTGTAGGTGAGAAAACTGTCTTTTGTTTGGTCTTGGTTTTCTTTTGGAGTCGGGAAGGTTTAGGGTGTCAGAGTATTTTTGTTCATTGTTTTAGGACTCTGCTCAGCCTATAAAATAAATCTCTTTTGTTTGACCTGACTTTACCAGTCTGACTGGCCTTTATTGGGAGTGGGAGAGAGCTACACATGCGACGGTCTGGGTTCCCTAGACCTGGTCTTAACATCAAGCAGTACTAATATCGATCCAAACACGAATGTCAGCTCTGAGTTTGTATTCACAAAGATGGCAGTTCTTTGTCAAAACCCCAAAGACCAATGTGTTTCTAATGTAAAAGAACTGCAGTTACACACAACATGGGTGTTGGGAGAAAACTCATGTGTCACTTATAAGCTCACACGCGTCTCATGTGATTACCACTGAAAGGAGGAATCAGCCTAACTGATTCCTCACCCTTGTTTAACCTCTTCCAAGCAGGGACCGCCCCTGCTCTGCATTCTCATGTGATTCACTTCTTGTGTATAAATAAAGGAACAAGGAACTGCTCAGCACGACTCTTGCATTGAGCAGGGTGCCCTTTGTACAAAGAATCTCTCTGTGTCTGACTCTATTGATTATTCTCCCAGCAGGTCATGAGGCGATCGGGGATCCTCTCCTGACAATGGGAAATGTAACATTACGGCTTTATCAAACTGTTCAAATTATGACTTAAATCACTTTTACATTAATCTTACTCAGGGCTTTACTCAGACACATCCATGCTATTTGTTTTACTTGCAAGCTTGGACTGTAAATCTGAATAATAAACAAAACACTTATTTTAAGCAGCTTATCAAACTGTTCAAATAGCTAACATAATAGTTCATTTATGAGTCTCGAAACATTACAATTAATGTTGAGTCTGTGCATATTTTTGCAAAAACAATGTCAGACACTGAAGTTCCAATCTGATTAGTGATGACATGTACAGCTGCATGTCATCATTCAACTGCTGGCTGTTGAGGTGTTGCCCAGAAAACAATGGCAGCAACATAGACAACTGGGAAAAACCTGGTCTGATTAGGAGAGACAGTATTCATCCCATTTTAGATGGTGTGGCTGTCATATCGAGGAATAAGGCCGACTTCATTAAAACTTAAAACCCTGACAGTCCAGAGGTGAGACCAGGATAGGACTGCAGCTTCACTGCTGCTCTGAAAAAGAAGGCATTTCACTCCTTTAGAACTCAGTAGTGGAGACTTTATATCCTTCTTTACAGAGTATCAGAGAAAATAAATGAACATGTCATTAGGTGCAGTGGATCTGGAGGCTCCCATAGGACCAGCCTTATATTTGGACTGTTTCTTTGTTGTAAATCTCTCTGGACTCACATTAATAGTCACTTCTTCTAAACCAGCAACATGTCTGTTAGACTCCATCCCAACTAGACTGTTCAAGGACATTTTCCCTTTAAATGACACTTAAGTATTAGACATCATCAACCTCTTTTTATTAAAAGGCTACAACCCGCAAGGTTTAAATGCTTCTGTAATGAAACTGCTATTCAAAAAGCCTACAGGTGCATCTTATATAATTAGAAAAGTTCAATATTTTTGAACAGACATTGCTCAAAGTGAAAATTCTATATATTCTATGTAGAATTTTGTACTGACATAAACATACTCTGAAAAGTATATATAAACTGAAATATTTAAAGCTTTTATTTGTTTTAACTTTGATGATTACAGCTTATAGCACATAAACCCCCCAAAACACAATCTCACAATATTAGAATAATTCAAAAGATTGACAAAGATCCATTAAAAGAAGATTTATAATTCAGAAAATCCTAACTCTGAAAAGTATGTTTCTGTATGCTCTGTCAATACTTGGTCGAGGCTCCCTTTGCTTAAATTACTGCAGCAATACAGGAAAATAGTCTGAGGGGTAAAGGATGCCCAGGTTGCCTTGATAGCTGCCTTCAGATTTTCTTTGTTGTTGGGTTTGGTCGGTCCCATTGTCCCCTTGACAACACACCACAGATTTTTTATGGGGTTCAGATCTGGTGAGTAGGCTAGCTAATGTAGCTGGTATGTGAACCATTTCTGAGTGGTTCTGACAGTGTGGGGAGATGCCAGATCCTGCTGGAGGACAAACTTGCATCTCCAAAAAGTTCTTCAGCAAATGGAAGCATGTAGACAAAATCTGTTGGTAGTCACCTGTGTTGATTTTGGACTTGATTATACAAAGTGGACCAACACAAGCAGATGACATGGCACCCAAATCATCACCAAGTGTGACACTGGTCCTCAAGCAAATTTGATCCTGTTGCTCTCCACTCTTCCGCCAGTCTGTTAGACCCTAAATTCTAGTAGAAATCCAAAATTTACTTCCATCTGAAAAGAGGACTTTGAACCATTTAGCAACGTCCCAGTTCTTTGGGTGTTGTTGGGTGTTTAGGAGTGGCTTGACAACAGGAAACAAGTTGTAGCCCATTTCCCGGACACGTCTTTGCATGGTGGCTCTGGATTTTCTGGATCCAGTATCAGTCCACTGCTTGTGAATCTCTTCCACATTCTTGAATCTGCTTTTTCTGATCATTCTCACAAGTGTACAGTCATCTCTTTTGCACTGCCTTTTCCTACCACACTTTTTCCTTCCAGTCAACTCTCCATTAATGTGCTTTGGTACAGCACTGTGCCAGGCCTTTCAGTAATGCACTCTTAAATCTTACCCTTCTTGTGGAGAGTGTCAATGATTGTCTTCTGGACAACTGTCCATGATTGTGGTTGTGTATATTCAATCAGACTACAACTTAAAGGCTTTTTGCAGATATTTTAAGTCAATTAGCTGACCAGAGCTCTTCTTAGACACTGTGTGAGAGTGTCTACGATTCCTTAATTGACAACTCTGTGGCTCTTCGTGAAATATTCTAATATTTTGAGAATGGTTACTGGAGGAGTTATGTGCTGTAAACTGTTATTATAAAAGTTAAAACAAATAATGATAGCGCTATGTGACGACTTATGTTGTAAATATGCGCTATATAAATAAAATTTAATTGAATTGAATTTAATTACGACTTGAATATTTCAGTTTACGTACAATGAGTATAGAATACAGATAATTTTTACCTAATGAAAAATACGAAATCGTACATTTTACCTTCCTGGTTCTCCTCAGTTGCCTTGTCTGTTTCTGGTAGGTATTTAGTCTTTTTGAACCCTGTTTGTCAGTCTCCTGTTCATCTCTTTTGTTTACCTGCCTGCCAGTCCAGTGAGTGTTTTGCTACTTCAGTCCAGCCCCTGTTTTTTGGATTCTGTCTATTGGATCAATTCTTTCAATCATGAACTTTAGTGACCTGGAATCCCCAGCTGCCTTTTGTTTGTTTGTTTATTGCATTCAAATGACTGGATCATTTGATGTAGATTTCATGTAGACTAGTACTAAGACACTGAGCAAAAATCGAATAAACTGATAAAGAGAAGGCATGAGTTCGGTCCCAGTAGAATCTCTTGCTGTTAACTACCAACAGTGAAGCATCCGACTTTGACAGACAATAGCACAGATCCCAGAGCTCAGTGATGAAGCCAGACCCACTACAACTCGGCAGAGAGACAGCAAGAGGGCTGATTACAGAGCCAGACACAGAGATTGAGTCTGAATTATGGTGTATTGGATTGGAAGGGTGGAATGGAATAGATTTTGATTTAACTTCCTTAATGCCATCTAAGACAGTTTTTCTTCTTTTTTAATGGACAAAGACAGGAACATTTCACATTAGTGAGACGTGACAAGTTGCTACTAAATCTCCATCGTCATCAAAATACCAGATGAGCTAATGTTATGAGAGAACGTTGTTCAACTATGGACCTACATTTTGGCCACATACTAGTAAACAAGTGGTCTATAATTTTATTTGTCGGTTTATTTTAACCGTAAAAGACAGGATATCAACAAAAAAAAAACCCTAAACAAACATAAAAAAACATTATTTAACAGTTACAAATTAATTTCCAATTGATCAAAGGAAATAAGTATTTGACCTCCTTCCTACCAGCAAGAATTCTGGATCCACAGATTGGTTATGTGGTCAAGAGGCACATAAATTGGTGCCCTTAGTCTGGAGCTCCATGCAAGATCCACTTCCTGCAGTATCTCTGACTATCAGAAAGTTCAAGATAATCCCAGAACTACATGGGAGGCACTTGTTAAGGATCTCAAGGCAGGTGGTACTACAGTCCCCAAGAGAATTATTGGTAACACACTGTGCCGTAATGGTGTTAATTCAAATCAGCATCTAACCAATCATGGATCTGTCCATCCCAAGGGGCTTGAGCTTCAATGTTCAGGAGAAGTCTAATAACTTTAAAACTTAATTGATTGAATTTCTTAAACATATGAATTAATTTCCTAAATATCTATGATGACTACAGATCTGAAATACGACTGAACATATGAACAAAATTATATCAAACATGATACACTATATTGCCAAAAGTATTGGGACACCCCTCCAAATAATTGAATTCATGTGTCCCGATAACTTTCATGGCCACAAGTGTATAAAATCAAGCACCTAGGCATGCAGACTGCTTCCACAAACAAGCTGTTAGTGGTATTATAACAAGCGAAAGCAATTAGGAACAACAGCAACTTAGCCACCAAGTGGTAGGCCACATAAAATCACTACAGCAAGGTTGCTGCTCCGCTCACCTCCCTCACCTCCATCAACCGGCCCTTCTCTTGGACCCCGGAAGCCGACCAAGCCTTTCAGTCCCTCAAACACCGCTTCACATCTGCACCTATCCTGACTCAACCCGATCCCAGCCTGCAGATCATTGTAGAAGTGGACGCTTCTGACACAGGTGTGGGTGCTGTTTTGTCTCAACAATCACCCTCCGACAACAAGTTGCACCCCTGTGCCTTTTTCTCTCGCTGTCTATCCCCGGCTGAGAGAAATTATGATGTCGGCAATCGGGAGTTACTAGCTGTAAAGCTGGCCCTGGAAGAGTGGCGACACTGGCTTGAAGACACTAAGCAGCCCTTCGTTGTTTGGACGGACCACCGGAACCTGGAATACATCAGATCCGCCAAGAGGTTAAACGCTCGTCAAGCCCGTTGGACCCTATTCTTTGGGCGCTTTAACTTCACCCTCACCTACCGGCCTGGATCAAGAAATGTTAAACCTGACTCCCTGTCCCGGCAATTCTCTGTCCAGGAGTCCCCAAGCGAGCCTGAGGCCATCTTGCCCGAGACTTGTGTTGTGGCTTCCCTCACTTGGGAGATCGAGTCTGTGGTTCGTCGGGCCCAAGAACAACATCCCGACCCAGGTAATGGTCCTATTAACCGTTTGTTTGTTCCCGATCCTGTCCGCTCTCAGGTCCTGCTTTGGGCTCATTTGTCCCGGTTGACCTGCCATCCCGGGACGGCACGCACCGTGGAGGTCCTGCGGCAAAAGTTCTGGTGGCCGACCCTGGAAAAGGATGCCAGGGAGTTTGTGGCCGCCTGTTCCATTTGCGCCACCAACAAGACCTCTAATCGGCCGAGTTCGGGGCTCCTTCAACCGCTCCCCATCCCTCATCGGCCCTGGTCCCATATTGCTATGGATTTTGTCACTGGACTTCCCCCGTCACAAGGTAAAACGGCCATACTAACCATTGTCGACCGGTTCTCCAAGGCCGCCCATTTTGTCCCCCTGGACAAATTGCCCTCAGCCAGGGAGACGGCAGATCTGTTGGTGAACCACGTTTTCCGGCTCCATGGGATACCGGCGGATATTGTGTCGGATCGTGGGCCACAATTCACGTCCGAGGTTTGGAGAAATTTTTGCTCTGCTATGGGAGCTTCTGTCAGTTTAACCTCTGGTTTTCATCCTCAGTCCAACGGCCAAACGGAGCGAACAAACCAATCTCTGGAGACCTTTTTACGATGTATGACCTCTGAGAATCCTTCCGCCTGGAGCAGCCTTCTCCCATGGGTCGAGTATGCACACAATTCATTGTCTAATGCTTCTACCGGACTCTCTCCGTTTCAGTGCTCGCTGGGATACCAGCCTCCCATGTTCCCCTCCCAAGAACGGGAGATTTCCACCCCGTCTCTTCAGACCTTTCTTAAGAGATGTGAAAGGATCTGGAAGCACTCGAGGGCCTCCTTATTAAAGGCTTCGCAGAGGATGGAGGGGCAAGCCAACCGTCACCGTTCTCCTGCCCCTGCCTACTCCCCGGGCCAAAGAGTTTGGCTTAGAGCTAAGGACTTACCCCTCCGGGTGGAGTTTAAGAAGCTGGCACCTCGGTACGTGGGGCCTTTTGTTATTGAGCGCATCATTAATCCCAGTGCTGTCCGCCTGAAGTTGCCCTCCTCCATGAGGATCCACCCCACATTTCATGTCTCCCAGATTAAACCTGTGAAGGAGAGCGCTCTGGCCCCCCCTGTCCGTCCCCCTCCACCACCCAGGATGGTGGACAATGCCCCAGCGTACACTGTGCGCCGCTTGCTGGACGTTCGTCGTCGGGGACGTGGGCTCCAATACCTGGTGGACTGGGAGGGATACGGTCCTGAGGAACGCTCATGGATACCCAGACGCCAGATCCTGGACCCTGCCCTTATCCGGGATTTCCACCGGAGGAGACCTGACCGGAGGATTCGTGCACCTGGAGGTGCACGTAGAGGGGGGGGTACTGTCACGCCCTCCACCTCTGCTGCCTGAGCTGGCAGTTTCCTTTTCCCTTTTCCCTCTCCCTCTCTCTCTTCCAGGTGGGCGTGAGCAAGGTGTGGGCAGCGAGGAGCACGGCAGGTGCAGCCACTCTCAATCAGCAGAGGAGGCACGCGTGTGATTGGATTATCAGCTCACTCTCTCCCGGTTAAAACCACGCTCCATATGCTCCTCGGTGCCAGACCGTCGCATAGCTTCATTTGGTTCCCAGTCATCCTTCCATGTGTGCCTCCTCCGGATCAGCTCAACCACTACCTCCACTCCGTCTGCAACCTCTGCCACCCGCCGCTACTCCAGTCGTGGACCTCCACCCCCACTCCCGGATCTCTGCTCACCTCCATCCTGCCTGCCTGCCTGCCTGCCTGCCTGCTCTTGCCCCCACCTGCTCCGCTCACCTGCTCCATCGTGCCCCCCTCTCCGTTCAGGTTCAGTTCTGTCTGCTAAATAGCTTAGCATTTGTGTTAGCCTGTAGGTTCAGTAGTACCAGTACTTTCATTGTTTATCAGCTCGTAGGTTTTCGTAGCTCGCTTTCCGTTTCTCTGTTAGGTTTATTAGCTCTTAGGTTTTTGTAGCTCGCTTTATGTTAGTAGTTTTGGTTAGTCTTATCAGCCTTCGCTCGCTTTTAGTTCTGTATTTGTTTATTAGCTCTGTTTCCTGCCGTGCAGTAATTTTCCGTTGTGCTTTGTTTGTTAAAAATAAATACTTTTACCTTTAATCTGTGTGTCGTGTTTCATTGCCTGCGCTTGAGTCTCTGCACCGTCCGTAACAGCTTTATTGGGCTTTTATCAGCATTTTTACTTAACAGGCTATTTCAAAAGCTCTTTACAGAGTTTTTCTTTACACAGCGCAACTTTCAACAAGGGTTCTTAATATTTTCGTGAGCTGTGTTTTTCCATGATTAACTTGAAGTTAGACTTCTTCAGTTAACTTTAATAACGCAACAGCACGGACATTTTCTTTTAACTATGAGCTTTGACTCTTAGTGTTTGTATTACATTTTTACAACATGACTACACCAAAGTGCCTCCTTATCTCTGCGTTCCTGATCCGACACATCCAGCAGACCATCACAGCTGGACATCCTGCAACCTTCCTCTCCCTCCATCAAGGGCTACGCAAGTATCGTTTTCCTTCTGCTAAATGAGTGAATTTATAAATTATGATTGGCTTCAATTCCAAAGTGATTCTAAATTCATCACCTTTCTATCAGCTGCTTCCAGTGACGATCACAGTTAATTAGCTTATCTGCATTCATTCATTCATTCACTGTCTGTTGTTACGTCATTGTTGTTTATTGTTTGTTTGTAGTGTTAGTTAATAAATGTTTGTGTATAATTATCATCGGTTCCGCCGTGTATTTCTTTATTTGGGAACTGGAGGTCAATAAAATCAGAATTTACGACTTTCAGCTAAGAGACTGATCAACTTCATTCAATTAAAGTCTCTTTGAGACTTAATCTAGAATGATAATTTTCTCAGTAATCTGAGATGGTGCCCCTTCATTAACGAGTGCAAATTTTCATTGTAAAGTGTAGTTACGCAACGCTACGAGTGACAGAGAGAAGACGGGTGTTTGATGTGTGTTCGTCCTCCACAAACATTTCTGATATGATGTGTTCTTCAATACTGGTCCTGATGACCTGTTATTGTAGATTAAGTCACTCCGTTGATGTTGGATTTCTTTAATTTTGGGATTTAAACTGGTAATTTCATTCTTGTATAGAAAGTTCAGGGTGTTTGGGAGAGAAAAAGGTCAGGAGGTCACAGGGAAGAAAGAAGAACTTTCTACACAGGAATGAATAGAACAATTTTAAATCCCCAAATTAAATAAAATCCAACATCACTGGAGTGATGATCACAACATCTGGACTCAATCTGTGATACCAGGTTGATCAGGACCAGCACAGAAGAAGAACACATCATATCTACAGTGTTTGTGGAGAATCACACACAAGACACAAACACCCTCCCTCTCTCTGTCACAGACCACAGCCATGAAGGCAGATACTTTCCATCCTAAGCATATATACTTCTTAATTCTTATTTTTCTTATCATTGAATGTATAAGTTTGTATTTTTAGTTATATTAGAAGTTTACTTTCAAGTAGCCTAAAAGTCTACAGTTTGCAAGTTTATTCTTATGTTTACACCTTTGTTTATTATCTCAGGAGCCATATGAGATAAGCATATCATGTTTGATGTCATTCTAATCACATGTTTAGTGGGATTTTAGATCTGTGATCATCACAGACATTTAACTGTTTAAGAAATTAACTCAAGATTAGTTTCTGAAGGTATTTGACCTCTGACCTCTTCTGGACAGTGAAGCTCAAGACCACTCCTTGGGATAGACACATCCATGACTGGTTAGATGCTGATTTGAATTTGGCTCCAAAAATTTCTGTATAAAAGAACGTTACTGGAATGCAACCCGGACTTAACTTTAAACAAGGGCTAAATTTTTCTTAAACCAGAGCTTGTTAACTTTGGCTAATGTTTACAGGGGCTTGTTACTTGGTAAGTTTTACTCAGGCTTTTTCATCCTTATTAAGGATTCTTGTCTACAACTTAAGCTGAGCTTATTTTTCTATGATTAACTTGAAGCTGAACTTCCTAAATTTGTTTATTGCTGTTTATTGTTTGTTTGTAGTGATAGTTAATAAATGTTTGTGTATAATTATCAACAGTTCTACCGTGTATTTCTTTGTTTGGGAACTGGAAGTCAGTAAAAACAGACTGATCAATACAAGTAGATTTAATTAATTATTAATATTCAGTCTTAAGCATTAATTAATCAATTAAGTTGCCCCTGATAAATTTTAATCACGAAATGTACTCTTGACACATGTGGTATGGTCATGTAAGGCTACACATTTTTTCTACAAATATTTATGTTTACACATAATAGGTTGTTTCCGCTACATCACTGATAGAGAGTTTTTAGTAAGCACAGAGGATTCCTCATCTAAGAGCTATAGAATGAATTATGGTCCTCAGGGTTCCATTTTAGGTCCAACTCTTTTTAATCTGTAAATGTTACCCCTTGGAATTGTCTTTAGCAGACAAGGCATCAGTTTCCATAATTATGCTGTTGACACACAGCTGTACATTGCCTTGTTTCCTGATTATCCCAGGCCAACTGATGCCCTTTTCAACTGTATTTTAGACATTAAATCATGGATGATAAAGAATTTCTTAAAGCTCAACCAGGACAAAACTAAAGTACTGTTCATTGGAACTAAAGTTTAGAGAGAAAATCTTAGGTCACAACTAGAAGCTCTGTTCCTTTAACCATGCCAGCAACCTAAAGATCTGGGGGTTATCTTGGACTCAACAATCATTCAGTCAATTTTACCAAGATGGCTTTTTATCACTTTAAAAATCGTTGCTAAACTGTGACCAGTACAGGCCAAATTGACCATTGTAATGCTCTCCTGTCTGGTCTCCCTAAGACAGAGGTGTCAAACTCATTTTCATCCCAGGCCACATAAGCATTATGGTTGCTCTCAAAGGTATGTTAAAGTACTCCTTAACATATTGTTAAATAATTGTCTCTGCATTCAATGTACAAATATTGTGAATTTGTTTAAATAAAAGTAAAATATATTATAACATAAATATTATATTATATTATATTATATTATATTATATTATATTATATTATATTATATTATATTATAGGGTTACGGCTAAGGTAAACTAAGCAAACTTACTTGGATGGTGACCCCACCCTGTGCCTTTATTTTGCTAATAGCATTGTGTCAAAATCAACCTGGGGGATCCTCCCAGGTGTGGCAAGCACCTCCCTCCAAGCCTATGGGAGCAGACGAGACAACATAAAAGGGGCAACACGAAACATTGCAGGCTCTAGAGGCAGGAGGCCGTCACAATTGCCACAGCTATTAGTCCACCTTGCATGCAGATGATGGCTGTTTTTGCATAACCTAGTTATGTTGCATGTTTATTTGGGTGTCTCATTTCAAGTTCATTATACCTCTGCACTTAGCAACAAGGATGGGAACAACAGGGAGGAGGAAGAATGATTTGATTCCTCTCAGAATGAGAAGAAAAGGTCGTAGGAGTTATTGCCTGTAAAGTGAAAAGATAAATTACTTCTTTAAAATGTGGACTTCAAAACAGGTGCACAGCTTAATGCAACACTTTCTGCTCACGTTATAATGATCAAATGTAATATTGTTTGCATACTTCACCAACTTCTTGTGGTGTTATTCTACATATGTCTGCTGTTACCTATCTCAATCTCATGTCAGGTTACATATCAGACTGTCTGATGCTTCTTTTAGGACTTGACAGAATCTGTTTAATCACTCTGAGCTCTTCCAACCTGGTATTAACTAAAGGCAAAAGTAACTCGAGAGAAAAGCAAGTACTCTTAAGACTACAAATCCAGGCTGCATGTTCCAGGATTTTAAGGCTCCTGAACGTGCTTAATGATGAACTCCTCAGTTCCAGTGGTATTTCACAGTCCAGTCATAGTCATAGTTAGCTAGTCTGTTTTTGCGTCAGGCCAGCATCTCCCACAGCTGCCACAGAAAAGAATTAAGTACTAATGTTTTACCTTTCACAGTAAGGCACTGAGAATCGAAATCCCTCCATCTAATAGAAAAGACCTAAATATATGACCCAAGCTGAAGTGCTGTTACAGTTAAATAAAGATGTAAAAAAAGACTTAATTTATAAAATTCCCTTCAAGAAGAGATGCATTCAGACTGTTAAATTATATCCTGCCAAGAACAACACAAACTTGTTCTGCACTGCCTTTTCACCACAAGTGCCCCTTCCTTTTCTACCACTACAGTTCAATTTACTTCTTTCCGCTCAGGACTTTTCAATTTAGTGGGGACTTCCATAGCATGGCAACATGATTCAACCAGTGGCAACAGAAAAACTTAAAAAAAATACAATCTCTGTAAAAGTTCAACAATCAAAGCAGGATGAACTATCTTTGCCCTTTTATGTGCCTCTTTATCTTTTCAGCTTTGCTTTCTTTATAGATGCAACGCATCCAGCTAAAAGCCAGACATCCCAAAGATGTCCAGATATTGTGGCTAAATCATCCAGTATCACCTACTGAGTGTTTGTGCAACCTAATCAAACGCACTACAGTATCACAGCAATGGCATTCATACTCAGGCAGATATATAGCCACACATACTTCTACCTACAAATCTTGATGCATATGATGTGACCTCACCTACCTTATTCAGATTTAAATAAACAAAAGACTGATTCTAGAATGTGTGACTAGGGTTGCATATACAACACAAAATTTTCAAAACCTGTGAAAGTGGGTCAAAGACATAGAGCAGACCCCAAAGCTTATTGTTTACTTTATGGCAAATAGTTTAATAATTAAAATTATAATAATAAAAAATAGTTCAACACATTGGGACATAAATTAATATTTCAGTATATGAATATTACACATTATTATTATTATACACACTCAGAGAGTGCTAATTTTGCCTAAGTCAGCACAATAAGTTATTCTAACCATGATTTTATATTGAGGCTCAGTTTGGGTTTTAAAGTCTAATACGTGATTGTAATACTGGTGGCTGATTGTTTGTGTCTCCAGTGTTCTAGTAGTGTGGACTCCTTGACAGGAGCAGAATAAGCCATGTCACCAATTAGTTTGAGAAAATGGAGTAATCGCATTCAGTCAGGAAGAAGTTGAACAGTTGCCACAGACTTCCACCTGGGCACACATCAGAGAGACCCGCCATTAAAAGCATCTGTGTAGATTCTCAGTCCTTTAGGTCATGGTAACTTGAGGAGCTTCAGTAAAAAACAAATGGAGTTTGAGATTCCTGAAGACGTTTCACCTCTCATCCAAGAGGCTTCTTCATTTGAAGAAGTGATTAATTCATACACAAGTACAGGATTTAAGACATTTTACATGTGATGAAAACAGTACATGTAATATGACAAAAGCTTTCTGTTATTTTTTTTGGTTGTTTGTCTTAGAAGGGGATTAGACTTGACTAATGTTCTAAAATTTCAGATATTTTAGAGGGCTTAACAATAACACAGCAACAAGATCAGTCTAGATCCTATTGCCTAAACCCTAAATGACATACTGTATTATTAAATGCAATGAAATAAAGATGTGGTGTACAATAATAAAACATATAAATGCAAAGCAAAGCATAACCTGGATCATTCACTCTTTCGATTGTTGTAGGTACTGTATATTGGTAGAGTCTCATATGTTATTCACTTCAGCTTCAGCTCCAGAAAACACATACAATCATGTCAATAAAGCTTCAAAGACACAGTGAGCTGGAAAGGAAAGACAGACAGACTGACTCTCAGTCTTCTCTGGACATTAGAAGACTATTTGATCTAAAAGGAGATCACAGTGTGATAAAGATGACAATATCCCTTCTGAGGAAAAAACAGAGATGTAATTTCCTCCTCAGGCAGAGGAACAGAGTTTATGAAGACCACAATTTATGTAGACGTAATGGATTCTGTTCGTTTTTAGTCAGCTCTTACTTGTCTGAAAAGCATCCATTTTCTGTGTCTGAGACTCCATATCAACACACTTCATCTCTGTGTGTGTTGTATGGCATTATTGTGTGTGTGTGTGTGTTTCTGATTGCATTACTCATGTTTTGGGAAAATAAATCTGTTAACATAATCACATTGGGGGCACTCACCTCACTTTTGGCAGCAAAGAAAAAAACAAACAAGTACCCATAGTGTAAATCATGAAGTTTTAGTATGACAACATTAAAAAATAGTGTTGGGCTAGGTTTAAATTAGGGAAAGGTTGGTTCCAGTAGTAGTTCTGATTAGGGTTAGGGTAAGTCTTCAGGAAATCAATGGAAGCCATTGTCCTCTGAAGTGATGTAAACATGGTTGTGTTTTTGTGCGTGCATGTGCAATCACCCTACAGGCAGTAATGTGGGTTGGCTGTAAGGCAGCAAATGAACAGATGGGTGTAATCAGCAGATGGTTGATATGGTGTTTCTGTGTCTTTGCCTCTAAGGCATGTGATCTGTGTGTATGTCTGTGTGTGTGTCTTGTCCAAATCTTTGTCTTTGTCCGTCCAAGAGTTTCCAAAAGACATATGCAGTAAATAGCTTTTAACATAGGAAGCTGCTAACAAAACTTTAAAGTATATTATGAGGCAGATGGAAAAGTGTCTGTTTTGACAATATTCAAATGTGTCATCTGGACATTTATATTTTCATTTTGATTTTGTGCTGATTATATAAACTATGAATTTTCAAATTAAAGCTAGTATTTGGATGATGGTCATATCAGCAAAAATAAGGGTGAGTCACTAGTAAGGACGGAATCAAAACACTGATAAGGGCTGAATTACCTGTCTTACAGTGACTCACATGTTAAATGTAGTATATTGCAGTTTGACATCACCAGAAAAACAGCAATGGTCAAATGTTGAAATGGCTAATGCTTACATACGTTGCTCCTTACAGCCATGTGAATTAGTTCATGTCTCCTATAATTTCAGAAATGTGACAGTGTCACTGTTTCTCCTTTTAAATGGTGTGGGACTCGTCACCCTAATAACAAAGAAAATGAAGGAGAGGCCTGCTGCAGATGTGAAAAGGTTTATTTAAATCACAGTCTTTCCTGAAAGTAGAGAGAAGTTTAGTTGCTTAACCCTAACCAAACAGCTATTTGAAACAAAAAATAATAATGAGGAAAAAAAACTATTTTATTCTACCTTTTTTCAAATCACAAATAATTCCAAACCTTATTTATATTAGGGTGACCACTAGTACAATCAATGTTGAGTTTTATTGATCCTAAGGGAAAAAATCAGAGAAGCTGAAATAAACAGTGAATAAGAATCCACAACAAAGTTGTCAGTTTTGTCATGAGGACATTTTTTCGATATTCAGCTCCTGTGATTCAAAAAAATTAAGGTGCAATGAAATCTAGGAGTGGTGTAATCTAGAGGTGGGCCTGTAAGGTTGCGCAGAAATCATAATTAGAACAGAGACTATATTTGGCAACGCTGTCCACATTTCTGAGCTTACAGGATGTCACCTTGTTTTACTCACACACATTGTTTCCTTTGATGGAAGGTCAATGTGATCTCAACCTCCACAATGCTTTTGATCCAGTGCTTCATAGCTCTTTCACTTACATTTTAAAGTTGAAGTTTAAATAACAAGCTTCATTTTACATTGTACTGCTGATGGTGTCGAGTGTTGCTATTTTTGTCTCATTGTTCTCTTTCTTTTTAAAACTGTGATTTACTAAAGCTATAGCTCATAGCTAAAGAATGCATTACTTGTGCCTATATGAGGTCCTACAGCAGCTTCCTCACCTAACTGAAAGACATACAGACAATGTGGTTTAAACTGTAGCAGAGAATCTTTCACCCAAACACAGCAACAATGTGAAACTAAGGAGCTAAATCTAAACTGTCTGCTCCCTCCAGAGAAAACATGACTTATCGGCCCTGGATCTTTTCCTTCTCTCATTCCTTTTGAATCTCCTGACATGAATCAGCACAGAAGAACCAGGCTGGTAAACATGAGCAGGCTGTGAGCGGTTTACTTTCACCATCCGTAGGCTTTGAAGTCTGCAAACATTCACCTTTAACTGCCAGCTGAGGGGGACAGTGTGAGAGCTGGTGTGTGCAGTTTTGATCCTCTCTGCTCTGCTGAAACTGCTGCAGTCATTCAGCTGGTAGTGTGTACTGGTGCACTTCTGCTGCTGCTTGCTCTCCTATCTCAGGAGAAACTACATTTCATGAGAGTATGCTTAGTATTACTCTTTCAAGTTTCCCTGCCACAGCTTGACTTGTTTGCAATGCCCCTGTCTCATACATTTTCAATAGTATTTCTTATGGCTTCTTATAGCATTATAAGGAGAGATAAAATAATATATAGAAGCATATGCTTCCTAGTATCTTCATTGAAATAGCAATGCACGACTTATACAGTGGTGAAAAAAAAGTTTTTGGACATCCTTAAAATTTTACACAATCTCAAATATTATCATTAAGTATTTGGAAAAATCTTTTTTGCGTTTCAAAAGGTGTGGCTGCATTAGACAGACACAAACAAATACAAAGGATATTTTTTGTTTATTGTTTACAAGAAAAACTAACAAACTAAATTCTTGACAGTTTCAATATGTCAGTTCCCAACATTGTCAGTATCAGAGTAAACAAATAACAGAGAATGTGTTCAAAACTGAACAAAAAATAAACTATCACATCATCAAATTAATATGTGGTTGTCCTGTCATTAGCATGCAGTAGAGCTCTGATCCTGGCTGCTATGTTCCCCATGAGTCTTCCACACTGTTGGGGCATAATCTTGTCCCATTCTTCTTGAATTACTGCTTTTAATTCTTCTAAATTCTCTGGTTTATGCTTTGAAACAGACCTTTTGATAATCCACCACAGATTTTCTATGGGGATCATGTCCAGGGATTGAGCTGGTCACTCTAAGACCTGGATTCTGTGCTCCTGCAGCCAAGTTCTACTGGCCCTGGATGTGTGACAAGGAGCAATATCTTGTTGAAACATCCAGTTTTGACCTCAATGGAACAGAGCATGTGCAGAAGGGAGCATGTGGGTTTGGAGAATGGCACAATACTTGGCAGAGTTCAATGTGTCATCACAGACAGTGAGATGACCAACACCAGCAGCACTCATGCAACCCCAAACCATGATACTGCCTCCACCATGCTTGAAAGTAGGTACTGTACATGCTGGAGATAATGCTTGGCCTTGCCTTCTGTGTACCCTCACATTAGCAGGAGGAAGATAAAGCTGGAAACTGGACTCATCTGATCACAGAATCTTCTTTCAGTTCCTGGCTGTCCAGTTCTTATGTGCTTGGGCCCAACAACGCCGGACTAACCTCTGCCTCTCATCAATCAGGGGCTTCTTGACAGCCTTGTAGGACCTTAAGCCATGATCTAAGAGTGGGCCATGTACAGTGTGGGTGAAACACCGGACACCAGTTTGGTTTGACCACTGCTGCTGAAGCTCCTGTGATGTCATTGGGTGGTTTTCCCTGCACATGTGGATCAGGATGCAGTCAGAATGCCCAGATCTTGTTTTGTCTTCCAAGCTGTTGGTTGGTCTGTATTTCTGCAGAGTGTATCCAACTGCTGAAGGACTGCATCTGCGCTTCCTGGCTATCTGACAGCAGCTGTACCCTTCCTGGCTGAGAATCTGTACCTTCAGGTCCGTTGCCTGTGTTAGGTTCCTTGTTTTAGACACTTTTGTCTCTGAAGAACTTTCAGATGTGTTGGCTTTATATAGACACGGCAACAAAAACTGCCTTTTAATAAAAAGCATGACCTTCATTAGCCGATCACTGGAACCAAAATGACCCCATACTCAAAATTTCTTATGCATTTCTATGGAACCAATCCGTTTTAGGTTTCTAATGACCGTTTTAGGATTTGTTTATTATTTTGTCTGTGACTGTACTAAAAGATCTTGCACTTGAAGACCTAAGAGTGATTCTTAATGCAATATTTCACAAATGCATGGGGTGTCTGAAAACTTTTTCCACCACTGTATACAAAATTCCGACATTTGCAGTTGTTCCCTTCTTAAGCAAAAAATGTGTATTTTCTGTTCTATTAAAGTGATGGAAGTGCTTCCACTTTATCTGCCAGGTTGTAAATATCAAAATATATTTATGAGAAACATTAGAGTACATAATTGTTGCTGCTTGTGTTCATTAAATCATTACCTTAAGATCAGAATTTAATCATTTGCATTATTTTTAAACAGCTTTATTGTTCTAACAAACTGTCTTATGTGCATTGCTGTTTTTTTCAATTAACAAACTCAACTTGAATTCTGATGCTTACATGTGTGTGTGGGTGTGTGTGTGTGTGTGTGTGAGACATTTACATTTAATTCTCACGGAGGCATACTTCTCCCCCTGGAACTGCTACCTTATCGTGGTGGGGGAGTTTGAGTGCCCGAATGACCCTGGGAGCTATGTTGTCGGGGGCTTTATGCCCCTGGTAGGGTCACCCAAGGCAAACAGGTCTCAGGTGACGGGTCAGACTAAAAGCAGTTCAGAAGCCCCTATGAGAAGACATAAGAACAGGACCGTTACGTCGCCCGGCACGGCGCAGCCGGGGCCCCACCCTGGAGCCAGGCCTGGGGTTGGGGCTCGCAAGGGAGCGCCTGGTGGCCGAGCCTTGGCCCACGGGGCTCGGCCGGGCATAGCCCGAAAGGACGACGTGGGCCCGCCTTCCTGTGGTCCCACCACCCGCAGAAGGACTCGTAGGGGCCGGGTGCTTTGTGGATCGGGCAGCAGTCGACGGCGGGGGCCTCGGCGACCCGATCCCCAGACTCAGACTCTAACCGTTGGGACGTGGAACGTCACCCCACTGGGGGGGAAGGAGCCTGAGCTCGTGCGGGAGGTTGAGAGATACCGTCTAGATATAGTCGGGCTCACCTCCACGCACAGTTTGGGCTCTGGAACCCAGCTCCTCGAAAGGGGCTGGACTCTCCATTTTTCTGGAGTTGCCCATGGTGAGAGGCGGCGGGCTGGCGTGGGCTTGCTCACGTCTCCACAGCTCAGCCGCCACGTGTTGGAGTTCACCCCGGTGAACGAGAGGGTCGCGTCCCTGCGCCTTCGGGTCGGGGACAGGTCTCTGTCTGTTGTCTCGGCTTACGGGCCGAACAGCAGTGCAGAGTACCCGGCCTTCTTGGAGTCCCTGGGAAGGGTGCTGGACAGTGCTCCGACTGGGGACTCCATTGTTCTACTGGGGGACTTCAACGCTCACGTGGGCAATGACAGTGAGACCTGGAGGGGGGTGATTGGGAGGAACGGCCTCCCTGATCTGAACCCGAGTGGTGTTCTGTTATTGGACTTCTGTGCTAGTAACAGTTTGTCCATAACGAACACCATGTTCGAGCACAAGGGTGTCCACAAGTGCACGTGGCACCAGGACACCCTAGGTCGGAGGTCGATGATCGACTTTGTAGTTGTGTCATCTGATCTCCGGCCGCGTGTCTTGGACACTCGGGTGAAGAGAGGGGCTGAGCTGTCAACTGATCACCACCTGGTGGTGAGTTGGATGCGCTGGCAGGGGAGGAAGCCGGACAGACTTGGCAGGCCCAAACGTGTTGTGAGGGTCTGTTGGGAACGTCTGGTGGAGCCCTCTGTCGGTGCGGTCTTCAACTCCCACCTCCGGGAGAGCTTCTCTCAGATCCCGGGGGAAGTTGGAGACATTGAGTCCGAGTGGACCATGTTCTCCACTTCCATTGTCGAAGCTGCTGCTCGGAGCTGTGGTCGCAGGGTCTCTGGTGCCTGTCGTGGCGGCAACCCCCGAACCCGGTGGTGGACACCGGAAGTAAGGGATGCCGTCAAGCTGAAGAAGGAGTCCTATCGGGCGTTGCTAGCCCATAGGACTCCAGAGGCAGCTGACGGGTATCGGCAGGCCAGGCGTGCCGCAGCCCGGGCCGTTGTGGAGGCAAAAACTCGGGTCTGGGAGGAGTTCGGGGAGGCCATGGAGAAGGACTACCGGTCGGCCCCGAGGAAATTCTGGCAAACCGTCCGGCGCCTCAGGAGGGGGAAGCAGTGCTTCACCAACACTGTTTACAGTGGAGGTGGGGAGCTGTTGACTTCGACTGGGGATGTCGTCGGGCGGTGGAAGGAATACTTCGAGGATCTCCTCAATCCCGCCGTCATGTCTTCCACTGAGGAGGCAGAGGCTGAGTGCTCAGAGGCGGACTCGCCCATCACCCGGGCTGAAGTCACCGAGGTGGTTGACAAGCTTCTCGGTGGCAGGGCTCCGGGGGTGGATGAGATTCGCCCTGAGTACCTCAAGTCTCTGGATGTGCAGGGACTGTCATGGCTGACACGTCTCTGTAACATCGCGTGGCGGTCGGGGACAGTGCCTCTGGACTGGCAGACCGGGGTGGTGGTCCCTCTTTTCAAGAAGGGGGACCGGAGGGTGTGCTCCAACTACAGGGGGATCACACTCCTCAGCCTCCCCGGGAAAGTCTATTCCAGGGTACTGGAGAGGAGGATCCGGCCGATAGTCGAACCTCGGATCCAGGAGGAACAATGCGGTTTTCGTCCCGGTCGTGGAACACTGGACCAGCTCTACACTCTCCATCGGGTGCTCGAGGGTTCATGGGAGTTTGCCCAACCAGTCCACATGTGTTTTGTGGATTTGGAGAAGGCATTCGACCGTGTCCCTCGTGGCGTCCTGTGGGGGGTGCTCCGGGAGTATGGGGTCCGGGGCCCTTTGCTAAGGGCAGTCCGGTCCCTGTACGACCGGAGCAGGAGTCTGGTTCGTATCTCCAGCAGTAAGTCGGACCTGTTCCCGGTGCGCGTTGGACTCCGGCAGGGCTGCCCTTTGTCACCGGTTCTGTTCATAATTTTTATGGACAGAATTTCTAGGCGCAGCCAGGGGCCGGAGGGGGTCCGGTTTGGGGACCGCGGGATCTCGTCTCTGCTTTTTGCAGATGATGTGGTCCTGTTGGCTTCATCGAACTTGGACCTCCAGCGAGCACTGGGGCGGTTTGCAGCCGAGTGCGAAGCGACTGGGATGAGGATCAGCACCTCCAAATCCGAGGCCATGGTTCTCGACCGGAAAAAGGTGGCTTGCCCTCTCCGGGTCGGTGGAGAGATCCTGCCCCAGGTGGAGGAGTTTAAGTATCTCGGGGTCTTGTTCACGAGTGAGGGGAGGATGGAGCGTGAGATTGACAGGCGGATCGGTGCAGCATCTGCAGTCATGCGGTCGCTGTACCGGTCCGTCGTGGTGAAGAAGGAGCTAAGCCAAAAGGCGAGGCTCTGTATTTACCGGTCAATCTACGTTCCTACTCTCACCTATGGTCATGAGCTTTGGGTCATGACCGAAAGAACGAGGTCCCGGATACAAGCGGCTGAAATGAGTTTCCTCCGCAGGGTGGCTGGGCGCACCCTTCGAGATCGGGTGAGGAGCTCGGTCACCAGGGAGGAGCTCGGAGTAGAGCCGCTACTTCTCCACATCGAGAGGGGTCAGTTGAGGTGGCTTGGACATCTGTTCCGGATGCCTTTGGGACGCCTCCCTGGGGAGGTGTTCCGGGCATGTCCCACGGGGAGGAGGCCTCGGGGTAGACCTAGGACACGCTGGAGGGACTATGTCTCTCGGCTGGCCTGGGAACGCCTCGGGGTCCCACCGGAAGAACTGGAGGAGGTGTCTGGGGCGAGGGAAGTCTGGGCCTCTCTGCTTAGACTGCTGCCTCCGCGACCCGGCCCCGGATAAGCGGAAGACAATGGATGGATGGATGGATGGATGGAGGCATACTTCCTTCCAACAGTTTTAAAGATCATTTAGAAGCTGAAGACAAGAATAAAAGCAAACAAAAATATGCAAGATCCTCTGTGCTCCAGAGTGGGCATTTATCCAAGATTGCCTGTCAACGCAGGTATCACTGAACCCTTTCTCTCCTTCCACAGTGGACCTGGTGACTGTCTAGCTCTGTGGACACCAAGGAGTTTGTCTCTGCCTGCTTTATCTGTGTCCGCAGCAAAGCTTTAAACCGAGCTTCCTCTGGGCTTCTTTGACGTCTGCCCAACCCTTACTGCCCTGTTCCCACATTGCAGTGGATTTCGTCACTGGTCTTCCTCCCTCTGAAGGTAACACAACCCTACTCACCACTTCTGAGCAGTTGTCCAAAGCAGTATACCTTGTTCCCCTGACTAAACTGTCCTCTGCTTTAGAGACTGCTGAGTTATTCGTGCACCATTGTTTTCTTTGTATTGTTTGTCTGTTCTCCATCTGTTATCCTGCTATCCCTACCCTAACCCCTCCTGCTATCCCCCACCAGCCTCACCCCCACTCTCACCCCAACTGGTCGAGGCAGATGGCCATCTTCCCTGAGCCTGGTTCTGTGTGAGGTTTTGTTTTCCCCTCCCTGTTAAAGGGTTTTTTTTTTGTTCCTTCCCACTGTTGCTGCTGAATGCTTGCTCAGAGGTGATACAAAGGCAGCTTTGGATTGTTGGGTTTTCTGTTCTTAATTCAAAATTTGTAAGGTTGTCACCTTACTATGTTAAGTGCTGTGGGATGACATATGTTGTGATATATAAATAAAATTTAATTGAATTGAGTCCTGTTATAGGCTGGCGACCTATCCAGGGCAGGTCAGGGTATCCCCTCCCTTCGCCCTGAGTCATCTGGGATAGACTCCAGCCCCCCCACCCCCACCCCTATAGATACATTGATACATTGTACACTACCTTCTTCCTGAAGAAGGTCAGGATGAAATCACTTGCAAGTGGGTGCTACACGATAACCACACACTCCTCTGCATACTTAAGACTGGCCACTTATAGCTCAGTGTTCTGCATGGTGTATTTGTTCATGCTGTGCCATTGCTGTTGTCAAGCACCACTGGGATTGTCACAGCTGTTTCAGAGCTATTAGAGCTGTTTGTGAACTGGCTGAGAGTGTATTAATCGCCAAATTCTCAGATCTATATTTGATTTCAGACAATCTTTTGCACTTTGCATACATCACATACATTACATACACATACTGTACAAGTGTTAAAGACATAGTGTACATAGTGTTAAACAGCACTGTGGTAGTTGCTCTTTATTGGTCAGTCGGTGATAAAATCAGTTCTGATCCCTGAAACATTAACTTCATGTCAGGAATTCTTTAAGCATGTTTTTCCTCTCCTCCTTATTGAAAGCCTAGGTAGATATGAATACAATCACTGCTGAAATACAGCATGCATACACATTGAGTGGGGAAGAAAAAGGAAAAGGCTCATGGTGTGGAGGGAGGAGGATGAGAGGAAGGAAGTCCAAGAATGACCAATCACACTGTTTCATGATATTTTGTTGTCTCCCTTCTTTTGTTGTACGCTTTCCATTCTCCTTTCTTACCATTATTCATTGACACTAATCACCCTCCTTCATTCAGTTGAAATGATACTCTCCAACTTCACAGTGGCATATGTTGGCATGACACAAATTTCCATCTCCCATGACCCATGCATTCTTTGTTTCCTGACATGATTTCTATCATCCATTGGTAGATTCAGACATCCACATTACAAAATTCTGAATGATACTACAAAGAAATAAGTGAAGCTCACAGTCTTAGTCTTTCTATTTGCAAATACTGTTGCTCACTTAACGTCATACCAGTCACATCTTTAAACTTCATTCAAAGCCAAAGCCACAAAGTATGAGCTTGGTGAAAGGAAATCTTCAAAAAGATAGAGGTAGTACACTAAGTAACTCTCTTCTTACCTTTCATTCCAAACTTTGATCGTCGTCCATACTTATTGATGAGGAGGAAGAGAACCACCAGCATCACACAGGCAAACCCTGCCAGGCCAACTGCTATGGAAACCTGTTGGGTTGATGGGTTAACAGAATTGAGACAAATCATCATAATCATACAGTTTATGTGCATTTAGAACAGAATATTTTGACAAATATCTTAAAAATGTATATAAAAGATGTAATTTTTGTAGAGCACAGATTTTGGCTTGCTTAATAATTGGATTACTGAGATTCAGATATTATATTTCTCTTGTACTTTATATGTCCACCTTTACTTTTCATTAAAGATTCATTTATCTTTAGCTGATGGGTTGTGTGGCTCTACTTGTTCCTTAACAATGCCCCAGTAATGTTCTGTTGAATTCAAGTCAGGTTTCTGGTCCTTATTCAGCTAAATGGAAATCACAGAGGTACTCAGTTTTAACCTTTTTACTGTATTTTAAATAAACTTTTTCAACAGTACTTCATTTGATTGTTCATACGAGGAAACATTCTACTTGTCTAAATAGAAGTAATACAATTATTGAGTGGTGATAGAACTGAAACCTTTGACGTTAAGCTGATACTGCAGGGGGATATACTCATGTCTGTTGTGAACTGTATTTAAAATGTATCAGGCACAATTCACTACACAGTGTTCACATTACTAAGCAAGAAACATTGCACTTTGTGTCAAAAACACAATAGAAATTGATAAATGTTATTTACTGAATAATGCACAGGATTTTTTTCCCCCTGTAGCATCACCAGTAAAACAAATTTTATGTCTTTTTTATCCCCACTACTGGTGGGAATCCTAAGCATGCTGTTAGTTCTGTAAAAAACAAAATCTAATGATCGTGTAATGAAACAGTACTATAAGTTACTCCAGTTCTCAGAGTAGCATGCGTGAGATGTCTCCTATGGAATACGTCCCAGAAGCATCCATCTCATCATGCTGATTAGCTGGTGATCGCAATGCCTTGGTCACCTACCCTTAAGTAGCCTGCACTACCACGCAGCATCATTCAAAACAAGCACCTCTTCTCGCTTCACCCAGCAAGAAGGGCTGTCACTGAGACATCTCACTCATGCTACTCTGAGAACCGAGGTGATGCAAGTAACCTGCAGTTATCATTCATAGCATTCATTTTCGATGTCTCATTATGGGATATGGAAACTCCCGTATTGCCAGACGTGCTTATCTCAAACAACCACCAGCACTCAAGGTGCTCTAAGGGGGCCCAGCACACTGCAAAAACTCAACATCTTACCAAGTTTATTTGTCTTATTTTTAGTCAAAATGTCTCAACCCACTTGATTTAAGATAAATTCTCTTTCAAAGTAACATTTCAGCAAGATGGAGAAACTTGTTTTAAGACAAATTTTCACTTGTTTTATTGGCAGATTTTTTTCACTTGTTTCGAGGTAAAAGTGCCTTGAAATAAGTTTTTTCTTCTTGTTTTGGGAGGGGCATTTTTCCAGCATGAGCCAGGCTCAGAGCAGAGATGTCCTGCTTATAAAAGTGGATGAAAGTGATTGGTGAAGACCAGCTTGATGCTGCACAAATCTCCTGGATTGAAATCCCTTTACACAGGGTCCAGGATGCAGCCAAGCCATGTGTGGAATGAGCCTGCAGGCCTTCAGGGAGACGTGTAGTCCAGGGCAACTGCACCCACAATCAAGAGGGAGAGCCATTGCTTTGTGATGGGCCTGCCCCTGTTTGAGCTAGCCCAGGACACAAAGAGTATGTAACTTCTTCAAAGTCCTTTTGTCCTGTCCATATGGATCAGCAAGGCACGGACTGGACACAGCATGTGCAACTGCTGTTCTTCAGAGGTAGAATATGGTGGTGGAGAAAATGCCGAAAGCACAATGAGAGAGCATGAACTGATCACCTTGGGCAAGAAAGCAAGGTGAGGCTTCAGCAACACCCCGGGATGCCCAAGAGCAAACTGAGTGCACATGGAGTGCAATGAGAGTGCATGAATATCACTGACATGCTTAGCAGCAGCCCTGTTTTCAGAGACTGGTGCTTCAAGCTAACTTCTTCCTGAGGTTCAAATGGAGTCCTGGAGAGAGCATTCAAAACCCCTGCCAAGTCCCAGGAGGGGGCCAGAGGCCTGGAAACAGACAGCAACCTGCGAGCCCCTTTCATGAAACCCCTGACGGTTAATATATGGAGGACCAGGACATGGTGTCCACTGAAAAACAGAAGGAAGCATCTCAGTGTGAGGAACACCATGAAGAGCTCCAGATAATTTATGTGAGAGTGCTGAAGATCTCTGCTCCAGACGCCCCCCCCACATTGACCCTCGCATGTACTGGCTCCACCTGATGCAGGCGTTGCAATCACCAGCCAATCAGGACTGGTGTAATGCTTCTGAGGCATAGGCAGGGGGCATATCCCATAGTGAGACACTGAAATGAATGCTAGGAATGAGTGTCATAAGCAGGGCTTTCTTACATGTAAGAACCTTTTTCTTTATATTTTCATCCACCACTCAACTTGACAATACCTCTATATGCCATTATCAGAGTGATAATGAAATTATGTATGATGTGGAGATACAGAGGCTCAAGATGTGACATATTTCTGCAAAGGAATAGTGACATGTGGACATGGATGGACCCAGTTCATTGAAGGTAAAGGAGACTATGCTGAAAAATAATGCAAGAACACTCTTTCTGAACTTTTTTGAAGTATCCTCGTACTCACACATCCAGTAACACACTATTCTCCTTCAAACATCACCTTCAACAGTTATCTTTTCACAGTGAAATACACAAAAAAAATGAACTTTATCAGATTTCTAACCAACTCCCGACTCAGCAGTCACTAGGGCATTTTTGCAGAGAGTATACAGGTGAGAATGAATGGAGGAAAGGAAAGCCCTGGATTTAAAAAGTTTCTTCATCTCTAATTTCCCTTTGTTTCCCATCTTGTATTTCTTTTCCTTTCTTCCTTTGCTTACCATTGGTACTTTAGTCAAATAGTTGATGAATTATTTCAGTTTATAAACAGCTGACAACTCATCTAAAGTCTGAACAAACACTGGTTGTATTAATGTGTTAATACATGCTTTATGTTCACACAATTTAAAAAGGTGCTACTTTTAAATGTAGCCAGCTTTTCTTTTCATTTTAGGACATCAATTGATTACTGTTTTCACTATTATATGCTGGTTCCTGATCATCAAGTATCCTGTCCGATCTTTGTCTAACAATATTTTTTGCTTCTGTTTTTTTACAGTTTTTGCTGTGACTCTTTTTCATGATGTCTATTGATCCAAAATTGAGAAATTTCTGGTGTTCACAGGTCATTTAACAATCATGTTCACAAAATTAGGCTAATTGAAAATCGCAATTGTGTTTCATTGATCACAAGTTTTCTAACAATTTGTCAACGATCACAGGTGGACTCACTTTTGCTGCATTGAGTTTTTACTTTGGGGCCTGCACTGCCAGTACAGTATTTCTAAAGTATTTGTTTGTGATTGTTCATAAGAGGAAATACGCCAGTGTTTAACTTACTGAAAGGTGATACCATTTTGAAACATTTTACATCTAAGTCATATTGCACAGGGGTGTAAAGGAAAATCTTATTATAAGTGAATATTATAAAAATATTATAAAATATTACTGCATCACCACAAATCATTTCAAATATTTGAGCATAAAACTATGTATTAAATAAAGAAGTGGTGTTCTAATATGGAATAGAAACACTGTGCAAAACCGGCATTGTTACAACAGTAGATATAGATATATGTAGATATATGTGTATATATATATATATGTTTTTTTGTGTTTTTTGTTTTTTTTGTTTTTTTTATGTGTTGTTCTTAACTGAATGCACAAAATGAAAGAAAAAGAAAAATAATAATAATAATTGTACTTTAATTTTGTAACCGAAATAAACTATTCACTTCACTTCAAACTATTCACTTCACTTCACAGTGCACATTAAGAAAACATTCTGAGAAACTGACAGCTGAGCAGCCTCAATGCAGATGTTGTGATCACAGTATCAGTGAGAAAATGAAGGTCTATTTAAACATTTCTCCCAAATTATTAAGCCCTTGATGTGGTGGGAGTTTTTTCCATTATGGTTTAGTTTCTCTACCTGAGTGACCAGGAAAAATGTAAGAAACAGGTCAACATGTTCATTCAGTGACTCACCCCAAAAGTTCCTTCCTCAGGCTTGTGAGTCTCGGCAGTTGGAGTTACTTGTAGAAAAACAGAAGAAGATTAAGTCTGAAAATCAAAACAGTTTGCTGTCCTGTTGCTTCTGCAGTGAAACTGTACAGAGACTGTCTGAAAACATCACACATCATAATCTACACAGCTGCTTTCGTCAGCAATAAAATAAAATATGGACAAGTGCTGTAGACACGAGGTCAAATCTTTAAAACTACAAAACAATTGAAATTAATTGAAATGTACCACTGTCTGTGTCACTACTAACAAATCATAGCACTTTTCAGAAAACTAGGAAACTGTAGATTATAAAATGCTAAAATACATTTTTCTTTTCAAAAAAAAGTATTCTCATAGCCAGATACATCTGTTTTTTGGATGCGGTTCAACTCTTTTGAGGGCTGTAGTTTACAGTGCTGCTTAAAGCATAATATTATTAATAATTCAAAACTTGAATTTGAAAAAAACACCTTACAGTAAAAACACCTCATTGGACTACATTTGATTTTACAGTTGCAACAGTGTGTTTATATAATATTGGTGAATTAATGAGAATAATTATTAAGTTAGTTTTGCCTCAGGCTTTTGGTAACATTCTTTTTCAGGTCAGTAATCTTCAGCAATATTCATGCTTTGTGATTAATTTATTTCAAAAGCTATTCAATGACAAAGTGCGCAGAAGCTAATGATGTTGAATCTGAGAAACCTGAGAATGAGTACCATATTGATTAAAATCACTTACCATAATCATAATCTGTTTCTGGACCTGTGGAAGCACAGAAGGAAGAAGGGAAGATGGAAATTATACTGCAAGGCATACTGTACAGAAAGGTAGGGTACATACATACTTGAGTGCACATGATGAGAATAAAACACAAACATGAATTCAAGCTAAGAGATTAGCTAAAGAAGAAAAAAATGTAAGATTAGAAACCTAGCATGGATGTAAGGTGGGCAAAGAGCAAATCACCACAAAAAAACACTCCTAACAAGATCATCACATCTTGTCCAAATATAGCTTGCCTTTATTCTTCTCATCTCTTTTACATTTGGACAAAATATAAACTTTCACAACTTCATCGGATACAAACAGAGGCTGAAAAGACTTTGTTCTCTCCAGGAGCACGTGATGCCAGAGTTAACTATACCAATCTGAGGGCTAAACCATGCTGGTATGGTTTGGGTATGCAACTGAAACATTACCACTAGAGTTGGGCTACCTATGACAGGACATATGCAACAAACATGTCTGCTCACCACCCATACTTCCACACACTTCCTCTTCAATAGCTTCTTGAACTGACCCTGAATATTGGAAGTAAGTTTATTATGGTGGCTGTGGCTCAGAGGGCTGTCCACTAATCACAAAGTTGAAGCAGCCCCTCCGCATGCCAAAAGTGAACCCAAAAGTTGCTCCTGATGGCAGGCAGGCACCTGGCATGGTAGCTCTGTTGCAATTGGTGTGTGAATGTGTTGGTGAATAGTAAAGCATTGTTAAGCGCTTTGAGTACCGCTAAGGCAGAAAAGTACTATATAAGTGCAAACCATTTACTTATCACAAGCTGCAGAATCATCAAATGAGGATCGTTGCTCAGGGAAACTCATTTACTGGATTTTATTTAGATTTACATTTGTTCCTGACCTATCATGTGTTTCAGTTCAACTCTCTTTGTTGTCTATTTTATTGTTGTTCTTTTTTGGCCAGCCAATCCTATAATATACTTGTCATCTTGGTAATACAGAAATTGGAGGAGAAGCTTCAATCATGTTGTAAATTAGTCGTGTTTTAACCATTTTTGGTGTTGAAACTTAACTAAGCTTCAAAAATGCACTTGGACTTCCGGTATGGTGACCGAGTGAAGCAGACGCATGGGGAGCTGCTTCTGAGCACACTTTTCTATACCTATCATTCACACCATCAGTAAGCTCCGAACACGCTTAGTGCTGCGGTAAACGGATTACAGGCAGGTTAACCTTGGACAATGTCTGGTAAAGGTAAAACAAGCGGTCAGAAAGGAAAAGTTCAGATAACTAACCCTCCTTCACCTAAAGCGACTAATGCTAACTCATCGATAGCTGCGGCAGCAGCACCTTCTGAAGCTAACACCCCGCTGACTATCTCTGCCCTGATAATTGAACTGGAAAAGAACAGAGCAGCAATTTCAGCTGAAATACAAGCCTCCCTTTCCCCAGTCCACGCAACTTTAAATTCGGTTCAAAATACAGTGGAGGACTTCGGTCACCGAATAACAGAAATGGAAACTGCCCTCTCTGACCACAGCGACAGACTGACCAGCCTTGAAGCGCAGGTGAAACAGCTCCAAACGAATCTCAAACACAAGACAGAAGACCTCGAAAATCGCTCTCGTCACAACAATGTGAGAATAATTGGCTTACGAAGGCCATTCGGCTACATATCTTATGTCTCGTTTTTTCGTTGAGATACTGCATGATGAGGCCTTCTCCTCACCACTTGAACTCGACCGGGCTCACCGTCTACCAAGACCCATTTGTTGTTGTTTTTTTGTTGTTGTGTTTTGTTTTGTTTTGGGTTTTTTTTTTGTTGCTCCGTTTGTGTTTGTTTTGGGGTTGTTTTTTTTTGCTTTTTTTCTTCTTTTCTTGTTTCTTTATTTTTGTTTACTGTTTGTTTACTCATTTTTTTTCTTCATACCCAGAGCAGCGGCCACTCTGCTTTCACTCCAATACATGTATATCCCACTAACCTCCCACCTGGATCAATGCATCACAATTCAGTGTGATTTTGCCATGACAAAATGCTATGACAATTACCTCAAAAAGATCAGTGAGAGGGGGAGGCTCTGTTAAAATCATTTCGTGGAATGTAAGGGACTTAAATGGACCTGTGAAGCACGCCAGAGTATTTTCCCACCTGAAACACTTAGATGCAGATATAACTTTCTTACAAGAAACACACTTGCGTTCAACTGATCATCATCGGCTTGGCAGGCCCTGGATTGGTCAAATTTTTCATTCCAAATTTAACTGTAAAACAAGATGCGCAGCAATTTTGATTAAGAAAAAAGTTGATTTTCTTCCTTCTGACACGATCTGTGACTCTGATGGGAGATATATAATAGTAACTGGGTCATTCAATCAGTCCCTAGTTGTTCTTGTCTGTGTATATGCCCCAAACTGGGATGATGTAGATTTTATGAAGAAACTAATTTCCTCAATTCCCAATTTAAACTCCCACAGATTAATATTTGGTGGAGCCATGAATTGTGTGGTCAACCCCAGGCTGGACAGGTCTAGCTCTAGAACTGCCACGCCCTCCAAAATGTCACAAGCACTAGCTGCCCTTATGGACCAGTGTGGATGTGTGGACCCATGGAGATTCTCCCACCCAATTGATAGGTGCTACTCTTTCTATTCCCATGTCCACAACACCTACTCCCGTATTGATTATTTTTTCATCGATAAGACTCTTCTCCCCTCTGTAGTTTCAGCTGAATACTCCTCCACAGTTATTTCTGATCACTCCCCTGTGGTACTTGATTTAAAATTAGAATGCCAACATAGGGAAAGTCGCTCCTGGAGACTGGACCCCACACTTTTATCTGACTCCAAATTCTGTAATCACATTACTCGATTGATTGAGCTCTTTCTGGAGACTAACAAAACTGAAGATACCAGCCCATCATTATTATGGGAAAAACTCAAAGCCTTCTTGAGAGGGGAGATAATTTCATATACTGCTCACACGAAAAAGGAACGAATGAGGAGACAACATGAGTTGATTGATGCAATCGCTGATCTAGACTGCAGATGTTCCATATCACCATCACCTGAGATGTTCAAGGAGAGAATTGGTCTCCAGACTGAGCTTAGTCTGTTGTCCACTTGAGATGCAGAGAGGATGATACTTAAGGCTCGGGGAATATTATACGAACATGGAGATCGGGCAGGGCGTCTGCTGGCACAGCAACTAAAGGGTAAAATGGCTTCCCAGCAAATCACTGAAATAGTCAACAACTCAGGTGTACTAACGACTAACCCCTCTGAAATTAATGAAGCCTTTAAGATTTATTATTCAAACCTATATAAATCCGATTCACCTGAAGATGAGGCTGGCATGTTAAATTTCTTCCACAAACTAAATATTCCCAAACTGGCTCTGGATCATCATAAAAGCTTGGAGTCGCCACTTAATGTCAGAGAAATAACAGATGCCATCAAGTCAATGCAGGGTGGGAAGTCTCCAGGACCGGATGGCTACCCTGTGGAATTTTTTTAAAAGTTTTCTAGTCAGCTGACACCATTGCTTTTGGAAATGTATGCGCACTCTTTCCAACAAAGTACACTGCTTCCATCCCTTACCCAGGCTTCCATTTCATTGATCCTTAAAAAAGATAAAGACTCTAAGTTGTGCTCTTCTTATCGGCCCATCTCACTTCTTAATGTTGATGAGAAGGTGCTTGCTAAAGCTCTGGCTTGCAGAATAGAGAATATTTTACCTTCCATTATCTCCAGAGACCAGACAGGGTTTATCAAAAACCGACATTCTTTCACTAATATACGAAGACTCCTAAACATTATCTATTCCCCTGCTAATTTATCCAGTCCTGAGGTTGTAATATCTATAGATGCGGAGAAGGCTTTTGATCGTGTTGAGTGGGGCTATCTATTTTTTACAGCAGTTCGGATTTGGAGAGAAATTTGTATCTTGGATTCGTCTATTATATGCTTCTCCACAAGCCTGTGTTCACACAAACAACCAGAAGTCACAATTTTTCCCACTCTCACGCGGAACTCGACAAGGTTGTCCGCTCTCCCCCCTCCTCTTTGCCATTGTTATTGAGCCTCTATCAATCGCCTTCAAAGCTAACAATTTTTTCTCAGGTATTAAAAGAAACGGATCCGTGTATAAAGTCTTATTATACGCAGATGACTTGCTTTTATACGTCTCTGATCCTATGAGCTCTATTCCACATATTTTAGCTACTCTCGACTCCTTTGGAACCTTTTCTGGATACAAATTAAATATACAAAAAAGAATGCTTACCTATTAATCAGCTAGCAAAGACAATACTCCAATCTGATATCCCCTTTAAATTATCTAGCTCAAGATTTAAATATTTGGGAATCAACATTACCAGCTCTATCCATTCTCTATGCAAGGAAAATTTCACAGCCCTAACTACTAGAATGAAAATTAATCTGCAGAGATGGAACAACTTACCCATTTCTGTAACAGGAAGAGTTCATTCTATTAAAATGAATATGCTTCCAAGATATCTATATCTTTTCCAATGTTTGCCCATTTTTCTACCCAAAAGCTTCTTTCGTCAAATTGATTCAATAATTTCAAATTTCATTTGAGGGGGTAACAATCCAAGAATCTCCAAATCCCTACTCCAGAGGAAAAAGTCGTAGGGAGGACTTGGCCTACCAAACATTCAACTTTACTACTGGGCAGCTAACCTGCACAAAATTGCCATTTGGATCTCGGATGTAGATAATGACTGATTTCAACTAGAAGCAGTGTCTTGCTACTCTTCATCCTTAAATGCCTTGGTATGCAGTGACCTCCTATCCAAACCTAGAGAGCACTCTTCTAATCCCATAGTTGTCACTACCCTGAAAATTTGGAAACAAATTAGACGGCAATTCAGCTGGATTTCTCTGCCCCTAGCTACCCCTATTTGTAATAATCAGTCTTTTCGCCCAGCCAAGATTGATCCAAGGTTTGATTATTGGCATGAACAGGGCCTGTCCTGCCTGGGTGACCTTTATGTTGATGGCATGTTTGCTAGTTTCCCACAGCTATGCTCTAAATTTAAACTTCAGCCCTCTGATCTATTTAGATACTTTCAAGTCCGTAACTTTGCCAAATCCAACACTTCATCATTCCCACAAACCCCACAGACCTCCGGTATTGACCACCTACTTGCGGTTAATGACCTGTCAGAAGGCCATATTGCCTTTATCTATGATCTTTTATCTGCAGTGCCCCCTCCTGCTCTGTATAGGATCAAGACAAGCTGGGAAGCCAAACTATACATTTACTATTTTTTTTATGTTTTTGCGGGTAGGGAGGGGGTGGCTGTGGGGAGGGTGAGAAAGGGGTAATTGTTTGGGAGGAAAAAAAAGAAAAACATGAATCTGTAACAACATAATCTGTGCACTGTGCTATATTGTGCTGAATTTTGCAGATTGATGAATACAATTTAAAAAAAAATGCACTTATTGTGAAAGTGTCAGTTACAGCATGGTATTTTCATAAACCTTCCCATGTAGTTTTGGTGGCTAAAACAAACCAACCTTCACTAAAAACTGAAAGTAAACAAAGACAAAAAGTAACTTCAGTCTAAAAATAATTGCACCACATTAACTCCAATCTCCTTGGTGAGGATCCTGTAGCCGACTTCTGCCTCCATCCTCCCCTCTGACCGCTTTATGTGGACTAAAACTGAAACCTTTCAAAGTCATGGTTAAGAAAATGTTTGTTTTAAAAAAAATGTGCTTCTTTTAAAACATATATTAGAATAATAGAATGCATTTTATAAATTCTGTGAAGCTAGCCTGGGCTTAGTGGACTAGGCTAATGGGACCAAAGAGATTAATATGTTGTGAGTGTATTACTATTTTTTATCATGACAGACCATGCAGTGGTAGGTATGAAGAAGGGGTAGTTAAGAGCTAGACTATTTCCTCTACAAAATAATTTGTATATTTACTACAACCAATTTAGAATTACCAATTAGCCTACACATGTCTTTGGACTGTGGGAGGAAGCTGGAGCACGTGGAGAAGCCCTACATATTCACTTTATACACAAAGGCCCCTGTGATTCAGTTCCTGGACCTTCTAGGTGTGAGGTTAGAGTGCTAACCACCACACTACTGTGTTGCCCACTGAGTCTTTTTTCATAAAAGCAGATTTTAAAAGATTTCATTTTAATTACTGAAATAAAGAAATTAAAAATAATGACTTATTGAAAAAAGTTTTGTTACTTGGATCTCCCTGCATGGTGGCCATATGTATTGACTGCTCACATGTAACACCTGGTAGTTGTTGGTGCACTCAACAGTTACTCTGAAATACAATATTTAAATTATTTCATCCCACTCACAGCCACCATGGCATTACTGCAGAACTGCTGCAGCAGTGCTACCATTTGAAAACCATAACATTTCTGTGCATGTCTGTAGATTCTGGCAGGTCTCGTGAGTAGCAAATTCTATGTCACGCTACAGATGTCAGATTAGACACATTAAGTGTTTTAGAACCTTTGAGAAAAGCTGAAAAAAGGTACTTCTGCAGTATGTAGTGGTTTACTGTCCCAAGAGAAAATGAATCTTCTTGCAGCTTTAGCAGACTGGAGAAGCTGTTACTCCAAGGTTTCTCTACTCCAATTATTCTTCCTCTCTCTTTTTGAGCTTGCCAGGCTGCTATAGAGGAATATTGCCAGAAAGCCAGGAACAGTCTACAACACTTAATATTACCCACTGCAACATTTTTCAACCAGGACTAATGAATTCAAGATAAAGTTACTGGGTATTATATCAGACTTGTTTAACGTATATACTTGTAACTGGCTTTAGGCTAAGTAATCTTGTTCAACTCAGGGTTAGTTTTAAGATATTAATATGATTCCACTATTAGATTTTACCACCAGAATAGTGGACCTAATTTTGCTTCAGGGCTTCAGTGTCTAGGAGATGATATTACGTTGTTTATAAAGTTGGTACTTTCTGATCAGTGTTAGTAATCATTTGACTTCACTGTAGTTTTAACTCATAACCTAAGGTTTCCCTTAACCTTGCAGTATTTTCGAAGTAAGTGCTTCCTTGTATTCTCACTATTTAGCAAACCACAAGCTTTCAAAAGTATTGTTACAATGCGTCAATGAATTTAACAAAATAATGTTAAATTGTGAACACAAAAGTGCTTGCTGGACAAACAGTACAGCAAACTGTTGTGTGTTGTGAACTTCTAGAAACGTGATGCATGGCAGGGCTGGGGGCAGCAAAAGTCAGTCAGTCAGGGCATTCTGTGGGCTGGCACTCTTTATGGAAGTACAAGTCAATGTACAGATATCTATATAGGTAAGAATCAGGGGGTGCAATCACTAACTCAAAGAACACCATCAGGCTTGTAAATGCCAGCTTCCAGGCATGATTGTTACATGTCTTTTTCACTGTTGTAATGTAAAAAAAATCTCCATCTTTAGATGAGGTCACAAGAGGTCACTCCCAAGAAGGGTCTCACAAAGATCACTGTCCCTTATGGGGCCTCACTCCAAGATTGTACTGAGTCAGCAGCAGCAGTATGGCACTATGGATGCAAAGGGGGGATGCTCTATTCCAATTTTAGTTGAAAATACCTTTTATATTCTGCCTTCCTGTGCTTCAGTAGACCGAAGAGTCCTACACTATGTCAGTCTTATTCGGATGTGTAGAAGTGTATAGAGACTCAGAAAGGCTCCAGTTGGAAGACCAACCTTCACAGTTGGGTAAGAATATCTTGTGAGTCTGTATAGTCATCTCTGTTGTGTTTGATATCGAGCTGCATTAAATGGTTCAGGTGTAAGAAACCTGAGTCTCCAGAGAGTCCTTTGAGCATGAGTTAACCTCATGTCACAAGATTTTCATCACAATGTCACTTTTACATCCAACTATACACAAAACACCAACCCAAACACAAACCCACAATATTAACAGCCGACTCCTGTTACTGTATGTTAGTACATCAAGCACATTAAAAATAAACTAGAACATTTCTGGGAAAATTCTGAGTGTGTCAATGCAGCTTTTACCGGTAAATATGCACTGCCTTAATTTTACCTAAAGTATATTTTATTTTGAAAAGCCAGCATGTTTTTCACGAACCATGATCAGTACCTTTTAACATCTTTAGTACAGTATCAATCAGCCAATCATCTGTGAGTCACTGGTTGTTTGCAGTAAGAAGAGAGAGAAGCAGACAGGCAGGCGAAGGATTAGACCCTCAAATAAATGGTCACATCTCAAAAACTGTCATGCCCTCCACCTCTGCTGCCTGAGGTTGGCAGTCTCCCTTTCCCTCTTCCCTGTTTTCCCTCTCCCTCTCTCTCTTCCAGGTGGGCGTGAGCAAGGTGTGGGCAGCGAGGAGCACGGCAGGTGCAGCCACTTGTAATCAGCGGAGGAGGCACACATGTGATTGGATTATTAGCTCCTTCTCTCCCAGTTAAAACCACGCTCTACATGCTCCTCGGTGCCAGACCGTCGCATAGCTTCAGTCAGTTGCCAACCTCTGCTTTTTGTCTCGTCTGCTCTGTTTGCTCTTGCTAATGCTCTTCCCTCTCCGCTCCCAGTTTGGTTCTCCGCCGTCCTTCCATGTGTGCCTCCTCCGGATCAGCTCTACCACTGCCTCCACTCCGTCTGCAACCTCTGCCACCCGCCATTACTCCAGTCGTGGACCTCCACCCTCACTCCCGGATCTCAGCACACCTCCACCCTGCCTGCCTGCCTGCCTGCCTGCCCTTGCCCTCACCTGCTCCGCTCACCTGCTCCGTCGTGCCCCCCTCTCCGTTCAGGTTCAGTTCTGTCTGTTTCGTAGCTTAGCGTCCGTATTAGCCTGTAGGTTCAGTAGTTCCAGTGCTTACCCAGTTTATCAGCTCCTAAGTTCTTGTAGCTCGCTTTCTGTTTCTCCGTTAGGTTTGTTCAGCTTGTCTTTTTCGTAGCTCGCTTTATGTTTGTAGTTTTAGTTAGTTTTATCAGCCTTTGCTCGCTTTCAGTTTTGTATTTGTTTATTAGTTCTATTTCCTGCCTTGCAGTGATTTTCTGTTATACTTTGTTTGATAAAATAAATACTTGTATTTTTAATCGGTGTGTCGTGTCTGATTGCCTGCGCTTGAGTCTCTGCACCGTTCGTAACAAAAACTATAAGTCGCCTCTAAAAAATTCTTTCACCGTGTGAAACACAGACTGATGTATGTTCATGTAAATACTATAGATTACATATATATATTTGGCGGCAGTTTAGAGACTTTCTGATTTTTACCGGACACTTAAGAGCTCAGATATAATGGGAGTCAGTGAGAGGTCTGGTCAGCACACTCGGACCTCTGAGCTCTTTATGATGATGATGAGCTGATTTATGGAAAAAAGTCCTCTGGTAATGACACTCACTGTGTGAAGAAGAGGACAGAAAGGCCTACAAAGCTAAATTGTGACAAGGAGACAAGTTTAACTGAAATTTCTTCATAAACTTTATCTGGTCAAATCGCTAACAAAAGCCACAGCACACCATTCTCGATTAAGCCACACTTTTGATATATAATTCATATGGGTTCTCTGAAAGCTGCGGGACAAGCTAGGTGCTGGAAATCGTATTGGAAGAACCTATAAAAAGAAAATTTCTGAAATTTTGAGTGTGCCAGTGCAGCTTCTGTTAGTTGATATGTCCTGCTATAATTATACACATATGATATATATATATATATATATATTCCCATACATACACTGACAAAAAGCTTCACCTGTTTAAAGTCTGTCCAACACAGCAAAATGCCATGACCTCACGCCTTGAGCATGACAAAAATAAGCTTCAAAATGTAACTCAGGGAAATATACAAATGAACCCTAAGTGTCAGTTTATAGAAATAAAAATAAGCATACAGATGGTTTTAAAAGGGTTTGGGTTAAAATTATTTCTACCTATGTTAATATCCACAGAAACAAACACCTCCCACCATTCACTCCTGGAAGTCATTGTATGAGAGCTGAAATCCCAGTACAAGATGGCCAAGCTGACTGTTCTTCATGCTGGCTTTTGAAAATAAATTCTTTATACAATTTATTTTCAAAAGCCAGCATGTTTCACAAACCCTGATAAGTTCCTTCTAACATATCTGAGCTTTTACTGTGACAGCATCCTGGTGACTCCTTGAGTCCTTGAGACTTAAAAATAAATAAATAAACAAACAAACACAGGGTACAATAGAGCTACTCACTAAGCTTTGTTAAACATAACTTATTTTGAAAGTAAACCTAAGCATTCAGATGGTTTGTCCTTCAATAAGTGTGTGAGAAAGACAGAAAGAATAGAAGTACTATTTGGTCCACCTGACATTTTGGAACACAGGTACAGTGGGAGTCAATGAGAGGTTTGGTCGGCACACTGTGAGCTCTGAGCTGATTTATGAAAACAACATAAATGAGACAATGAGACAAAAATGCCTACATTTTTCTGTAGCAATTGTTCATGTAGAGTAGAAATTGTGAGGAACAGACGAGTTTAACTGCACTTAAAAAAATCTTGTCAAAACTTACTAACTCAGAATTTTACAAAATATTGATAAAACTTAAACTGTGACTACATAAAAAACTTCAAAGATATCAAAAATGGATTTAGACAAAAAAAAACAAAAACATTTACAACTTTGTGAGCTGCTTAAACTTTGAATGAAGTTTCTACTATAAAATCTGCCAAAGCTGTACGGTTCCAAAGATAGCTGGGTTTTGGTAGTTGTCTGGCCAACTTCAAATTCATTTCAATGGGTATTTTAATTTTTTTTATTTATTTTTTTTACAAATTTTGTAAAAACTGTAGGATGAATCGCTAATAACAGTCATGGCACACTATTCCCAAGTCAGTTGCACGGTTTGACATATGATTTGTATTTGTTTTCTCAGAGCTGCGAGACGAGATAGACGCCGGAAATCAGGTTGGAAGAATCAATACGAAGAAGCCAGAGAAATAACAGTAAGTGTCCTTCAATGCTTATGCACTCGCACACTTAATCAGCACAACACACACTATAATACAATGCAGACCCGATTATTAGGCAAGTGAGTATTCTGACTGTACTATGGTTTCTATGCAGCGTCCTCAGACCCAAACCATTTGAACCTAAATGCTTACTGGATTTCATCACTTTCATGTGATATATATTTAAAGATCCAACACGTGTTGAGATTTCAAGATTGGGCCAGGCAAAACCTGAAGGCAGTTTTTCAAAGATTTTATGATTACTTAATGTTTATGCTGGACAATGCTACACCACATGCATCTAATTACGCCATTGCTATGCTAGCCAGCAAAGGCCTCAAAGATTACCCAATAATGAATTGGTCCCCTTCCTCACCTGACCTAAGTGCTCCTAAGTGATACTTGTACCAGTAACTTTTGGGCCCAACACTAACATATTCCCGTAAAAAAGGACAAAACTTACTTTTCTTTTGTTAAACATTTACGCTTGAGGTTCAATAGTATTTTGGACTGACTCTGAGCATTGCATTTGTTAAACAGTAACTAATCCTAAGAATACAATCTGGCTTATGACTGTGCACACATAGCAGCCAATAGGACATAAACTCTGCATGCATGTCCCAGCTTACCATCAAAGGGCTTGTCGAGAAAGTGCCCATACACAGTGCTGGTGGCAACACCCAGGTAGTTGGTAGCCTCCAATGTGTAGTTGCCGTTATTGTGGTGTGTTGGGTTTTTAAAGGTCAAGCAGCCCTCTATATCATCCTGGTAAATATCCATATCCGGACGCACATATTCAGTGTGGGAAATTTCCTGAATGCGGAGTGACAAAAGAGAAACAAATGAATGAAATCATGTGATGAAACTCAGAGTTAATGCAAATACAATGCCTATAAAAAGCATCCACCCCCCATGGATGTTTCACCCTTTTCTTGCTTTTATACATAAAATCATGGTCTTTATAATTTGGCTTCTTTGAAAAGAATTTGAAAAAAAACTCTTTGACATCAAAATGAAAACAGATTTTTACTAAGTAATGACAATTAATTACAAATTTATAAGGTAAAGTAAATGATAATATGATTAATATTCAGCTCCTTCAGGTCAGTATTTAGTAGATGCCCCTTTGGCTGCAATCACAGCACTCAGTCTGTGTGGATATGTCTATATCAGCCTTTCACATCTGGACACTGCAGTTGTTCTCCATTCTTTCTTGTGAAACAGCTCAAGCTCTGTCTTGGCCACTCCAGAACATTCACCTTGTTCGTCTTTGAACCATGTCTGTGTAGCTTTTGCTGTATCCTTTGGGTCGTTGTCTTGCTGGAAAATAAATCTTTTCGCAAGTCGTAGTTCTCTTGCAGACTGAGTCAGATTATCTTCCAGATTTGATGATATTTTTCAGCTTTCATGTTCCCCGCTACCTTTACAAGTCTTCCAGGGCCTGCTGCTGAGAAGCATCCCCACATCATGATGCTGCCACCACCATGCTTCACAGTGGAGATGGTGTGTTGGTGATGTGCAGTGTTTGGTGTATACATACCACCCAGTCTGATGGCCAGAAAGCTCTATTTTTATCTCACCAGACCAAAGAACCTTCTTCTAATTGACCTTGGAGTCTCCCACATGCCTTTGGGTGAATTCCAGGTGAAATTTCATATGAGTTTTTCTCAACAGTGGCTTTTTCTTTACTCTTTTTTCTTTGCCACTCTCCCATACAGCTTTGACTGCTGAAGAACCCGGGCAACAGTTACAGTATGTACAGTCTCTCCCATCTGAGCCACTGGAGCTTTTAACTCCTTCAGAGTGGTCCTAGGTGTCTTAGTGGCCTCGCTGACCAGACTTCTTCTTTCCCGGTCACTCAGTTTGTGAGGACGGCCAGCTCTAAGCAGATTTGAACAAGTGCCATATTCCTTCCATTTCTTAATGATGGGTTTATAACTGAACCCCCTGGGATGTCCAGTGAGTTAGAAATCTTTTTGTCGCCATCTCCTGAGTTATACTTTTCACTTATGTTTTCTCTGAGTATGAAGTGTTCTTTTGTCTTCATGCTGCAATTGTAGCAGGAATGCTGATGAACCAGAGACTGGACCTTCCAGATACAGATGTTTTTATACTACAATCACTGAGACACATCAACTGAACTCAGGTGATCTCCATTTCACTATTTGTGACACTGCTGGCATCAACTAGCTGGACCTCTGTTGAATTAGGTCAGTCACTTCAACAGGGGTGAATATTTGAGCAAACATTTATTTTACACTATATATTTTATTTAATGGACATTATTACTTTTGCAAATTCTTGTCAAAAAAGCCAAATTATATTGACCATGATTTTATGTATAAAAGCAACAAAGGGGTGAAACATCCAAGAAGGGTGAATACTTTTTACAGGCAGTTTAAATCCTAACACTGTGTCTAATCATCATTCCATTGTAATCTACCAACAAAACCGTCAAACCTGCTGAGAGTAATTATACATCAAGATGAGAAGAAACTGTGATCTTGAAACAGTAGTTCCCTCATTTTTTTCTGTCTGTCCTTCCATTTCAGGTCATTCCTGCTAAGCATGAAGGATACCAGTGTGGAACACATATTCTGAAGTTCTGTCTTTCTGCAGAGACACTTTTTTTAGCTCCTCTTTGCTGGATGGGTTGTGATACTCTACAATCTCTTTAAAATACCAAAAAGGTTCTATTGGATTCAAATCTGGTTACCTACTTGGTCAGTTCACAATGTTCTTTAGCAAGAACAAGCAAGAGATACTGTTGAAATTATGCAAAATTCTTCGCACGATCTCAGCTGTCACACAAACTCACTTCCACTGAGAGCAACTGTAAAATGTCTGTCACATTGTCCGTTAGATTTTCAGAGCTGGATTGTACAAGTATTTTAGGAGGATAGCCATTTTGGCTCTGTTGAGCAGAATTATGGCTCATTCTATACCCCTAATTACTGCGGCAACTGTGTTCCAACTGATTTTTAGCTGGTTTCCTATCTTCCTGTACACTTTTCCATCTCTGTGAAATCTCACAATCAGATTTTTCAGTTCTTCTGGCTATTCTTTACTATGCACGATGCAGACGTGCACATAGACATTATACAGGGTCAACACGGAGCTCTGGTTTTCACACATCATTTTATAATTATGTTCATGCAGTTACACTGATTGGAAATCTCAGCTGTACTCATATTTGTGTTCGTGATCACAGGTGTATTCACTCTTGTTGCAGTTTCTACTGCAAAATACAGTGGGGCTTGTATTTTCATTTTAGTTTTTCTTAAATATTTTTGTATCATTGTTAATAATAGGAAGTACTCTACTTATCAAATTAGAAGATATCCAGATGCTATACGATGATGTAATTGAATCAATTGGCATTGAAGTGATGCTAGACAGAAGTGTACTTTCCTTTGTTGTATACTGAAGGTACAGTTCAAAGATACTTAACGGAGTATAATTATGACACTTTATATTTCCAATTCACTACATTTCAGAGACTTTGATTAGTTTTAATAAAGACACATTACATATGATGATAACACCTATCAAAAAAGAAGTTCTACTCAAGTCATTTTAGACTTTGTCTGCCTTGTATAAACAGTAGAAAAAGTAGTTTGATTTAACTGAAATACCATTACCAGTAAAAGATAATTCAACAAAGTTTTTACACACAAATGATGCAAGACACCAAACTACAAAGCTTCGTAATTTCATTTTCTTTGAATTTACCTGATTTAACTGTGCTAGGGTTCTTTAATTTGCAATTATTATTTGGGGTTTTCTCGACAAAAGACCGAACAAAAGATCTCGTAGTTGGAAAAGGGAGTGTCTTAAGCACAACTCAAAGACAATTATGAGATATACAGTGGAATGAAAAAAGCGGGACACCCCTGGAATTCTAAAATAAGCTTTTGGTCTCCCAAGGTAAACTGGTCCTGGGGGAGTGACCAGACAAAGTGTGATTCATAAAACCTTGATGAAACCTAAAAGAAGGAGAACCACCACTTTGGTTGCCGAGGTAGTCAAGAAACTCCTTGGTGGCAAAGCACCAGGTGTGGATGAGATTTGCCCCAAGATGCTGAAGGCTCTGGACATTGTAGGCATCGGGTATGGTGCCTGTGGAGTGGCAGACCTGGGTGGTGGTTCCCATTTTCAAAAAGGGGGACCGGAGGATGTGCTCCAATTTTGGGGTATCATACACATCCAAGCATCCCCAGAAAAGTTTACTTTAGGGTGCTGGAATGGAGGTCCGATTGATTGTTGAACCTCAGATTCAGGAGGAGCAATGCAGATTCTGTACTGGCTGTAGGATGGTGGACCAGCTCTTTACCCTTGCAGAGCTGCTGAGGGGTTCATGGGAGTTTGACCTGCCAGTCCACATGTGTTTTGAAGATGTGGGAAAGGCCCATGACCGTGTCCCTTGAGGGGCCCTGTGGGGAGTAGTGCATGAGTATGGGGTACCGGACTCATCGTTACAAGGCATTTGATCCCTATACAACCACATGAGAGCTGTGTCCATATTCTTGTCACAAAGTCAGACTCATTTCTGGTGGGTGTTGGACTTCGCCTGGACTGCACTTTGTCTCTGATCCTGTCTGTGATGTTCATGGGCAGGATCTTAAGGCGCAGCCAGGTTGAGGAAGGTGTCCAGTTTGGGAATCTCAGGATCGCTTCTCTGCTTTTTGCAGATGACATGGTAGCGTCATGTTGGCTTCATTGGGCTGTGACTTTCAGCACGTACAGGAGTGGCTGCAGACGTATGTGAAGCAACTGGGATGCAAGTCAGCACCTCCATGTCTGAGGCCACAGTTCTCTGTCAGAAACTGGTGGATTGCTCCCTTTGGGTTAGGGGGAGATGCTTCCCCAAGCAAAGGAGTATAAGTATCTCAAGGTCTTGTTCACGAGTGAAGGGAAAATGTAGCGTGAGCTGGACAGGCGGCTTGATGCAGCATCAACTGTAATGCGGGTGTTGTACCACACCGTCATGATAGATTACTGATTTACCAGTCCATCTATGTTCCGACCCTCACCTGTTGTCCTGTGCTCTGGGTAGTGACCAAAAGAACGAGATCACAGATACAAGCAGTCAACCTGAGTTTCCTCCAAAGCGTGACTGGGCTCAGATGTAGAGACAGGGTGAGAAGCTCAGACATCCGGAGAGAGCAGGGAGTCGAGCTGTTGCTCCTTCACGTCAAAAAGAGCCAGTTTAGGTGGTTTGGACATCTGATTTGGATGCCTCCTGGTGTAATTATATATTTCATCTGGCCTGGGAATACCTTGGGATCCCCCAGGAATAACTGGAAAGCGTTGCCGGGAAGAAGGACATCTTGAATGACCTTCTTCATCTGCTTCCTCTAAAACTTGACCCCGGACCAAAGCATGATTTATAACACCTTATAATGTTTAAGCTGTAAAATTGATCAATAGGAATAAAGAAAGAAAAGTACCTTATCCTTGTAGAACCATCTTAAGGTTGGGTGCGGCGAACCACGAACTGTAAACTCTATGCACGTGTCATGGCGTCGTTCTGGCTCCTTTAGCTTCACAATCATGGGAGGAACTGCAGGGATGAAAGGGAAAAGAAGCACAGAAGAAGGACAGATGAACCTCCTTTGTTTCACTTTGCATGTGAGACAAAAGAGGACGTAAAAAGATTTTGCTGTATTTCTTTGTTATGTGTACGTACACTCGTGAGACTTACAACTGATGTATTGTTACATTGTAGGACAAGAAAAGAAATGAGAAAATACAGAGACGTAAAGAGGGTAGACCTCAATTACCTTTTTAATACACTGGTTTCATCACAATCTGTTCCAATCGATCTGGGCTGACTGTGTGTGTTCCTGTTCTCATGTTTCTGTTGACTGACAAAACTCTATCTGTATGTAAACACAGTTTGCTGTTTGCAGTAGCAGAGTGTCTCATCTTGCACCAGTGAAATTCTAGGAAATTCAAACCAGCACTCATGACCAGCTATAAGTCTTTCCACTACAAATGGAATTTAAATTTACATGCACACACACATTCACACACAACCTAAAGGATATGTCATCAAGGCTTCACATAAGCCCAAAAAAATATTTGTGAAGCACGTCTAACAAAGCAGCTTTGCATAAAAACACGATTTGGATTAATTGTCCAATAACTGTAAAGCGACTACAGCCATGTTAAAAGCACCTAGAGTCTAAAGTACTAGATGGTACAACTACTGATATTTTTTATTAATTCTTAAAATGTTTTCACTGTATTGTACAATATTTGTATGAAGATGGTTTAGATGACAAGGTGTAATGTGAAATATGTGACTAGGAGTGATTGTCACTGCACTTCTCACCTTTATGAAGTTTTTATAGCTTCTTAGAGCTTACAATTTTTTCAGTTTCAATGACTAAACGTAAAAACAAAAAAACAACAAAAGGAAAACCCACCCCACCCTAGAAAAAGCAGACAGAAACAGATTAGAGAACAGCTGGAGAACTTCACACATTTCATCCCTTCTGTTACATAAAAGCCTTTTGTAAACTGGCCTACCTAAATGCAAGATCTGTCACACCATAATGGCAATTAGTTGGAGCTGCAAGAGCAATATACTTTTCCAAAATTATTTTCAAGAACTACCATAATTGTATTATAATTCTTTTCCACACAGTCAGCTCAATACCCAAACCTGGAGCTGCCTCCAGTTCTGAGTCAACTTCAGCTATATACAAGGACTTCTTAAAGTGTTTTGTTTTTATCAGATAGCGATACTATTCAATCAATGATTTTAACATGATGCGTCCCAGGTCCCTGTCTACTCTGCCAACTGAATTAATATTAACTGAATTTCAGCCAGTGTCGGGGTCCCACATCTGTCACATTATTACCCACATAAAGTCCACCAATTGCCCATTAGACATTGTTTGCTACTCATCTTGTAAAAGAAACATTTGACACTGTAGGACCCACAATCACTCACATTATAAACATCAGCGTCACAAATGGAATCATCCCAACTTGCTTTAAACATACCCCATATGAAAACTCCCTTTCTTGTCAGGGTCCTGGAGAAAGTGGTTTACACTCAGTTATTCTCTTTATTGTGCAATAATGCCACTTTTGAAAAATTCCCATCAGGCTTCAGGACTCACTACAGCACAGAATCTCTTCTACTGAAAGTTTTTAATGACTTGAAGTTGTTTTTAGTGTCTGGTAATTTTGTCAACTAATTTCTTTTAGACTTCAGCAGCTTTTGTTAAGTTGATCATGGAATTCTTTTAAATCATTTGAAAGACAAGGTTTGCATTGAGGGATTCACATCCCATCCCTCCCCAGTCACCTCAGATGTGTCCCAGGGCTCTGTCCTGGGGCCCCTCCTCTTTATTACATACTCCTCCCCCTTGGCCATATTTTCCGTAAGTTCAAAATTCAATTTCACTGCTTCGCGGATGACACCCAGCTCTATTTTTCCTGCAAACCAATCTCTTCACTTCCTCCTCCCTCCCTTACCGCCTGTCTCTCAGAAATCAACTCCTGGTTTACTTCCAATTTTCTTAAATTAAACCCCAATAAAACTGAATTTCTCGTCATCGGCACCAAATCCACCCTATCTAAATTTGACAGTTTCTCTCTTCCCATCGACAGCTCCTCAGTCTCCCCCTCCCCTCAGGTAAAGAGTCTGGGTGTCATCCTCGACAGCACACTATCATTTCATTCACACATCAATAACATCACCCGGTCTGCTTACTTTCATCTACGTAACATCAACCGTCTCCGCCCCTCCCTCACCCCCCGCACCACCGCCATCCTGGTTCACAGTCTCGTCACCTCACGCCTCGACTACTGTAAGTCTCTTCTCTTCGGCCTCCCTCATAAATCCCTCCATAAACTTCAACTCGTTCACAACTCTGCCGCCCGTATCATATCCCAAACCCCCTCCTATCATCACATCACCCCCATCCTGCAAGAACTCCACTGGCTGCCAATCAAGCAAAGAATTCAATTCAAAATCCTTCTGTTCACCTTCAAGTCCATCCATCATCTCGCTCCTCCATACCTCTCTGACCTCATCAATGTCAACACCCCATCCCGCTCCCTCAGATCATCCTCCTCCATCCACCTTACTGTCCCCTCCGCCCGTCTCAGCACCATGGGGAGCAGGGCCTTCAGCCGCTCTGCTCCACAGCTTTGGAACTCTCTTCCCCCTCATATCAGAAACTCTGACACCCTCCAAACCTTCAAGACCAAACTCAAAACTCACCTGTTCAGGACTGCTTACTCCCTCCCATCCTAATTTCACTGCTTCGCACATATTTGTTGTTCCTTGTTTTATTCTTGTTATTGTTGTTTTTATTGTATAGTTATTAATCATTGTAATTTTTTATTCCCTTGTTAAGTGTCCTTGGGTTTCATGAAAGGCGCTTTCAAATAAAATGTATTATTATTATTATTATTATTATTATTATTATTAACTGTGTTAAATTGGTTTGACTGCTTCTTGGCTAACAGGTCCTTTTCAGTAAAAAGCGACAATTGCTCATCATGTTCTGCACTGATTAATTGCAGAGTATCTTAAGGTTCAATTCTAGGGCCAATTTTATTCTCTTTCTATTAGTGCTGTCAAAAATATCGCGTTATTAACGCGTTAACGCAGATCAATTTTAACGGCGTCAATTTTTTTATCGCGAGATTAACGCGGGCGGGGGTGGGTAGGGCAGGGGCATGGTTCGCGAGGGCGAGGTGTTAGCCGTCGGAGTCCGACAGGATCTCCTGCTGGCGGTGGTACAGCAGCAGTGTCCTCGCCTCCGTACCTTTCTATCTGCTCCTTTTCCGCGTCCCGAACTGCGTGTCGCTGGTCCAGATGCTCCGCCAGGCGACGGCGGACTGGGGTGCAGCATGACGATTGACAAGACCAGAGTTATCTGTATGTGTTGTCAGAGTGAACTTAGTTATTATCGTAGTACATCCAGCCTGTAATACCACTTGATGGCCAAACACAGCTGACGCGAATTCTCCGCCTCCTCCTCGTATAAAATGATAATTCAAGGGACATTTAGAATAGATTAAAAAATGTGCGATTAATTTGCGATTAATCGTGAGTTAACTATGACATTCATGTGATTAATCGCGATTAAAATTTTTAATAGATTGACAGCACTACTTTCTATATGATTGTTTTGGGCTCCATCTTTGATTTACATTAAGTATCATTCCACTGCTATGCTGATGTGACCCAAATATACCCCCCTCTAAATCCTGATGACACCAACTCCATTGCACCCATCTTGGCCTGTTTCCAAGAGGTGAAGTGGTGGATGGTCAATGACTGTCTGAACTACAATAAGACCGAAGTGACTGTGTTTGGTTGTCCCTACAAAACAACAACCATCATCAGCCTTTTAGGACCATTAGCAGCAAACTTTCAAGCCCATGCCAGTGATCTTTGTGCAATCTTTAATTCCACTCTGACTTTTGATAAGCACATTATCTCAGTAGTGAAAAGATGCTGCTTTCAGCTGAGGAGTATTGCTAACTGAAGCCCATCAGTGCAATAACTGCAATCCTTTTCCCAAGGATAGATTATTGCAACTCACTGTACCTAGGTATTGGTTGGTCCTCACTGTCTCATGTGCAACTGGTATAGAATGCTGCTACAAGACTTTTAACTAGTACCAAAAAATGGAAAGCATTACACCAGTACTTTTATCCCTCCTTTGGTTACCAGTTTCATACAAAGTTGACTTAAAGGTTATTTTATTTGTGTATTGCCATGCATGAGTTGGCACCTGGTTGCATTTCAGAAATTCTCTGCACCTGCTCTACTTTTATTTTAGAAACTGATGCTGCTTCAGTATTTTATGGAGTTTAATTTTGTTTTACTAATTTAGTTTTTTAAAAAAAGTTTTGATTGAATTTAATTTGATCTTTTAAAAAATCACCAAAATTACACTATTTAGCAGTACTGCACTGTAAAACAAACAGATTAAAAAATCATTGGATTTACCAAATCTAAGCTTAACATTGGGACATTCTGAAAAAAAATAAAAAAATAAAAAAATAATATATATATATATATATATATATATATATATATATATATAAATACACACACATATGTATGTATATATATATATATATATATATATATACACACACACACACACACGCACACACACACACACACACACTGTTTTTTATGACTGTATAATAGACTACATGTTTTAGCGCTATGTGACGACTTATGTTGTAAATATGCGCTATATAAATAAAACTGAATTGAATTGAATTGAATGTCACTATTTCACAATACAGCTCATAGAGTCAGAGTGCCCACAGCTGTGGCTACCTAGACACGCGTCTGCACCACTGCACTGAGGAAGCAAACCAGAGGAGCTGGTTCAGCAACTCTCTCACTGCCAAGACACACTGTGTGACTGCAGCCTTGGGATGACAGCTGTCACTGTGGATGTAGCAAATGTTACAATTATGTCTTGACATATTTCTTTTTAATTGTCATAATACTTACTACATGCAGTGGTAGAGGGTGTGCAGTAATCATTTTACTGGTTGTGTGTCATAAAGTTAAAGTTATTGTATTCCTGATCTCCTGAATAAATGAACAAACACATCTATTTGAAGCAGCGGCAATAGTGCTCACAACCAGAATCTGTATACTGCTGGAGACTGGATTTTTAAAATTAATAAGGAGCAACAAATCTACTAAGTGTCATATCATGTGTCATTTCCATATCATCAGCAGATAGTTTCCTAAAACTGGCAGTGTATTAAAACAGGACTTGACCAATCCAGCAACTGTTAATATGGATTACAAGGAATGCAAAAACACAAAAGATTATTGGAAGGTAATGTGAAAGTAGTCCTAAAAGTCTCTCACCATGGCTTTTAGGGTGATTTGACTTATAGAACCTGAGGAACTTCATCATGTTAGAGAATATAGTTATTCATGTAATAGCATACTCCACTGACTGGTATTGTAGCGCACTGTAATGCAGCTTAATTGCCAATAGTTCAGAGATTCAGGTGTATAATACAACTAGAAGCTAACTGTAACGCAGGTTACAGAGGTCTGGTGAGCTCACTTCATTCAAAATGTTATTCATTTTCCATTTTTTCAGACAACAGTCACCCAAGTAACATCACTTGAGGACAACTATGGAACTTCACACAGTTCCACCTGGTGACACCGAAAACTTTATAGTACTTTTTTACCATATGCAGCAGTACTGCATATGGTAAAAACCTCAGACAGCGTCTGATGTAAAAAATTAGTGAAAAACTGACCGCCCTTTCAAAACACTGGACACTTCTGTCTCTAACATGTTTAGAATCTAAAGACTGATGGATCCCCCACAAGTATCTGTTTTTCCCTTTCATTTCAGTGTGTGGCTTATCATTTAATCATTATTTTGGCTAAGTGCCAAATATGTGACTCAAGTTGAAAAATATCTCAGGAAATATGCTAAAGACTGGAAACAGGTGCAAACAACTAGACTGTTTCTGCTTGTGATGACAGGAGCCAACACATTTAGCCAGAGACTTCAGGTTAGGAAGTCACTACCCTCGCCAAAAATGGGACCAATACAAAACATGTTAAACTACATTAACAGCAACATTGTGCTTTTTGAGATGGATGCTATATTTATGCTTAATAGATCACTTCTCACTCATGCTAACTGCATACTTTTTAAAGTTTTGTTTTAACGCTGTCATGCTAGGAAAGTACTTAAGTAAGTACTTAAGTAATTAGAGTTTTTAGACTGACAAACATGCCCACCCATCATCATTACATCCCATATATAGCTGATCTGGATTGTGTGTGTGTGTGTGTGTGTGTGTGTGAGTCTAGAGGAGGACGGTTGGTCTACTTACAGTGAACAGTTAGCTGAACAGAGGCGTTGGTCATGCCTACTATGTTGGTAGCCGTGCAAGTTAGCAGAAAGTTGTTGTCATCTCTGCTCACATTGACCAAAGTTATGTTGATGGAGTGAATGGTGCTGTTCTCGTAGACTCTAGCCTGGAGAGACAGCAAGATAAAATACATCGGCGTGATTATGGAGGATCTGAACATATCAGGCAGGAGTATAGCGTGGGAGCAGGTTAAAGACTGGATGTAGCATACAGTACTATAATTCTGTAAAAATTACAATGTCAAACTCAGTATGACACTGCATCAACACAGTGTTGGCAGAATCTTGATGTTATTCCAATTTAAGTGTTCATGCATGGTTATCTTCCCTGCTGTCCTTGTACTCAAACATTTTGATAGTTTTTTTTTACTATTATTATTAGCCATTAGTTCTTACTAAACACAGTGCTTTCAAGTTTGCTTAAAGGACTGTATTGATGCAAATATTTGATTTTATGTAGGTTTACATATTGTTTGCTGGGGCTTGTGGCCGTTTTCCACTGCAGGAAGTTACGGGCAGTCTTGGGGTCGCCCAAACCTTTGTGGCTATTCCGACCACAAGAACCCCCCCCTCCAGAACTTCTTTTAGTACTGTTTTTGGAGGAGAAAAAAGTACCTGCCAACCTGAAAAGCTGCCATGTGGGTCTCCACGTTGATTGGTAACACTCATAGAAGTCAAATGCTGACCTGTTAAACATGAAGAAGACAAGTTCTTCCTGTCCTCTCAATGTCCTCGTCAAGTGGCAATCTTCCCCTCTTAAACATAATCATCAACACCATACAATTCACCATCTAGGCCAACTCAAAAACTTTCATTGTTCTAATTCCTATGTGCTTATATTATAAAACTAGAGTTATATCCACAAACTACTATTTGTCATCATTTCGCTGCACTGGGAGAAAATGTTGTAGCTGTTGGATACCATACCACAGTGGAAACAGAAAAGCTGAAGGTCCCAATTATTGGACCATTCCTGTAAACGTTCACGATACCGTGTGTCTGCCGTAGGTTCCTGCAGTAGAAAGCTGCCTAAAAGAGGATGTTGCATGGAATAAGGTATGTACATAAAAAATTATGAAAAGTTTATATACTGATATTATCAAAACCAAAATTTGTATCGGTTTATAGCAGCAAAGAACATAGGAGGCACAGTTGGTACTTCCTATGTTTGTCATTTACAAGTACCTACCACAGCTACCAAATGCACACAACATACACAATGAATTAGCAACATATTAAGGCTAAATTTTACTGCATTCTACTGTAAGAATTTATTTTTTCATTGTTTTTTTCATTTTTCATTTATTTTTTGGTGGCGTTGGACTTGTCAGAAACATGAGTGATGACAGTTGACAGTGAAATACAGTGATAAGTAAGAAATTGGATTAGTAGCAGTAGATTAGGTTGAGGTGGAGATGTGTGGCATTATAAAAGGTAAAAGGGAAGGATGATGATGATGATGAGAAACAAACAAAAACAAGACAGAGAGAGAAGAGAAAATTAAAAAAAAACATTTAAGTGATCAAAATCAACAGTTTGGCTTAAAAAAAACAAGCGTGCAGAAGAATCACTGACAAAGCAGGGAGACTGAAGCACACAGGTCTGTAGATGAGCACCAAGTGCAAAAAAAAAAGTTTAATTGAATTGAATTGAATTGAATTGAATTGAATTGAATGTCAAGGTGAAGATAATCCCATGATGACGTCACAGCCAGTTGGGAGTACTTTCCCGGCAGTTGACAGACATATTTCCTTGTCAACAATCCAGAAAACACTTCAGGTGCACAGTCCTGGACTACGAAGCAGGATTTGGGGTTAGTGAAGTAACTTCAAGTTAAAACCTTTGGTAACTTAAAGCAGGTGGCACACCCGAAACCTGTTCCAGAGCAGGTCATAAAAGAGTTAACAGATCTCTATAAATCAAACTTCTGCTACCTACTGACCAATCAGTTCTTTTGTAAAATGATATCACCATTCCTAGAAGATTCAATGGAGATCAGTACACAAAGAGTGACAGGGTCTCTTAGAAAGACAAAGGTTTTTAGAACACCAAACAACTCTAAAGCCATTTCATTGTTTTATAAGCCTTTGAATAGCAATATAATCCTAAAATAGAGACTAATTATAGCCCTGAAGGCTTGTACTAGTTGACCTTATAAGATTTGCAGTAAGCCTGCTTACTTGTTTGAAAATATGTTTTCATATTAATTCTTTACTTGCTCATAAGACTGTTTGACATCAGCAAGGCTGCACCTGAATGAGTAAGACTAAATCTGGCAGAAGAACATATGTAAGCCATACACTATTTGGTACTGGAGTCCACAGTTGTGATTATACTCTTATCTACTTGTGTCTAAATAATGACACCGTGACATTGATAAGCACACTAACTTGCCCTTGCACAGGATATCGTTGCCATTTTCCCCTCTAGAATTGGCAACAGTGTTGCTTTAATCTGCGTTATTGTTTTAAATTCCTCATATTGGTTTAAGTTAATAGTTTGTTCTTCTGAGAATTACATAGCTCTAGAACTGCCATGTTTGCAATTGGTCAGTGATGCCAGAAAACAAAAAGACAACCCGGGAATGCTGAACATGCTATATAGCCGAGGTCCCAGAACCTCAGAGGGTTCAGCAGAAGAGGTAAACCAAAGTTTTATGAATCTATATAATAAAATCAACTTCCACCAAAATGGTGTAAAGAAAGTGTGGAGTACCAATGAACAGCTCATCTGTCAAACAGGGGGCTTCTTTCATTAATTTATCAAGTATGGCTAACACTGGAAGCGGCACTTTTATTTTAAGGCTGACAAAAGCAACAGGAAGAATGAAGAGGTACCTAAAAACTTTCTATGTGTCCACATTCATACAAATGCATCCAAAATTAATTAGACAATAATTCATCACCGAGCTGGACAACAATTCTCAACATACAGCCAAAGCAACCAAAGAACCTTTCATTCTTTATGAACAGTAAGTAGCCAGCTCCAGCTCACACAACCCATTTACAAAACTTGCCTGTCATTGAAGACAAACAGCCATTTTGTCCTCTATAATTTTATACCTACAGCTAAGTAATAAATAAGACTTTAAGAACTCCACTCTGAGAAAAACTCCACTGTGGCAAAATGGTTTGTTTCTTCTAGAAATGCAGTCAAGTCAATTATTAATGCCAACAGACAAAAATCCATTATTTATGAAGGAACTGCCAGCAGCCAGCTGGTGTCACACATAAAATGTAAAACTCGCAAGTCTGGCTGTAGTGTGTTCTCTTTATGTACATGTGTGTAAGTGTCCTCGATACCTCTTGAGCAGTGACGGAGTGCAAGCCATTTACAGGCCAGTCCACCTCAGGTAACGGCGATCCAGAGCCATTACAGACGGCTGTTACTCGATCACCTTCAACAACCGTGAGGTTGCTGTGGCTGACACTGATATCTGGCAGGTCTGGGAGGGAGAGACACAAAAAAGGGGGAGAAAGACACTAAAAGTCAGAAACTGGCCCAGGTCTTGGTGTGTCTAAATTTCATACTACATTATGCCTCTATACTATATGTGCAGTAATATAGGCTCATCCTTACATCTGTTGTTGAAAACAACAAATACTGGGAAATCTATGAAAACTATTTTGCCGAGATCAAGACGGTTCAGATGTTCATACTAACAGGAAAGGGCACATTACATTAACCATCAGATGTAGTTTTCGCTATGTCTCGATCATCTGCAGTTCATCTACATTATTTGTAGCTGTCAGCTGTGCTGCAGGGGTTCCTGGTGGTTGAATAGTGGTGGAAACTCCATCTCATCCAGTATTTTAAATCAGGTTTTAGATTGGAGGGCTTCAGAACCTCATAGGCCCTTATTTACCAGTTTACACAGCAATGGGTTAGTCAACATTTGCAGTTTTAGCAGCAGTGTAGGTTAGCTACATGCTGATCTGTTGCAGTAAAGTTCAGCTAATGTCAATGCTGGGGACAGGTCCCATTTTGACCAGTGAGCACAGGAGCTGCTCATACAGCTGACATTAAATATCCTCCCCTTCATATCTCAGATTTCCGACTTAGTTCAATGCTTCGGTCAATAAGCAGTTAACACAATGGCTTAGCATTTCTACCTTAAAACAGCAGTGTACTGATGATGGTGTCGAAAACACAGATTCAGACTTCCTGGGTTTTATATGTAACAAACCTAAGGAAACAACTGTCCACTAGCAGGAAGGGGCTTCCCATACCATCACTGTCCTATTATAACTGTGAAAACAAATTGAACTGTGTGCTCTCAGGTCTTTATTTATTTATTTGACGAATTATTATTTTGTTTGTTTTGGCTTTATGCATTTTCTTTTGTTAGGATACCTGTTTCACGTTAGTGGGGTAGCTTCCAACTATATGTGTGACGATTGCGTAAGGGCTCTGAAGTCAGAGGATTGTTTACATAATCAATAGACTTTTTGTTGGAACTGTGTGAATTCCTGACTTTGCTATGAAAGCTGTTATATTTGTCCTTCTTCTTTGAAGAACGCAAAACACTTCACTAGGTTGCTGGCAGATTTAATATTGTGTGCATTATGGAGAGTAACATAACTCATCCAGATTTTTAAATTAGACCATTATAGCAATGTTCCATGCCACAACATGTATGGTTTAATTATTTCACAATTACAACTTGCCACTGTGTAGTACAGAGTAGTTTTACAGTGTTGAGCAAAGTCATATGTGAGCTGGTGTGCTTGAGCTGCAACTAGTGGTGGATAGGTGAGTGGTGAGTAGTAATGTCTCTACAATGGTGTAGAGGCATTACTAAGGCATTTTAAGGGAGGAACAAGAAGTTTTAAAGAGAGATTAGTTTTTAGTTTGATCAGTGACTGGAAAGGGACTTTAACACATTTTTTTAAGAATAAAAAGTACCTTTCCACTTATTACTGATTGTACTAAAAAAAGATGTCATCTTTTGATGTGTTTAACCTTTTTACAATCCTCTCAAGGTCAAAGTTCTCTTTAACAAGAGTGACTTGGTCACAGGTGTCCTAAGATACAAAATATTACCATGTAACATATGAAACCTTAACAAAATTCCACAATACACACACACACACACACACACACACACACACACACACACACACGCACACACACACCTACACACACACACACACACACACACACACACAAACACACACACACACACACACACACACACACACACACACACACACACACACACACAAACACTTTTTAAAAGAAGTTTCTTTTTGAAAAAAATCATCATTTGACTCCTTCACAGAGTTCCTTATGATGTCAATAACTCATCAGGAGATACAAACGTTCCAACAAATTACGGATTATTTCATATCCAAGGTTACAAAATAGGAAAATGTAGTTTTCCCGAGATCCGGTGGACCACTGCTAAGCAACCACTTGAAAGAGTGCAGCAGATAACTAGGAGAACTGAGACTAAGAAGACTGTAACTTTCTTAATAATAATATTCCTGTGCTGTGGTCTATGATGTCCAATGGACCAATTCTTAAACAGTGACTTAACATGTTAGCTTAAAAGCATAAGACTGGAGATTTTCAATATCTTTCTTACTGTCAATAAATCTCTGAAAATACCAAACTAAAGAACCTTTTTCTGTGTAACCAAAGCTTCAAAAATGTGTCCTGTTAACGAGTATTCTTTGCGCATCATATATCTTACGATAGCTCAATTGAAAATTACTGATTTTTAAAAAAAAAAAATGAAATTACATAATTGCAAACCATTTTAAAACACATGAACCCTGGACTAACACACTATTAGTGTTGTTTAAGTTTTGTTGTTCATGACTGTAGAACTTGCTGAGAATAAGACAAATACAGAGCAACCCAAGCACTGTCATTAGTCGGTGGTGTCATAAGTCAGAATCAACAAAGCCAGGGTGTGTAAATTAGGCATGTCTGTTTGTGTGCTTCTATTTGCAATCCAATCTTACCACAACTGCTGATGTTCATATCCTGCAGCAATATTTTTCTGTAGCCATCTGCACAGTATAACCGTTGGTTGCTTAGTCCCGCCTCTCCTCTCTGTTGCCATAGCTGCAGCCACCGGATCTCACAGCCACATGCAAACACCACGTCTTCTAAATGCCTAGAAAAAAAAGAGCATTGACACTATTAGCAATTCAATAAATCTCAGCATTGACACATCCACCTTCAAACTGCATATCAGAGGAACAAAGCCTGTTTGTCACTTTATAACTAATGTTTAGGATTTAGTGGTGCCCTGTGGTCAGGTTGCAGATTGCATCTCCTCTACCCCTGCTTTCCAAGCATGTAGGAGAACCCGGCTATGGAGACCATACACCAGCAAAAAAAAACAAAAACAAAAACAAACACAAAAGGCCCTCTGTAGAGCCAGTGTTGGGATTGACCATTGCGGCCTATTTTAGAAGCATGGTGATGCAACGTGGTAGATTCTGTGGAGAAGGACATGCTCCCTATGTGGATATAAAGGTCTCTCAAAAGTAGGAAAAAAATAATGACTTGTAGTGATTTTAGGTTACAGGTTACAGGTTACAGGTTACAGTTACGAATACTATATTCCATTACTGATAATATATCCCTTCAATTCAAACCTGTATGAAGATTCAAAATCACAGCCATTACATATAACGAAGAACATTACTGCAGTCAATGCTAGTCAAAAAAGTGGTGTAGCACAATCCTCAGGGTCAGAGGGATCCCACACTGACACAGTAGTAGACACAGTAGTAGCAGGGTCCAGAAGCTACATCGCTCACCAATGGGCCTGACATGGGCTTTGAATACTCTAGTCCAAATACACACTGCAGTCTTTGAGGTCCTGGAATGTATGGAAACTAACAGATTGGTGATTATGCAACACTGCAACCAAAGGGCTCTAGTTTTTGTCTGAATCATACATTTCCTTCTGACAAAATGAGTCAGCCCAAAAGCTATTCTAAAACACAACATTCCCATTAGTCAGCTAGCATTTCACATGTTTTGGAATCTTCTGGCATCAAATGGTCAGTAATCAGCTGGGAAACAGCCCCATCTTGATATTTAGCAACAATGATCCATCCATCCATTATCTATACACTGCTTATTCCTCTGTAGGGTCGCGGGGGGGCTGGAGCCTATCCCAGCCGACTCGGGTGGAGGCAGGGGACACCCTGAACAGGTCGCCAGCCTATCACAGGGCTAGCAACAATGATATACTATATAATATACTATATATATACTATATATAGTAAATACTATAATTTATAGTATACTATAATACTATATATGCCATTCATAGTATATATAGTAATATAGATACATTATACGAGAGTTTCATTTTTACATTTGTTGTCTTGAATTCTGAGTACATTGGTCCACCAAGCACTGTTGACATCAACATAAGAAAATAGGGAGCTAATTCATTTGAAACTGACACATCTCTCTGATTTTTTGTTGCATTATTAGCTTGTTAGCAAGAGGGAAATATCGTCCAAACTGCAGACCTTGGCACATCTTGACACATGACCTTGTCCCAGTTGTAAATACACTACAGTTTGTGTAGTATTAGTGTGTCAGCACCAGTACACTCCTACAGAAGCACTTGCTAGTGCCAGTTTTTAGAACTTCTATGTTGTGTGAGTTTTACTGTATACTGTATGTGTACTTGATGTGTACCAAGAAACATACCAAATTGTCACCTGCTTTCAAAATACAAAATAATAGTGTAACAACTGACCTGTAAGATATGCACAAGAACAGAATATCAGTTACAGACAGATCCTCACTCATCTGCTCAGTGTAAAGGAATTTACTGTGCCACATGCATAACTGTACATATCACTCTCAGTTGAAAGCAGCACACTTCCTATCTGCTGCTGTGTGATACTGCAGGTTAAAGGAAATAGTCTGACAGACAGCCAGCTGTGGCAAGCAAACTGGACTTTAGTAGGGACTAATGTTTCTACAAATTTTCAAATCCCATACCATGACACCTCAATATCCATCCTTTATATATACACTGCTTAATCCTCTGTAGGGTTGCTGGGAGGCTGGAGCTTATGCCAGCTGACTGAGGGTGAAGGCAGGGGACACCCTGGACAGGTCACCAGTCCATTACAGGGCCACACAAAGAGACAGACAACCAAGAACACTCACATTCACAGCTACAGACAATTTAGAATCACCAATTAACCTCACTAATGTCTTTGGAGAAAGCCAAAGCACCCAGTGAGAACCCACACAGGAAGAACATGCAAACTCCACACAGAAAGATCCCAGGCAGAGATTCAGACCCAGGACCGTCTAGCTGTGAGATGACAGTGCTATCCACTAACCACTGCTCACCGTGCCACCCTGAAACCTGACCATTATTTTATAATTTAGACATCATCCTCTCATCTACAATGGCAATTACACACTTGCTCTTTGGAATGTATGGTTTAAGTTTCTTTGGTCATTTGTGCTTTGTGGGACTGACAACACCCAGCTGTAATGCCATATGGAAGTGCCACACATTAAAGCTGCATTCTATAGAGAAAGCATGTGCTCACTAATAGTGGAAAGGGCAAGCAAGATCAATAAAATTGGTGCATGTGCTCTTTCAGGTCAGGTTAAGGTCGGGGTCACACATTGCTGACCCCTTCATCCAGTCAATCCTTAATTAAAGCACTGCCAAATCAAAAGTGAGTGCAACAAACATGATTGTGCTATTCCTGCCTTTATGGAGCCTCAAGCTTAATCAGTTCAACAGTCACAGACCTCAAGCATATACATATGTGGTAGGTGCACCAGTCAGGGGTGCTATAAATAGTTACCTGCAAGAGGAACACAGGTTCCGTCCTTGGTTTGGGGCCGGTGGAATGAGGCAGGTGCACACCTCATTCCACATGTGTGTGCAGGTTGTGCAAGGTGCAGGAAAACTGGTAGGCAAACTGTTCTTTTGTGTGTAAACGCTGGTTGAAGATATCATGTTTAGCGCACATCATATTAATTGTTTTTATTAATTGCAGACCTGCTTTCCTACTGGGTTGAAGGCGGCTTGTAGTCATTAGGCAGGTAGATCGCTGACGGACCAGGTATTTTAGAGTTTGTTTGTAGTTTTCATATTTTAACTCATGCGTGTTTTAATACTTTTTGTAATAAAGTGTTTTTATGATTGTCAATGTTTGTTTCCCTGCAGAGCATCGGTGCTCCATGCGCTGCTCTTGCTGGGCATAATTTGTTTGAATTGTTTGTTTGTTTTCTTTGTCTAGTCCGCCCTGGCCAGTGAGCCGGTATTGGGCAAAAAGATCTGGGTATTGCCCGTGGGGCGGACTAGTTATTTTTTCTTTTCTTTATTTATGTTTGTTTGTTTCTTTTTGGCATTTTTCTTCGTCAGTTTGCTCCCCACTTATCACCGGCACCCAGTGTGCTCCCAGTCAGGCAGTCAGGCAGTCAGGTAGGGTCTAAGGTGAACTGGGAGTTTAACTGGGAGTCTGGTATGGTGGGGGTGTGTAATTTTTTTAAGAGGCTGATTTCTGAAATAAATATTCTATACTATTTACCTCTTTGTGATGGTTTGTTGTGTGCCTCGTCCATGAGCGGGTGTAACATATATATTGCTCCACTACTTAAATCCCTGCTCTGGCCTCCAATGGACACAAACTGCTTCTCTTTTCAGTGCATTTTTATCTTGTTCTATTCCAGATCAACAGGGGTTATAACCAGAAAAACATCTACATATGATGTGAGGACCTTGAGTTAGTTCAGTCCTATTTTCAGAGACCAATCCTTATTAAAAGCAAATTGAAGACTTGCTATTTTGAATGGTATATATTTCTTGCCTTTCTGTTTTCCTTTGTTGTTGCCGGTATGTAGTGGTCTTTTATTTGATGTTTTTCTTGTTGCTATATGCATTATACATACAGCATACTGAGTATGCCAAGAATAATATTCGGTAGATAAATAAAATTGTCTTGGAGTCAGGGCCCCCTCCTCTGTCCCTGCATAGCTGCTAATACACCCGCTTGATCAACCCTTAGTAGTTTTATCATGGCACCACCACCTCCTCTCATTAGTTATTGAGAAATATATATACACACGCATTAGGAAAATATCTAATTGTCATATTTCTATACTGCTATTTGACTTTCAATATAACTTCTTTCAAGTCCTGCTTCTGTTCTAGATTAACTTTGTAAGAAATATAAAAAACTTTGGAGCATTACCACATGAGATACTAGCAGTGTGTGTCACATGAGGAGTAGGACATGGATTTGCAAAACCACTTACACAACATTGTAAAGTCTATGTCAGATGTGCTGCTAAATGTAAAAGGTGTGGTCATCAAATATTTAGACTGGGCTCGTATCAGTCAAGTGTGCACTACCTAATCCACCAACTGATATTCTTACCAGAGCCTTTGTTCACCCAGTTTCTACAGTGGGGAAACATAAGTAAAATGTTGTCATGAACAAATCATCACAGACAATTTCCCTTCAATGAAGTTTTATAATTTCCATGCTTCTAAGTAGATCATTATCTCAAAGCAGACATTATTACCTGAATTTAGAACTAAATCTAACTTATCACGTGTTTCACTTTTACTATAGCCCTTACATTCACTAAAATGATTTGTATGTACCCCAAAGCATTTCCCATCAGTCATCTCTGTTAGATAATGGCACATACACTATATTACCAAAAGTATTTGCTCACCTGCCTTGACTCACATATAAACTTAAGTGCCATCCCATTCCTAACCCATAGGGTTCAATATGATGTCGGTCCACCTTTTGCAGCTATTACAGCTTCAACTCTTCTGGGAAGGCTGTCCACAAGGTTGAGGAGTGTGTTCATGGGAATATTTGACCATTCTTCCAGAAGTGCATTGGTGAGGTCACACACTGATGTTGGTTGAGAAGGCCTGGCTCTCAGTCTCCGCTCTAATTCATCCCAAAGGTGTTCTATCGGGTTCAGGTCAGGACTCTGTGCAGGCCAGTCAAGTTCATCCACACCAGACTCTGTCATCCATGTCTGTATGGACCTTGCTTTGTGCACTGGTGCACAGTCATGTTGGAAGAGGAAGGGGCCCGCTCCAAACTGTTCCCACAAGGTCGGGAGCATAGAATTGTCCAAAATGTTTTGGTATCCTGAAGCATTGAAAGTTCCTTTCACTGGAACTAAGGGGCCAAGCCCGACTCCTGAAAAACAACCCCACACCATAATTCCTCCTCCACCAAATTTCACACTTGGCACAATGCAGTCCGAAATGTACCGTTCTCCTGGCAACCTCCAAACCCAGACTCGTCCATCAGATTGCTAGTTGGAAAAGCGTGATTCATCCCTCCAGAGAACGCGTCTCCACTGCTCTATAGTCCAGTGGCCGCGTGCTTTACACCACTGCATCCGGCGCTTCGCATTGCACTTGGTGATGTACGGCTTGGATGCAGCTGCTCTGCCATGGAAACCCATTCCATGAAGCTCTCTGCGTACTGTACTTGGGCTAACTGAAGGCCACATGAAGTTTGGAGCTCTGCAGCAATTGACTGTGCAGGAAGTCGGCGACCTCTTTGCACTATGCGCCTCAGCATCTGCTGACCCCTCTCCGTAAGTTGACGTGGCCTACCACTTCATGGCCGAGTTGCTGTTGTTCCCAAACTCTTCCATTTTTTATAATAAAGCTGACAGTTGACTGTGGAATATTTAGGAGCGAGGAAATTTCACGACTGGATTTGTTGCACAGGTGGCATCCTATGACAGTTCCACGCTGGAATTCACTGAGCTCCTGAGAACGACGCATTCTTTTACAAATGTTTGTCAAAACAGTCTGCATGCCTAGGTGCTTGATTTTATACACCTGTGGCCAGGCCAAGTGATTAGGACACCTGATTCTGATCATTTGGATAGGTGAGCAAATACTTTTGGTAATATAGCGTACATAACTTGCGGCCAGCTATTTTCTATTTGTTTTTTTTGCTTCAGCTCCATCATGTTAGTATTTGTGACTGATAGGAGATCTGTGACACAGCTGTAACTACAAGATTTGTGGAGGTGAGTATGAGTATGAGTGAATGAATGAGCGAGCATCTTTTTTTTAGTACAGTCAAACAACTAGTTACACTTGACTTAATCATCCTACTGAGAGGGGACAGAGTGACAAATAACATCACCTGGACAGTTTTTTCCCATCCACACAAAGAAACATGCAGTCACGCAGACTACAAATCCATGAACACCAACATGTCCTTCCAAATGTAAATAGATGAGTGATGAACTTACGGAGATACTGACACTCACATGGATGGAAAGACCTTAAGGAGACTTGATGTCCTTCAATATTTACAAGATGCTACTGCTGATGCTTTAACAATTTTGCTGGCAGATGATGGCAGAATGTGGCATGTGGCATGCTGAGGAGGCATCAGGAAGAGGAAGGATGCAATGCAGCTGGACAGACTGGTGAGGCCGTGCACTGAGTCGGTGCAACCTTATTTTGACAGTAGAGAGAAGGACCCTAAATAAACTCAACTTGGGGTTCAGTGTCTTGCCCAAGGACACTTCGGCCAACCTGGTGATTAGTGGAGAACCTGCTCTACCACCTGAGCCACAGCCACCTACAATGTATGTTCAGTGGCAGCCAGCTGTCTCAGTTCTGTTCAGCAGACATATTGAGGCCATACAGCTGCTGAAATCCTCCAAGCAATGGCAGAGAGAAACTGATTTAATGCTCGTCTGCATTCTGTCATTAGGCTGTTAAACCGTCACTCAGTTACTAGCTACGTTAGCCTTTTAAAACATTTGCATCTGTATTTGTTTAATTATTTATTTGTATTTTATATTATGGATTATATATTATGCATTTGATTTTGTATGGCGTTTATAAGCTGCCTACTTATCAGACAGGTGACAAATTAAAGGAAAAGGCAACATAAAGTGTCTTAGAAGGTGTTGGCCTACCAAATGCTGCTGGAAACAGCTTCTGCGTGTCTTGGAATTGATTGAAAGTCTAGTGGAGGAACATAAACCATTCTTCAAAGAGATTCACGCATTCATTGTTTTAATGAGGGTAGTGGAGAGCACAGTACAACACATTAGTCCAAAATCTCCCATGGGTGTTCAATTGGTTTGAAATTTGGTAACTGTGAAGGCCAAAGTATATTATTCACATATTTTTATCCCCATCAAATGATTCAGTGACTCTTCGTGCCCTTTTGATGGGGGCAATATCATCCAGAAAAGATCACTCTCATCTATTTTTTATTTTACTCATATTTATCTTTATGCACTTATTTTTTATTTTTACTCATTTGTTTTTCTGTTCCTGCCACAAGCAGACATTTGATAATTAACCTCTTTTTTTAATTTTTTCTTTGTAGCTTCATAAGATATGATAACCTCAGATAACAAGGTACTTTAGCAACTATTACATAGGTTTTTGCATTGAATCTACAGCAGTACAAAAGCCCATAACACCACCCTGCTCCTGCTACTCTGCTGATGGCTAGTTTAATGTAGAAAGGTAGCAGGTTAGGAAAACTTACACCATTTTGCTACATGCACTTTCCATTAGCCTGCTCCTCTGGTATTTCAGTGAATTTATGATTAGAATTGGATCCAACTTGAATTAAAACTGCTTGCTGGCAAATAAGCCAAAAGACGTTTTTAGCTGCTGGGTTTAACCTGCCTGTGCATTTGAGTTACTCGTGCTGATTGTGCCAGTGCATTTGGACTCAATGCTTTGACTATTTTCTCAGTGGCTCTCAAAGTGGGATCCCCTTGCCAAGGTGTTCATGACAAAATAATGGAAAATTGATAGCATATTAAAGACCAAAAAGGAAAAGGCATGGAAAAAGTGCAAAAATAAAACAAAACAAACAAAAAACAAGCAATAGCAAAAATCTAAGAGAATCTTTTCTTTCCGCATAATGATTGCTTTTATTATATATTATAAAAATTATGAAGAACTATATTATGATTTAAAGTATAAAGTTTTTATTTTGTGTTACATTACACACAAGTACAGTTTAAGTAGGTAAAAGCATTATATATTGATATATTTTCTTACGCTTATTACCTTTGTTCACTTTCATAGCTCAGTCCACATGTAGCATGCTCACTCTTGGACATATATGTATTCACAAACAGACACACCAGAGCAGAGATCGAGGAGTTATTTACCACCCTACAGGCATGCTGTGATGTATGCTACCTATCTCTTGTGTGTGTGTGTGTGTGTGTGTGTGTGTGTGTGTGTTAGTGTGTTTGCTAAGGGGAAGGGGCAAGAGTAATGAACAATTGTTCATCTGAACCTTAGCTGATTGTACATCCACATACATATAAACACACACACAGTCCCTTGCTTGTAGCCAACCTCAAGATCAATAGGCACATTATTAAAGCAACAGATTTTATAAATAGCACAAACTGAATTTGTTTGCAGAACAAAAGGCTGAGGACTGAAATACAGTCTGAATTACAATGAATAAAAACAGACTAAGATAGGACGAAATAACAATTAAAACGTCTCCTCAAAACCTTTAATCTGACCAAAAGTTTAAGGGTTTTCCCTCATACCTTTTTACGTACCTCATATGTTCCTCAAAGGGGGAGACTGAGCTAAAATTACTGGATCTAGTGTATTCAGCAGCTCCCATTAGCATGTGTATGGTGTGGTGTGACACTACTTCATTTCATTTGCTAGCATAACTGGTTTGTTTTTACCAGTGGGGCTAGCTAGCCAGTGGAGTCAGCACACCATGTTTTTCTATTTTATCGGCAACACCATCAGATGGGAGGCGGCCTTCCTACTACTCCAAAGACTGTAGTTTTTACCCCATCACAACATCTGTGCTGGACATATTTGCTCTCTACAACTAGTGACCAACAACAAACCTCACAAGCCACACCTCCACTTAACGTTTCTTCCTGCTTTGATAGCTGTCTGTGTTAGACCCAGAAAATTGTCGAACTTCAAGGGAAAATGTCAACCCTGTACCGGATACAGATACGGATATAGAAATGTGAGACCTGTGGGAACATAGGGATGTGGGAACATAGGGCCTAATTTTCTAAATTTTCAGTGAAAAAAAATCTTACAAATGTGGGAACATAGGGCTGTGGGACCATTGGGTTGTGGGAACACAGGGCTGACCCTGATGAACCAACAGCTCTTGCTAAAGCCTCACCTCCACATCACAACTTTTTATACTCCTCTAGAAAAGGTTAAAAAGGTAGGAGTACAGCAACTGTCTCCTTTTCATCACTTGGTTTCAAAAAACACGTTTAATGACTACAACTCTTTTGAATATCACTGTTTTACACTAAGCAGTCCCGTATGGCAGTGTGCAAACTACCCAAACAACGCCCTGGAGCTACTCTCCATTGTCCAGAACAATTTCAACCAAATGATTATTTTAGGTGATTTAAACCTGAATGTTGACAATCAATCAGACTCTTTGTTTCGGGATTTTCAAATTTGCTTAACAACATGAATTTCATTTAACACAGCTTACTCATAATAGAGGCCGCATGTCAGACCTACTAATTAGTCAAGGCCTGTGTAAGATTTCCGCAGTGATGATTGTAGATTTGTCTTGTCATTCATGCATCTTTTTTTCTGTTGGTAATGGTAATGGTTTTATGAAACAGTATATTCCAGAGTGAACTGTTGGATGAGAGGTAAATGCGCCGGTGCGCTTATGCGTCTCCACTAGCGAAGGACTCTGCACAGTGCTCCTGGGGATATTTCTTTCCAGCATGTGTTCACTCTGCAACTAACTGGACAGACTTCAGTTCCCAGTGTTTAAGAGCACAGACTTTTTGTCAGCTTGTGTTTTATGCTTTCCGGAGATGTGGCTGTGTGGATCAATACTGGACTTTGTATGACACCTCACAGGCTTCCAACTCTTCTGTGCGGATCGCCATTCTGAACTCTCCAGTAAAAGGAAGAGGGGAGGAATTTATTTTAACACCAGCAGTCACTAATGTAACGATGTGACAGTGATTCAGGAATACTGCTCTCCAAATCTGGAATCTTTTTTTATCAACTGAAAACCCTTTTACTCCCCGTGTGAGTTTGCCTCATTCATACTGGTTGGTGTTTACAGGCCAACGTGCAGCAGGCACAGTGCATGCTGGCCGATCAGATACTGTGTGTGGAGCGGACCGACTCCTTAGTTATGGTGGCTTGAACAAAGCTGATCTCACCCACAAACTCTATAAATTCGGACAGTTGCCCCACCAGAGAGAACATTTCGGATCACTGTCATACTACAGTGAGCAGTTCTACCATGCCATCTCCCGTGCTGCACTCAGACACTCTGACCACGTCATGGTCCATATGATTCCCACATACAGGCAGAAATTAAGCCTCTCTAAGTCTGTTGTAAGAACATCGAAGTAGTGGACCAGTAAGGCTGTGGAGGATCTTTAGGCGTGTTTGGATTGTATGTCCTAGATCAGCTTCTGTGAGGACAGCTGTGTACCATCACCAGGGTGAGTTATAACAATGACAAATCCTGGTTCACAGCTAAACTCAGAAAGCTTCGGTTGGAGAAGGAGGAGGCATTCAGGAATGGATACAAAGATAACTTTAAGGAACTAAAGTCCACGTTTAGCAAGGCTAGAAGGGAGGCTAAATTACTGTATTCTGAGAAGCTTCAACATAATTTCTCAGCCAATGACTTTGCCTCTTTCTGGAAATAAAGACCATTAAAGAGGCCTGATGAATATTGGGAGCATGTTCTTTGGTCATATCAAGATACATCTGTTCTGGTCACATGGAGGCCAGCATGTTTGGCATGAACCTGGTCACGACTACCGCAGTGAATGCAGGTAGTGAAACATGGAGATGGGTGGCTGTGATGATATGGAGCTGCATAAGTGCAAAGGTGTTGGGGAAACGACATTTATAGATATATCATTACTGCCTGTGGATGTACCAAAACACTGGTTGACAACATGACTCCCAGTCTGCAGAAACTTGGCTGAAAAAGAATATTTAGCATGATGACATTCCAAAGCACACTACTTGTACTGTGGGACCTGTATTTTTGTTATAGTAAATCTTTTTTTTTCTTTGTGCACAAGAGATGCAGATTAGAACAGTGTTTTAACAAGGTGGCACAAGAAATGTTTTTCTCTCTGCATGTTTCACCATGCTGCTGCCTTTATGGTAATTTGATGATTGTGAAAATGATCTGTATTGAAAACTTCAGGTTTGACCATGTATGACTATTCTCATGACTTCTACCTACATGTATTTTGGCCTCTTATTCTGGCTACCAACATGTTAAATTGCCATCAGATCACATCTGAAACTGACTGTTAAGAAACAGTATATAAACAGCATTTTATAACATGGCGACAAGACGCTGTGGACAAAACAGACATCAGTCCAACAGCAAGTCTCAAAAAGCATGACACAGCAAATGTAGCAAAACTGGAGACAGTTTCTCACAGATAGTATGTTGTGGAAGTGCATTAAAACTGAGGTTTAGTGAAAGGTAAGTCACTGATTTACAATGAATGTTGACCTCATACTGTATATTTTGTAAAGTCCCTACTGTAAAGGAGAATGACTGAAGTCATCCAGTTTACCAATAGTGAGTAATTCAGCATGCTGTACAATAAATACTACAGGCATCAGTGAAGTGAAGGCCTATAACAGGCGGATCGGTGCAGCGTCTGCAGTCATACAGTCGCTGCACTGGTCCGTCATGGTGAAGAAGGAGCTAAGCCAAAAGGCGAGGCTCTCTATTTACTGGTCAGTCTACGTTCTGACTCTCACCTATGGTCATGAACTTTAGATCATGACCAAAAGAACGAGATCCCAGATACATGCGGCTGAAATGAGTTTCCTCTGGAGGGCGACTGGGCACACCCTTCAAGATCGGGTGAGGAGCTCGGTCACCAGGGAGGAGCTCAGAGTAGAGCCGCTACTTCTCCACATCGAGAGGGGTCATTTCAGGTGGCTTGGACATCTGTTCAGGATGCCTATGGGATGCCTCCCTGGGGAGGTGTTCCGGGCATGTCCCACTGGGAGGAGGCATCAGGGCAGACCTAGGACACGCTTGAGGGACTATGTCTCTCGGCTGGCCTGGGAACGCCTCGGGGTCCCACTGGAAGAGCTGGAGGAGGTGTCTGCCCCTGCGACCTGGGCCCGGATAAGCGGAAGATAACAATAGATGGATGGATCAGTGAAGCATTACTAGACAGTTTTCACATAATACTGCTTTGGACTGGCCAGGTCTCCAGTCAAGATGGATCCACGATATGCTATCTTGGATAGAGTCTAAGACTCGACGACCTTTTAAGGATAAAGCAGATATACACTCACTGGCCACTCTATTAGGTAAACCTGTTTAATTGCTCGTTAACACAAAAGCCAATCAAATGCATTCATGCAACTCAATGTATTTAGGCATGTAGATGTGGTCAAGACAAGTTGCTGAAGTTCAAATCGAGCATCAGAATGTGGAAGAAAGGGGATGTAAGTGACTTTGTACGTGGCATGGTTGTTGGTCTGAGTATTTCAGAAACTGCTGATCTAGTGGGATTTTCACGTGCAACCATCTCTACGGTTTACAGAGAATGGTCCGAAAAAGAGAAAATATCACGTGAGCAAAAGTTCTGTGGATGAAAATGCCTTGTTGATTTGAGAGGTCAGAGGAGAATGGGCAGACTGGTTCCAGGTTATAGAAGGGCAATAGTAACTCAAATAGCAACTCGTTACAAGCAAGGAATGCTGAATATCATCTCTGAATGCACAACATGTCCAACCATGAAGAAGATGGGTGACAGCAGAAGAAGACCACACTGGGGGCCACTCCTGTCAGCTAACAACGGGAAACTGAAGCTTTAGTTCGCACAGGCTCACCAAAATTGGACAATAGAAGATTGGAAAAATGTTGCCTGGTCTGATGAGTCTCCATTTCAACTGTGACATTGAGATGGTAGGGTCAGAAGTTGACCTAAACAACATGAAAGCATGGATCTATCCTGCCTTGTATCAACGGTTCAGGTGTGGGGGATATTTTCTTTGCACACTTTGAGCCCCTTAGCATCAACTGAGCATCATTTAAAAGCCACAGCCTACCTGAGTGTTGCTGCTGACCATGTCCATCCCTTTATGACCACAGTGGACCATCTTCTGATTACTACTTCCAGCAGGATAATGCTCATGTCACAAAGCTCAGATCATCTCAAACTGGTTTCTTGAACATGACAATGAGTTCACTGAACTCCAGTGGCCTTCACAGTCACCAGATGTCAATCCAATAGAGCACCTTCGGGATGTGGTGGAACGGGAGATTGGCATGTGCAGCTGACAGATCTGCAGCAACTGCGTGATGCTGTCATGTCATTATGGACCAAAACCTCTGAGGAATGTTTCCAACACATTGTTGAAAGATTAATTAATGTAGTTCTGAAGGCAATAGGGGGTCGAACCTTTTACTAGCAAGATGTACCTAATAAAGTGGCCGGTGAATGTAAATAATAGATAGATGGATGGATTTACATGCAGTGTTCATTAGCCCATCAAGTGTAGGTATCATCAAATGCAGAATTTTGCTATTCAAAAAGCCTGCAGGTATTGTTATGTGACAAGTTTCATATTAATTAACTTTATATTCAATAGGACATGAGCAATGACTAAGGACATCCTCACAATTTATTATATGGGTGGTCTCCTTTGCTTGAGGGCTTGGCATGGTGTTGTCAGTCATTCATAGTGTGCCTGCAGGCATGTGTGTGAACATCTGAATAGATATCCACTGTCATCAGTCATATGAGGAACATGGTCAGTGGAGGAGGATATCTGTTCTACTAACAGAGATAGTAGCTCAATATCTTACAATGCTGACTGACAACAAGAGGTGTGTTTTCAGACACACCATCACAGCCTCATTTAATATGAACAGGCTTCACACCTAACATGTGAAATTGAATTTCCCCAAACCATGGTAATTAAATCTCTTATCGACAGATTGAGCTAATAATAGAAAAACAGATGATAGCAATATGAATCTGTTTGTGCAACATTAGATTTTTAATTCCAATGAGCTTCATTCACAAACTAAATAAGGAGAAAAGGGTCTCTAATCCTTCAAGTACATTTGCATGCCAACTAACACGGCTGTTCTGATTTAAGTATTTATACCTTAAAGCCAATTTGTGTCTTCTGTCTCTGCAAGGGTCTACATAAACACACATGAAGTAAATTTCATCATCCACCCAACCATGCATTGGTCACCCAAAGTTTGCATCGGCAGACACCACAAATGTGTAGTTTTTGCTATTAAATGACTATTTACTACAGGTCTGCCTTGACGACACAATTCCAGGGGATAGTTATGTTTATTTATGTTGTTAACATTATGATGGAGACAAATATGAGTAATCGAAAATTTTGAAATTATACATCTATAACTAATAGCCTAAGTGTATATGCATGAGAGTCCCTCAAAACGTTCTTGGCTTTACCTTAAAACAAGAGGCATAACCCCATTGTGGGGCATAGCTGTATATTATAAATCCTCGCATCACTGTCCACAAAAGCTCGAATGTTGGAAGCAGTCAAAGAATAAAGGAGAGCAAAGCTTTGAGCTGGCTGCTGTTGCTCCAGGACAATGCGTCCATCCACACAACACAGGTGGCAGAAGCAGCCAAATGTGGCTTTGAACTGTTTCCTCACGCTCCTTACTCGTCCAACCTGCACAGTCTGACTTCTGAGATTAATAAGTCACCCATGCTGTTGAGGGCCACCTGGAGGCGAACATGTGACCTTCTTCTGTGAAGGGATAATGACGACAATGCAATTTGTCAGTTTCAGGTCTGAATGCGCGCCTTAGTCATGTTTCAGTAAAAGAGGTGTCAGCAAAGTTAATAGGTTACATTTTACGTTCAGCACCACACAAGTCTGAACTGAGCTGTCACATTAATAAATAAACACCACAAGCAGTAGTATTTGGAGTTGTTTGAACTGATTTGAAAGATTTTTTCACATTTCAGCAACAGCAGGCCACACTGTGTAGGTCTACATGTGTTCACATCAGAAAAGAGATGTTACCCACAGAATGACAGTTTACTTTCCAGTTGTTTAGGAGGATTTCTTCCTAGATTATTACAAATCTACAGTATCAGACAGCAGGAAGATCCACAAGTGTCTCCAAAGAAAGAGAACTGTGAGAATTTACGCAGAGAGCTACAGTAATAACTTCATTAATTAGGTTTAACTATAAATAATCCTGACATGGAGAAAGGGTTAGATCAGGATCTAACAACAGCTTTGAACATTTAATGCAGTCAGTTTATCAGCTGCAGTTTCATATTTTGTCACATCATGACCATCTTCAGGTTGAACCTTCAATTTCACTGCTTAAGAAAGCACTAATAACCTGGGCTGTTAGGAATTTGAACACTTTGATCAGCTGCTGTTCATGATTACACACTATACATCACCTGGCGTATTGACTGGGTGATTCTCATGAAACTTTAGTGAACATATCCTGGTTATATTTTAAAAACTTTATTATCATTAGTTATGATATTTCCTATAAAAAAAGGGCATAGTGCGCTGTAGGGATAAATTTTTTTACACTTAATATCATTTTTACAATTATTAAACAAAACATCCTGGTGAATTCTCATTACCAAAATGTGTCCATATCCATTATTGTATTTGTAGCTGCCCTCGGCATTAATAACACAGCGGTAGAGTGGAATGGTGATCAATCTCATCTTTATTTTGACAACGTTAAATTCGCTTCACCTGCCAAGGGTGCAAAATTTTCACTGGCGACAGGTATGTCTTCTTTTACTCACTTGAGAAGTTATCACATGCACAAACAAAGACCTTCTGGTTTCAAACAAAAGCTGGCGTGGGACGACACACCTGACCTTTTATGCCAGTTCCAGGGTCAGCAGCTCAACCCTGGAACATGAATACACACACACACACACACACACACACAAAAGTGCTGGTGGTCACTTACAGTATTGCTCTTTATAATTCCCTGAAAAATCAGTTTTGTTAGAACAGAACAAAATTGCACAGTGTTGTGTACAAATGTCTATATTTATGATCAGTATAGGTATTTAGGCTAGTATGCTACATTACTTTAGACCTTAACATTAATAAATGGACAGTTAACACTTACTTTAATTAATATTTTATTAACTTCTAACAATATTTTATTAGCTTATAATGTCACTATGTATTAACTATGTAATTACTCAAATTGGACAGGCTCATCGGCCCCAACAGAGGTGCGTTGTGCAGTAGAAAGACCCTTCCTCATTGTGTTAACCTACTTCGTATATACAATAGGTTAACTCACTGATACCAGCTAGTTAGCGATGCTATCATGAGGAACATGTCAGCCTACTTACCATCACGTTTTCGCAGACTTGATGTGGAATTCTTGAGCTGACAAAGTAGGCAGCGCATTATATGACTGTTTGAAAGGTAAACAGGGTGTGAATGTGTGTCCAAGGATGTACCTGCACATTTTCTGAGGGAGACACCGGCGTTTCATCTTCTGCCATATTCTTGACTACAGTGAGGTGAATGGGGGCCATGGAGGGGCGGGGCCACACTGCTGTCCACCTGCGGTGCTGTGCTGTGATTGGTTAATGATGTCTCTGTCAGCAGAGAGCTGCAGAGCTGCAGAGCTGCAGTTCTGTATCTGAGCTTGTCTGAATTTATTTATAGATAAATTAATGAAAAAAATTCTTATTGGTGTACATGACCAGGGTAACTTATGCTGATCTCCTGTTCCAAAAAACAGATCAACACCAATAAAATACCTCCTACTCATCAATCAGTTCTCTTGAAAAATGGCATCACAATTCCTCAAAGATTCTATGAAGCTCAATGTGCAGGTAGTGAAAGGGGAAGATCAGAGTTTTAACAGATGCAAGGGATTTTAAAACCATTTCATTTTTCTGTTTGCCTATGTAGAGCGATATACTCCTAAAACAGGAACTGATAAGTCTTACATCCTGCTTCTTGACAATATAACAGTTGCAGTAACTCTGTTCATTGGTTTGAAAGATATTTTATATTTACTCTTTACTTGGTCCCAAAACCAAAAACACCATCAATCAGATGAAAGAACAAAACAAAAACTGTCCTGCACACCACAAGAATGAGACCTAATGTGAGATTACCGAATTTATCCTCCACATCACCACAAAAAGTTTTATCTTCATTACCTGAATATTTATTCATTAAACAATTTAGGTCATTGTGGGAAGCACAAAAGGACAACATCATGCTATACCATGACCATATTTTGTTCATTTTTTAGTTGCTCACAGACCATTTAACACCTCCAGAGCTGCACCTAAAACAATAAAACTGTCACACAAACCAGAAGAATACATCTAAGCAACACATTCTTTTAGTAGAATATACAGTTGTAATTGTAGTCAGATCTACTCATGCCCTAATGACACTGTTAAGTTATGCGTTCACAGAGTCTTTTTGAAGTTCTCCCTCCTTCCTTGGCTGGTACAGCTGTTACTTCAAGTCTGTAATATCCGTTTAATGTTTCTAATTTATTTATTTTTTTGCTCTTTGTTTGTGAAATACTCTGCTGCTGCCAGTGGATCTGTCAATCTTCGTGATTGGTTGTCTGTTACTAATTCTGCCTACTTTCTCACATGAATGTGCTCATAGTCAGGTTCAGAAACCCCTGGGGTGACTTACCGAGTGATAACCGGCTTTGTAACACATTTATCCCAACTGTAATTGTTAAATTTAATAAAACAGATACTAAAAAGTGATAGACAACTGCAATTCCACCACCCCTACCGCTGAGCCTGGAGGAATAAAGGAACCCGTAACTGGGGAAGCATAATTCTGATAAAGCACATACAGTTAGGTCCATAAGTATTTGGACATTGACACAATTTTCAGCATTCCAGCTCTGTACAACACCACAATGGATTTGAAATGAAACAATCAAGATGTGCTTTAAGTGCAGACTTTGAGCTTTAATTTGAGGGCATTTACATCCAAATCAGATGAACGGTGTAGGAATTACAACACATTTTATATGTGCTTCCACCTTTTTAAGGGACCAAAAGTATTTGGACAAACTAACATAACCATAAATCAAGTTGTCACTTTTTAATACTTTGTTGCAAATCCTTTGCAGTCAATGACAGCCTGTAGTCTGGAACTCATGGACATCACCAGACGCTGGGTTTCGTCCCTGGTGATGCTCTGCCAGGCCTCTGCTACAGCTGTCTTCAGTTCCTGCTTGTTCTTTGGGTATTTTCCCTTCAGTTTTGTCTTCAGCAAGTGAAATGCATGCTCAATTGGATTCAGGTCAGGTGATTGACTTGGCCATTGCAGAAAATTCCACTTCTTTGCCTTTGAAAAACTCGTTGGTTGCTTTCGCAGTATGCTTCGGGTCATTGTCCATCTGCATTGTGAAGCGCCGTCCAATGAGTTTTGAAGCATTTGGTTGAATATGAGCAGATAATATTGCCCGAAACACTTCAGAATTCATTCTGCTGCTCTTGTCAGCAGTCACATCATCAATAAATATAAGAGATCCAGTTCCACTGGCAGCCATACATGCCCACGCCATTACACTACCACCACCATGCTTCAATGATGAGGTGGTATGCTTTGGATCTTGAGCAGTTCCTTCCCTTCTCCATACTCTTCTCTTTCCATCATTCTGGTACAAGTTGATCTTTGTCTCATCTGTCCATAAGATGTTGTTCCAGAACTGCACAGGCTCTTTTAGATGTTTCTTGGCAAACTCTAATCTGGCCTTCCTGTTTTTGAGGCTCACCAGTGGTTTACACCTTGTGGTGAAACCTCTGTATTTCCTCTGGTGAAGTCTTCTCTTAATTGTTGACTTGGACACAGATACACCTACCTCCTGGAGAGTTTTCTAGATGTGGCCAACTGTTGTGAAGGGGTTTTTCTTAATGAGGGAAAGGATTCGTCTGTCATCAACTACACTTGTTTTCCGTGGTCTTCCAGGTCTTTTGGCGTTGCTGAGCTCACCAGTGCGTTCCCTCTTTCTAAGAATGTACCAAACAGTTGATTTGGCCACACCTAATGTTTTTGCTATCTCTCTGATGGGTTTATTTTGATTTTTCAGCCTGATGATGGCTTGCTTCACTGATAGTGACAGCTCTTTGGACTTCATATTGAGAGTTGACCTCACCAGATTCCAAATGAATATACCACACTTGAAATGAACTGCAGGCCTTTTATCTGCTCCTTGTAAATGAATAATGAGGGAATAACACACACCTGGCCATGGAACAGCTGAGTAGCCAATTGTCCAAATACTTTTGGTCCCTTAAAAAGGTGGAGGCACATATAAAATGTATTGTAATTCCTACATCGTTCATCTGATTTGGATGTAAATGCCCTCAAATTAAAGCTCAAAGTCTGCACTTAAAGCACATCTTGATTGTTTCATTTCAAATCCATTGTGGTGTTGTACAGAGCTGGAATGCTGAAAATTGTGTCAGTGTCCAAATACTTATGGACCTAACTGTATGTCACTAATTCTTAGCTATGTTTCTGTTAAAAACAGACAGTTCAATTTTTAGGATGAGATAAAATCATTCAGGATAAAAGTCTTATTAGCCAGACACCTTGTATTTAAGAAACTGCTGCTAGAAGGGGAAGAGGGTTTACATTTTGCATTTCCAGAGATTTCTAACTGGAGGATATGTGCAGCTTGTACGCCGGTGCTCAAAGTGCTTGATATAGAAGGCATTAAGTGGAATCTCCAGTTGTGATGGCTATTACTAATAAAGACAGGAATAGAAAACGGTTGGACTGCAGTGGTTGGATTTTGTTTCCCTTGGACCTTGGACTGGGGCTAACCAACCACAGTGCCAGGGAAGGTGGCAAACAGCAAGGTGCAGCAAGTCTACAGATGAGGGCACCCCTGCTGCACCTATTCGTCCTAGGCAAATGGATCCATTTTATGCAGCGGTACAGAACTGTTTCCTCGTTGAATTTCTCCATTAGCACCCATGGCAGCAGCAGCAGCAGCAGCAGCCTTTGCAACAGGAGTTGTCTCAGCTCCACTTAGGAAATGAGCATCTTCTGCTACTGTACAATCAGCTGGTTGGCAGCTTGGATTCTTTCCACATCGGACTACATCCTACAAACAGATAGCCTGTGTGCTGGGAGTGGAACAGAAGGAAGGCCAACAACACAATGTTGAGTCCAAGAGGTTAGTATCTACGTTGGATGAGTTCATTGGTAAGTTCAGGATGATTTAGTCTGTGTGACTGCAGTGTCAGCAAAGTCTGATAGAATAGAGTCTCACAGTTCTAAGAGTGTCAGACATCCTCCATGGGGTAGGTAATGTCTTTTTAAATTTTTTTTAGGCATTTCTCACAAGCTATTGTCATGTTTGATCAATGCTAACAACAGCTACGAGGGTCTTCTATAGTTGTTTACTTGCTCGTTCAGTAGGCTGCATTTAGGGCCTATCTGACAGTCAACTTGAAGTGATTTATATTTTAAATATTTTATTGTTAGATTAACCTGGATTTAACACAACAGTTAACTTAAAACTATATAAAATATTACTGTATAGAGAACCCTCTACCAGATAAACATAACACTGTGACTATGCCAACCAGATGTATCACAGCTAAACTTGAAATAGCTCAAGCAGAGTCACAGATGAAAATGTTCACAGGAGCCAGTAAGCCGGTGTTGACCTCTAGTAACTGGTATCATTATGAGAGTAGTGCATGTTTGTGGCTGTATATCTCTCTCCCACACAACACAGGTCTGTAAATAGCCCCAGCAGCCTGAACCAGATCATAGCTGGAAATATCTCACTATTGTAATACTGCTTTAAATATTTCAGCTAGAATAGCCTGCAGCACATTCACATGCTCATGCTGACAAAACATGCTGTAACACATACTGTACAGTATACAATAAATTTTGTGCAATATCAGTTAAATCTAAAATGGGTCAAAATTGTTTACAGGTCATTGTAAGGGTTATATAATGACCTGTAAACATCAAAACTTTCTCAGTTTTAAACCTATGGGCTGCGTGTATCTGCATGTTTGCAGATAACAACTGTCTTCCCACAATGAGCAGATTTTGTCATATACCCAGAAGACCAAAAATAAATCTATTGAACAATCAAAATGCATTATTGCTTTTTTGTTTTTTTGTTGTTTTGTTTTTGTGGAAAAGTGACAAAGACACATTTTTCAGTGATTCCATCATAGAAAAGTTATAAAAGTCATTGGACACTCAAGACCACCATGATATACAGTTGTGAACAAAAATTTACAAACACCATAAAGACCACGCATATCATGACAGTCTTGAGTTTCCAATGACTCTTAAAACGCTAAATTTTCTATGATAGAATCATTAAAACACATGCATCTTTGTGACATAAAAGCTGTCATGCATTTTGGTTAGTTCATACATTTTTTTATAGATCTTCTAATATAGAATATAGAATCATATATATATGATAAAATCTGTTGGGTTAAAAATATACATACATCAACTTGAATTGGCAGTTTTGGTAATTATCAGTTTTCAGTTCAAAAGGTTGTGTTAATCAAATCTTCTTACTGATATGGCCTTTTAACTTCTTGTGACTGATTATGATTGACTACAGCTGGTGACTCCTCTGAGCCTACTTAAATAGGGCCCATTTTATACACTCTTGAGACTCAACCACAAACACTACAGTGGGAAAGTCTGAGGAGCTCAGCAAAGATATGAAAAAGCAAATCATTGACTTGAACATGTCAGGAAAGTCACTTGGAGCCATTTCAAAGGAGCTACAGATCCCAAAATTATCTGTGCAAACAACTGTATGTAAGTAAAAAGTGCATAACACGGTTGTGTCACTGCCACGATCAGAAAGAAAAAACAAGATATCACCAAAGTTGAACTGCACCAATTCTGTCAAGAGGAGTTGTCAAAGATACACCCACAATCTTGCCAGATGGCTACCAAAAGCTGCTAATGGAAGTGAACCTTTCTGGTTATAAAAAATAACTTCATAGCTTTATATTTTGACTGTTGTTATTACACAAAGTCATAATGTATCTCAATAACTTTATAAAAGAAGTTCTCCTAATGACATGCAGAATTATCTCATCATAGTTTAGGAACTGTACAGTCTATTAATGTTCATAAAAACAGAATATAAAGAGCTTTACAGTACTTTGTAGCTCATGACAACATGCAAAATTTGTATGATATATCAACCTGTAACACAAAAATCCTACACGACACCCAAGTCAGCACACATCATTTCTACATGTACAGTTGTGTGCGAAAGTCAGGGCACCCCTTTAAAAACAGCATATTTTATATATTAAAAAATTAATATCCATATTTATAGTCTCTCTGGGATATGGGAAAAAAGACAATATTATCAGGAAACATTAATGCATAGTTACATTTTATTTTATAACTTGAACAAAATTACAAAAACAAAAAACATCATTTTGGCCTGTGCAAAAGTCGGGGCACCCTACAGCGTCAGTACCTTCAGTACTTAGTAAGACCCCCTCTGGCAGATATCACAGCTTCTAAACGCTTTTTATAGCCAACGACAAGTCTCTGGATTCTATCATTTGGGATTTTCCCCCATTCTTCCTTGCAAAAGGCTTCCAGTTCTGCAATATTCTTGGGTCGTCTTGCATGCACAGCTCTTTTAAGATCTACCCACAGATTTTCAATTATGTTTAAGTCTGGAGACTGTGAAGGCCATTCCAAAACCTTCAGCTTGCGTTTCTTGAGGTAGTCCATGGTGGATTTTGAAGTATGTTTTGGATCATTATCCTGTTGTAGAAGCCATCCTCTTTTCAGCTTCAGCTTTTTTACAGATGCTGTGATATTTGCCTCCAGAATTTGCTGGTATTTAATGGAATCCATTCTTCCCTCCACCCGAGCAATGCTTCCTGTCCCACTGGCTGCAACACAACCCCAAAGCATGATGGATCCACCCCCATATTTAACAGTTGGCAAGGTGTTCTTTTCATGAAATGCTGCTCCTTTTTTTCTCCAAACATACCTTTGCTTATTGTGGCCAAAGAGTTCTATTTTAACTTCATCAGTCCACAGCACTTGTTTCCAAAAGTCATCAGGCTTCTGTACATGTTTTGTTGCATATTTTTGACGTTGTATTTTATGATGAGGACGGAGGTAAGGTTTTCTTCTGCAGACTCTTCCATGAAGGTCTTGTTTGTGCAAGTATCGCCGCACAGTGGACGGGTGCACTACCACTCCTGAGTCTGCTAAATCTTCCTGCAGGTCTTTTGACGTCAAATGTGGGTTTTGATTTACCTTTCTGACCAGCCTACGAGCTGTTCTGTCCGAGAGTTTCCTTGGTCTTCCAGATCTCATCTTGACCTCCACAGTTCCCCTCACCTGCCATCTCTTAATTATACCTCGCACTGTGGAAACTGCAAGCTGAAAACGTTTTGCTATCTTCTTGTAGCCCTCCCCGGCATTGTGGGCATCAATAACTTTCATTTTTTCTGTCTTACTTAGCTTCTTAGAGGAACCCATGATTGCTGTTGTTTGCACAGGTTTGTGGAGTCGCCATATTTAAGAAACCCTGAAATACACACCAGCTGGCGCTCCCTAATGACAATTGTTGACACATGCTTCAGGACTAATGAGCTGGTAAAGGTCTGAATTTGTTAAAAGAATCTGACACATTGAAACTCTCAGGGTGCCCCGACTTTTGCACAGGCCAAAATGATGTTTTTTATTTTTGTAATTTTGTTCAAGTTATAAAATAAAATGTAACTATGCATTAATGTTTCCTGATAATATTGTCTTTTTTTCCCATATCCCAGAAAGACTATAAATATGGATATTAATTTTTTAATATATAAAATATGCTGTTTTTAAAGGGGTGCCCTGACTTTCGCACACAACTGTATAGGCCAGCTAGGACCACCTCCACCTTCTTATAAGCTCAATGGGTGCTTTACCATCCATTCAGATGACTGATAACAGAAAGTATCCCTGATAATGTATCTGAATGAGTGCATTTAAAATCCTAGATGGAATTATCACTCTGGAAACAGAGCTTTGTAGTGTAGTAGTAAGAGGTTGTATTTTAACTCAGACTATAGTCTTTTTTAAAACTTAACCAAGTGGTTTGGTGCCAAAATTTTGGCAAACAACTCCAGAAAATGCAAGTAGACACAGAATTTAAAAAATGGTGATTTAAGAGCAAAGTCAAAACCAGACTTAGGTCACAAAATAAGATTTTGTATACTATATAGAATGGTAAAACTCAGACTCAGGTCTCTAGTGTGAATCTCTGCTGACTACTCTAAAACCTCTGAGCAACATTTATCATTCAGAAATTACATTACATGTAACTTGTGAGCCTTACTCTACACATCATAGCACTCAATTAGAATGTGGGATAGCCTTCCCTGTAGGAAGGGAGCATTGTTGCCTCCTGTTCCTTTACAAAGGTCAGCTTGTAATAGAGTAAAAGAGGGCTCCTACACCCCGTGTTCTTTTTGATTCTAAAAGTATCAATGGACATATTTTAATTGGTCGTCCACTATAAAAGTCTTTTATAAAAATCCACTTATTAATTAATCAAATATTAGATGGCCAAATACAGTTCTTGCACACATAGTCATGGAGAGTCAAACACCAGGTGACCTTGCATAAAGACTGCATAAAGAAGTGTCATTATTCAGTTCTTTGCTGTTCTCATCACCTCTGCTGTCGATGGTTTTTTTGGTATTTCAAATGAAGCTGAACAAAGTGATGAAAAGTCTCTGTGATTTTAATACAGAATTCTGTAAGATACATATAGAGTTTCTAAAGTCATTAAGTGAGCAGTTCGTCTGCTCTGAAAACTGACTTCATTACAGTAATATATGGCATTTCATTTGTGGAGAAAGATGGTAACTTGTTAGCTGCAGTCTAGGGCTTGTATTCATTTCACATAACATTTGGTATGCTGGCAGAAAAATATGCACAAATACTTGCCAGGATATGACAGGGCATTGAGATTTTCTCAGATTCACCAACCCTCACTGATCCTGTCTATTAAAGTTAGTGCATATTATGCTGAAAAAGTCATGAACCCTGCAGTTTGTTGTGCTGTGATCCAACCACAGCATCTAATCTGTCTAATAAAGGCTCACCATTGTCAGTCATACTTGTCTTCCACTGTATTCTATCCTTCCCTCTGTATTCCTTCTGCTTCTGATGCCCAAGAATTTTCTCTGGTATCTGGCCAGATGACAGGGCATGAAAACATTTCAACCCAGTACATTCTGCTGCTTAATATTTACAGAATAAACTACCCATGTTTTTTTCCAATTTGTACACACAGAACTTCAACTAATTCAATTCAATTCAATTCAATTCAGTTTTATTTATATAGCGCATATTTACAACACAGGTCATCACAAAGCGCTTAACATTGTAAGAAAGAACAGGAAACAGAAAAACCCAACAATCCAAGGTTGCTTTTGGATTCCCTATGAGCAAGCAGTCAGCGATGGTGGGAAGGAACCAAAAACCCCCTATGGTAGGGAAAGAGGGAAAAAAAACTCCGACAGAACCAGGCTGAGGGAGGGCGGCCATCTGCCTCGACCGGTTGAGTTGGGAGTGGGGAAGAGGAGGGAGGGAGGGATAGTAGGAGAGGTTGGGGTAGGGGTTGGAGGTGGTGACACAATGAGACCACAATGTTACATTATCCTGACAGAGCACTCTCAGAATGCAGGGTAACTTGTAGTTAGTCCCTGAGAAGGGGAGGGCAGAACTTTTAGTTGCCAATCTCCTCTCCTGTGGAACCAGCTCTCAGTTTAGGTTTGGGAGGCAGACACCCTCTCCGCTTTCAAGAGTAAGCTTACAACTTTCTTTTTTGATAAAGCTTATAGTTAGTGCTGGCAGAGGTGACCCTGAACCATCCATTAGTTATGCTGCTCAAGGCTCAGGCTGCCAAGGGAGCCCGCATGATGCACTGGGAACCTCTCCTCTAGTCTCCTCTTTTTCACTCACCATGCACTTATATGTAGGAGTGGAACACATCAAGTAAAACATCAAACCCCTTGAGTTTACTAGACACAGTTTGAGACATCAATGTACTGTGTAGTTTATTTGAAATAGGCTTTGATGAAGCATGTGCAGGAAAAAAAGTCTCAAACTATTAATACAATAAAGCTTCTCAGCTGGTATGGATGAAGCTGTCAGTCAGTTTAAACAATGGCATGTGGAAAAGACAAAGTACAGTTAGAGGATCAACTGACATTGTTTCATTCTGCTGTATGAAGGCATTACAGATTTAGTGCTACCTATGACAATGAATAACAGTGGTGGATAAAACCACGACTGTACTGTACTACATCTATAGCGTTTGCTAACAGCAATACTTACAATATGATGAACCACTGAGGAGCCAAATGTATCCCCTGGCAGCGCAGACAAAAAGAGAGTTGGCTCAGACACAGCAACAACTGCTTTCTCCTGCAGCATTTAAACAGCCTCTCCATACAGAATCAGACACTCATATGCAGTCATGGAGGACAGAGGGTTTCAGCAGATGGTTGAAGCACCTGAGCAGCGCTATAATAGCGTCTCCTGATGAAACGTATGCGACACAGTAATTCCTGAACTTTATAAACAAACACAATGAAAAATAATCAAAGATCTGTCAAATATACCTCACTTCATGTTGATGGCCATGGTCGATGATGTTTTTAAATAAAAATATTAAAGCTGTATGTTTTGTTTGTTTACACTAATTAGAAAACCTTTTCTTTTAAAAATTACAAATCACAGACTAAGGCCACCAACATAGTGCAGCATGTTTCCATTGATGATTTCTCATTGTGCTTCTAAAAGGATTTCACTAGGAAAAACTTTTTATGTTCCATATGTTCTTAGCTAGAATGTTGCTAAGAAAAACTCTCATCACCTTTTATGCAAAAAAAAATGAAAAGCATGTTGAAGTTAGCAAAGACTGACTGAACCAAACTGAAAACGGGGACCTTGAAACCATGACATGAACTGAACCGTGAACTTTGTGAATTGTTCCATCTCTTTTTATATTTCACTTGTCATTCATTTTGTGTCTTCCTTTTCCCCTGTGGTTTGTGCTTTGTCCTCTCTGTCCTCCCTCCCTGCAACTTTCTGTAGGATTCTGTGTCTGTGGAGCTGTACGTTTTTGATCTGTGGTTACTGGCCTCACCAGTCGTGCAGTTGTTCAGTGTTTCTCAATGCTCGTCTATTATTCTTTGGTCCTCCATTACATCAACTGGTCGAGGCCAACAGTGTCATTCTATTTAAGGCTTCTTTCTGTTAAAAGGCAGTTTTTCCTTTCATCCTGTGTTTTTCATTACCAAGTGCTGCTTAAGGGGAAATTGTTGCGTTTCTCACTATATTACTGGATATGGTTATATTATTGGATGAGGTTTGACCTTATTATGTAAAGTGCCCTGAAATTACTTATGTTATGATTTGGCGCTATCTAAATAAAGCAAACTGAATCAAATGGAATGGTGAAAAAGTCACAGAAGCAAGCGTGTTACTCCAGAGCTGCTATTCTGAGCAGAACATTCTACAAAGACAAATGGTTGAAAAGTACCAAAAAAAAAACAACAAAGATTTCAAGCCCTTACAACATATGTGTCTGCTTCTTAATGATATTGATAGATTCAAACAGCAGCTGTGGCATTATGTCTTCAAAACAAGGACACAATAATCAGAAGTAGAAAAAGAAGTCAGTTTCTCTAGAAATGAAATGCAAATGAAATGTAGCACATTCCCTAACTGAGGACTGAGGTGTACTGGCTCTACAGACAAGCAAGAAAATCCTATTGATTATATTAAAATCTTTGATATGAAGACTTGCAATGCTACTCTGAACAGAAAAACAAAGTATTTAATAAAGGGATCATGTAGGTATGGTATTGAATATACATTTCAGGGAAGATAATACTTCTGATTTTGCAGGTCTCTGGTTAAATACAGAAATGTCACTGGTGATGTTTGGAAATATCCATGGAAGAATGAGTGAATGGGCCTATTGTTAAAAGTATGTGTTGCTGAAAATTCAGAGCTCAATTAAAACTAGGAACACCTTAAACCTTTTTTATTTACCCCAGCCAAAGTACCCACCGACAAAATCCAGGCCTCTTCATCCTTTGTGTCAACGATATTAAATCATTTTTTCAACCATCAGTAGGTTATGATAGTTTTCTGGAAAGAATGAGTAAAGACAGTGCCCTGCCAGGACACTTCACTACCTATAATCTTGTAGTGCAGCAAGCTGGTTGAACATCTTAAAACATGCAGTTTGTCAAGAATCACGCAATTCAACTAATGAAGGATTTTTCACCTGAAAACTGAGATTAAACTCAATGTTACTACCTACATTAAAATGACTCTGTGTCTTTTGATCTGTATTAATGATGTAGTTTTTCATGAAACTTTCAAGCAATTGTAAGAAAATTGTCCGGAAATAACAGACTGATATCAGAAAAGCTTAGAAAGCAGATTAACATGCTAACCCTTCGCCTCCACCTCTGGTTACCCTTGACCACTCTCCCTCTCCCTGCGTACCAGTTAAGTAGAGTAGTCTACCCCGTAACTCATAGTATTTCAGTCTAGTGCTTTGTTCCAGTTCTGACTGTGTAGCACTTCTGTCTTGTGATAATTTAGTGTGGCGTTTTAGTGCGCCTTCAGTTCAGCTTCTCTGTTGGTGCTTGTGTGTACCGGATTTGTACAGTGTTGCTCTTCATGGCACATGTGGTTCAAGCACCTATAACAAAAGCCATATTTTTCTATGTTACTGTGCCTTGCCTTGTGGTACTTTGTTTTGGTCAGCTCTCCTTGTGCTAAAGGTATTATTCTGTAGATTAACTCCTCCTGTTACTATTGTGTAGCGTAGCTTGTTTATCCTGAGTTAGCATTTCTGGGTTGAACTTCTATTACTTCCCCTTGAATAACTATAAATTTTATTTCCTATAGAGGTTGCTAGTGTTCAACCCTGCAGTTCAATTCTGTCCCCCCATCTAGCTCCCCATCATTCTTTTTCCCCCATCTCGTTTTGTATGTTTATCTTGCATTTTGTGTAAAACTAAACTATTTTATTTAATCTTGGCTGTTGTGTTTATTGTCTGCACTTGGACCTCTGATCCGGTGACGCATGCAACAACTGGCCCTGTATGGACAGGAGCAGTTGCCAGTGAGGTTATTGTTGCACACATTTGCACACCTTGCCTCTTTCTACTGTATATTTTTGGCCTGTCGATTGGAGGTGTGTCACAGTGAGTGACTGAAGAAAATACAAGTTTTGTCTACTAGAAGGTAGCACACTATCACATTTTATTTGCAGCTGTTTCTTTTTTATCCAGTCTTTTCTTTCTCTCTACACAAGCTTTTTACACAGCAGCCAAGACATGGAAAAAGGAGTGGAAATGTTGTTGTGACTGAAAATACAGTGATTTTACAACTCTAGACTATATTTCATTTTCAAACCTTAATTCAAAGACTGATGTGTAAAGGTTCATCTGCATTGCCTCATACACAGTGTTTTTATGATATTATAGTATGACATGTAAGATTACTTCTGTATTCACATTAATTCAGTCAATCTACTCCTCTCCATAAGGCTATTATATTGCTATATCCTCTTTTGCTTATGTTAATTTTTTTGTCTTGTTTCAAGTCTTTGTAGTTCCCTTTTTCTGTCTTTTGACTGTCTTGTAAAAATATATATATGTATTTTTTGTACTTATGCTTACCATTGTTGATGCCTCTGTTGGTAAATATACTTTTTTCTTTACTCTGTGACATCCTGTGTTTAATCAGGGATTATTACAGGAGCTGAATACGAAGCTTAATGCTCTCTCAAACACTGATGTTTGAAACACAATCTCTATAGTTGTGTGTAACAGGATTATAGTGTAGTTTCAGAACCTAGCATCACTTGGGCCATATGGATGAATCCATCTAATGCACAGACAGTTTTGCCAACTTTTGGTTTCATTTTATTTTTCGAGGTGTGCATTGATTATTTTTCACTTTCCAACAAGAATGAAAATGAACAACTGTATGCGATAAAACTGCATTAAAATTGCGACACAACACAAAAACTGCATCTGCATGTCAGAATACATTCTGTACTTGGCTTTGACTTCTGATCAGCCAAATATACCAGTGTCAATTTCACTACTGATAAAGTAACTACCTATCCTTTGCCAAGATGAACTATTATTAAATGTTTTATAGTTTCTGTCAGTAGTGACTCAATTCTAACCCTAAAGAAACAAAGTAAGCCTAAAGTGCATTTGAAAAATCATACTAATGCACAGTATGATTCAATGTCTTGCCTAACACCTCTCACTTCTCTGAGTTGCCCAGTGGTAGCGTGGCTATTGCTGTCATTAAGTGTACTCTTAAAAAAGCAGTTTTCTGAACCACCCACATACAGGTTAACACATCCAGTACACATGCCTGGTGCCACTTCCCACAGCAATGGTGTACTCACTTTCTTAGCATAGCTTTGTGAAATGTCTAATTTACATTTGCAAATGCTCAGAAACACATGTCTCTGTGCTGAGCCTTTCCACGTTGGAGAACAATGTTTGCAACCTAAAGAGCAACTAGAGTTCAGTTTCTGCCAGTGGGTAAAACAACCACCTTTGGCAACTAGACTCAGATAAAATAGATGAAAAGAAGACAATTGTTCTTGTAGTTACTGTGCAATCAGAATATAATATAATATACATTGTGCTAGTAGCAATTTAGCGTAAAGATTACAACTTACAGTTCTACGAGCTGTAGATGTTCAAAGATCTGCCAGGACAGTGTGGTCAACATGGGGTTCTTGGACAGGTTTCTAAGAAAGAGAATGAGAAAATGACAGAGTTAATATAAATGTTGGAAAGGTTCTTTCAACAGGACAGTAGGAGCTCATTGTTGCTAGACTTAATTTACACATTGCTTTGGGGTGAGTGTCAAACAAACCTAAGAGGGGTTAGATTCATATAGAGCAGGATAGGATTTTGATTATCTTGAAATGATTATGAGTTCAAATGATTGATTCCAGTAACATCACTAGTATGTGTGTTGTAAATACCAACAACAGCAAGATGTATACACACAAGAAATCAAGGAAGCCAACATTTCAGATAAATCCATGCAAACCTGTACACACAGACTGTGATCTGAAGAGAATTCACACGGAAGAAACACATGAACATACATGAAACACAAACACACACAACTACATAAGCATACACACAGTGCTTGAACTTCACCCAGTCACTAATTTGCTCACTCATATCCCCTTTGTCTCACATTAACATCCAACATTAAATGCAGCTATGTGTCTCCATGACAACATAAAGACAACCATGGAGATGTACTCAGGCTGCTGTTGTGAGAGACAAGACAAACCAGTGGAATCTAAATTAGCTCATTATTACCAGTCATGAGACGATTAAAGCCTTGTATATAGGGATATCACTGTATGTGTATGTGTGTGTGTGATATTTTAAATAAGGTGTCAATAACTCTGCTAATAAACATTGCATTTTACACTTGACTTGTATGCATTACACATACTCCAGGTCCTTTTATTTTGTGTATATGAAGTATCGTCTCCCAAGTATACCCTTTAACAGGGTAACTGGACCAGCTCTCCCTCTCTAGGGTTAGGTTCTAAACTGCTCATAGGTATTACCTAGTGAGTTCAGCAGAACAGCTTAAGCTGGTGGTGAGGGGACTCGCCTAGCTCTCACTGTCTTCTTCCAGACGCCTACCCCGCTTACTCTGACTGAAAACTAAACTAAGTAGCCTCAATAGCCTAGCCTTCTAATCAGTCACGCCTGTTAACGACAGCTCCCTCCTCTGTATACGACAGCACTTGGTGAATTGCTAGGTTAAAGTTTAGAGGTTAGGATAAGAAAACCCCAGGGATCTGTTTAAAAATCTATTTTCTTATTAACTAGAACAACCGGTCAGAACCTTCAGATCTTGTGCACACAATTGCTTAACTTTTTACATCCATGAGGTGTTTCAGGTGATTAATTTAAAAGTCTGGACAACTTCTCTTTAGATGCTTAATAGAAGTTTATTGATTAATGATAGCAGGGGCAGTAGCAGCTCTTGATTAAACACAAAATACATTTAAAAATTTGATCAGATTCAAATAATTTGGTTACTATTGCAGAACTGAGCTTTCCTAATTAATTACCCGATTGTGTGCTTTTAGGAGGGAGAGGACAGGCAGCTAGGCCTCCGCTACCACGCCCAGTCCTGACTTGGGTGCAATAGAGTTTCCTAAGGAAGTGATAACTCCGTACAAAGTCTCAATATATCCAATAAGTTCCCCACGCATCCCAAGGGGAGTGAACAGTCCAGATCCCAAATCAGTCTTGCAAAAATCCTTTTAATATCCTTGGGTTCATTGTGGAAAAGTTTCAAAAATCCAACACGATGGCAAAATGAGCTGAGGAAAGTCAAGGACTCTCCTAGTGCAGGCTGAACGGCCTGAACAGGCCGCTTCTTCTGCTATCTCTCGCAGAGGGAAGGATATGTTACTCTGTTCCATCTTCAACAAAATTGCAGACTGATCTAAACTGTTCTTTTTCTTAGTAGAGTAAAACTCCACTTATCCTGGACTAAAGTCAGATCGAACCATCTTCTGCGACGTCCTCGGACAACTCCGTTTAATTTGTGTCTGTCTCTCATTTTTATACTTTCCTATATTCTTCAGAGACACATGCACCTTTCTCTCCTCCCAAAACACACTTTCTTAACATTAGCTCATTGTCTCAGTTAGCTCTGTAGCATGATTCATACTTTCCAAAACTTCAGACATTGTCTCATCTTAAGAAATCTGGTCCAGTCTGGGTTTCTAACTTCCTTTTTCTGGTTGCGACACAGTAAGAGGACTGGACTTCCTCTTTTTCTGTCAGCTGCTCAGAGAAACATATTAGAATTAAAGCTGCAAGCAGCGTTGAACGGGCCCTTGCACACCCACGCATGTCGGGGTGTGGTGCACATCCAGGTGTGGTGCATGTCAGGATGTGGCAGAAATTTCAAGGTGCTCAGACTTAGCTGACCAATTTCAAGGATTGCATCACAAACTTTCTCACATGGCATGGCCACCATGTACATCAGTGGTGTCAAACTCATTTTTATCCCGGGCCACATCAGCATCATGGTTGTCCTCAAAGGGCCTGTTGTAATTGTAAGACTTCATAAATGTAAATACCCCTTAACATATTGTTAAAGAATTGTCTCTGCATTCAATGTACAAATATTGTGAATTTGTTTATATAAAAGTAAAATATATGTTGGCACCTTGCTGTGTTGTTTTAACATATATATTCTATATTTTAATTTGGGCTCCAGACTAACTTTTCCACTAGTAGCAGTGGTGCTACCAACTTTCTTGTTGCACAAGCCAATGATTTGGTCGCCCCACCACACCTCTTTGTTTTGGTTCAGCATTGCTACAGCTATTAATCCACTATGGCTGATGAATGGCTGTTTTTGTATAAGCGATTTATGGTGCGTTGATTTTCAGTGACACAAGACTTGATATTTGTAAAATATTTCATTCAGAAAATATATTCATGTTTTCACCAGTCATCTTCTGATATCAGTCATAAACTGGTCACAGGCTAAACACTTGCTGAACATCTGCTCATTGGTAAATCCTACATTTTACTGATGTTCCATAAACACCTCACATACTTAGGGTGGCCCTGAAGTGCAAACCACATCAACAAATGGCTAAATGCAAGTAAAAATTGAAAAAAGACCTACAAACACAAGTACAAAAAATTTAAAAACACTACAACATTAACTACTGGTGACCCTAAAGTGCAAAACACTACAACATTAACCAAAACACAACTACATGAACCAAACTGGAAGAGGTGGGTACCAGTGGGCAACATGAGACGTTGCTGATTGGACGGCGCCGTTGGGCTTTTGAAGTGGAAGTTATTGTGCCTGTATGAGAAAACTTTCAAAGGTAATACAAGTTTTGGGGAAATACTACTGTTATTATGACACAAAATGCACTTTTAAGGTTATTTGAAGTGAGACAGAGGTTTATAGACGTCAAATCTGTGCTCATTTTATCAAGATGAAGTCTGTCTAAAAATTTACTCTGACGATGTCGGAGATACGAGTGTCTCAGTTAGACATCTACAGCCAGGAGGTCAGCGCTCACAGTAGCCCGCCGATAGCAGCCTTGTCTCAGCTACACTGTCTCCTAATCTCCTGAGACCCCAACTTTTTTGGGACATCGTTGGAGTAAATTTTTAGACAGACTTCATCTTGATAAAATGAGCACAGATTTGACGTCTATAAACCTCTGTCTCACTTCAAATAACGTTAAAAGTGCATTTTGTGTCATAATAACAGTAGTATTTCCCCAAAACTTGTATTACCTTTGAAAGTTTTCTCATACAGGCAGAATAACTTCCACTTCCGACATCTCATGTTGCCCACTGGTACCCACCTCTTCCAGTTTGGTTCATGTAATTCTCCCATGAACATGAACATTTTTCGCCACTTCAGATGTGTTTGCAAATTTTCGTGAGTTTTTGAGCGTGTCTAGGCCCTCAAAAATACAGTTCTTCCGGGAGAAGAAAAAGAAAAGTAACGAATATAGTTCCAATAGGGTCCTACGCACCGTTGGTGCTCGGGCCCTAATAAAAACGAATACAATTCCAATAGGGTCCTACGCACTGTAGGTGCTCGGGCCCTAATAACCAGTAGGGTTTCAATAGGGTCCTACGCACCGTTGGTGCTCGGGCCCTAACGAGTAGCATTCCAATAGGGTCCTATGCACCGTAGGTGCTCGGGCCCTAATAAAAACGAATACAATTCCAATAGGGTCCTACATTTTACTCCATGTCCTGTTTCTAAACTGCCACACAGCTAAGTTCCTCTTTTTAGCCTGCAGAATTCTGGTTACAAAGAATCACTTTTAATCTTCCCAATAATTATAAACTGTTTCAAATCATTACTTAACATAAGAATAATTTCAAATCATCATTAAGCCTAAGCGCAATCATATCATTTTCTTTACTTAGCCTCTGTAAATGGCTGCTCTGGGATCTCAAATCAAAAATTGACAGAAGTGAACGTGCAGTGACTCCACCTCTGTTTTCACACCACCCGCTGAATTAATTGATGGTCTTGATTTAATTATGACTCCTCAGAAAAACTTGGATTTGTGTAAAGGAAGATAAGAGTTGCAGTATTTAACAAATTATATATGTCAGAAATTTAAAAAAAAAAAAGACTAAATGTTGACTTAGACTTTGATGGTTGAACTATTTTTCGTTATTTTTGTGCTTGGGATTTTTTGGGTGGGCCAGAAATTTTGGCTCAGCAACACAATGGAACTGAAACATACTTGTTTAAAAGCAAAAAGTTCCAGTAAACATTTCCACCTGGAGGAAATCATTGTGCGGGTGGTGATAAATAACAACTAACCGACTGGAAATTTAAGTTAAAGTAGTAGTAGTTTCTTTCCAGAGTCACCTTCAAACTTGGTCAACACGAGATGAGCAGATACTAAACACTCACATCCACATACATGGAGTGAAAAATTGTTCCACAATGGAAGATGGACTCTTATCTTAAAAGTGAACCTAAACATGCAGATGGTTTCTTCCATTAATACAAGTGTGAGACAGAGACAGAGAGAAGTACTGTTTGGTAAGCTCCATGAACATCAGGGAAATTTAGTTTTGACAGCCTAGCACAGGGGGAAGACATGAGGCCGTGTGTTTGTTTTGAAATGCCAGCATACTGCAGCCTTTTGTAACATTTCATAAGTTTTATTTTGATAGCGTACTTTACCACAAAGCATCCTGTTAACTTTTTTCAGCTAACTAGGGGCTTTTACTTTGAAAATCCACATTCATGAACTTCTTTCCCTTTCTTAAGAAAAAGACAACATGCAGCTGCTCGAGATTCTTAAACAACAGTTACCTGGGAGATACTCTTATTTAGAAGTTTAACCCAACAGATATGGAGCCACTAAACACTCTATGGCTGATGGAAATTGGTCTGGGACATGTTAGAACACATTAGAACATGTTAGAACACGTTAGAACATGTATCAAAGCTTTCGTAATATCATTAGTAACAGCTGTGTTGATTTGCCTTGAAGCTGCTGTTAGATTTGTACTGCTGGTAGAGCACACAATAACAGTACACATGCTGATGGAGGAAGCCATGGTTGGAGTCCTTTTTTATTAGTCCAGCATCAATCAGCCAGACAGAGTTTGGGTGCAGAGAGGAACAGACAAACAGTCTAAGGATGGTCATGGTCAATGGTCACAGCTCAAAAACTATAAGTCATATCAAAAAAAATCTTTCACCAGGGAAAGCACAATCTTGTTTTGAACAGACTGATGTATTTTCATGTACGTACTGTATATTATATAGATTTGGTGGAAGGTTAGAGTGTCACCATGGCAAAAGCTGCACTGGCACATTCAAAATTTATCAGAAATGTTCTAGTCCATCAGTGTCATTCACATGGTAATGTGTTAATGTGGAGTGGATCTGAGTCTGCAGATAAAGAATGCCTGCCAACAGAAGAAAATGTTGCAACACTTCACACTTTCTTCAGTACATCCATGGATACAGTGACCTTTATTAATCCAAAAATTATTGTCAATTATCTTTTTAAGTTGAGACATGTAAAGAGCTATACAGAGGTGCTGAGTTGTTGCTATAGTTGATAGGTTATCAAAGTGAGTATTGTTTTACACAACAATGGGGATGTGGTTGAAAAAAATAGTAAGTGGTCCTTGAATTGAGATAATTTTGCCAAACAGCTTGTCCAAAGAGTCTGTGTGTGTGAGTCACAATGCATGTTTGTTGCCTTGCCACATGTAGGTGTCTTGAATAACATACATATGATCTTGATTTATAACACGAAACAACTCCAAACACAAGTTGATGATTCATTCTTCGCAGTGGATATCTAAACATGTTTGCTGTCAGCCCTATGATAACACAGGGAGATGATTCACTCTGCATGACATCTCAGTGTTCTGAGACAAAACACACTCCAGATTAATGTGTACAAATGCTACATATATGCTCAAGCATGCACACACACTCAGACACAACAAATAAATACTGAGAGATGATCGCAATAATGAGAGACTAATTACAGGACCCTAAGTCGTGTGCAGTGGCATAGGTAGACTCATAGCACCAAAGAGACCAAAGGCCCTCCAAGCCATCAAAGCGTCCCATTTTCCCATAAATTAGTCTGTGGATCACTGTTTTATTCATTAGGGCCCGAGCACTACAGTGCGTAGGACCCTATTGTTCCTGTAGTGTTTGGCAGTTTGTTTGGCGGTTTGGCGGTTTCTTTTTCTTACGCCACTTTGAACCCTAATTTGACCCCCTAAACATGCTCAAAAACTCACCAAAATTTGCACACACATCAGGACTGGTGAAAAATTTGATATTTTGGGGGAATTACACATATGAATGGCAAAATGACTCAATAGCGCCACCTAGAAAATTGGGCTTTAGTGGAGTTAATACGGCTAGTTTCACGTAAACTCATGAAATTTGGTACACATGTACAGTAGCCCAAGACAAAAACATTCCTGCTTTTAAAATTTCAAAAAAGACTCAACGGCGCCCCCTAGAGCACGTAGTGTGCAGGCATTGGAATTTAACGAACTCCTCCTAGGATTTTTGTCCGATTTTCACCAAATTCGCTGTGTGGCATCTAGACCCCTCCAGGATGAAAAGTTATTAAAATCTTGTGGCTGCGTCACACGGTGTGGGCGTGGCATGGCGGCCATTTTGAACAAAAAGCTTAAGATTGTACAATGGAACACGTGCGCAGGCATTGGAAATTAACGAACTCCTCCCAGGATTTTTATCCGATCTTCACCAAATTCGCTGTGTGGCATCTAGACCCCTCCAGGATGAAAAGTTATTAAAATCTTGTGACTGCGTCACACGGTGTGGGCGTGGCATGGCGGCCATTTTGAACAAAATCGCCATGTGGAACGAAATGGGTTTTGGAGGTGAAGTGATACATGTAAAATCACCAAATCCACACAAAACCTCATTAATCTCAAGACCTAATATTTAATATACAATTCAGAAATGGGTGTGGTCAAACGGCTCCACAGCACCCCCTACAAATATTCAAATACTCATATAAAATCATTGCTTTATCCTACAAACATGAAATTTGGTATATACATATAGTATCCCAAGACCAACAGATTTGCACAGTCAAAATTCTAATCGGCTCTACGGCGCCCCCTAGACTAGGTTGTGTGGAGAGGAGCATGATCAGGAGCGAGGGCCCGTTCGACGCTGCTTGCAGCTTTAATTTGTAATTACCTTGTAAGCAGAGTGACATTCAATTCAATTCAATTCAGTTTTATTTGCATAGCGCATATTTACGACACATGTCAGTGTTTTACATAGCAGAAAGAACAGAAAACAGAAAACCCAACAATCCAAAGTTGTATTTGGATTCCCCATAAGCAAGCAGTCAGCGACAGTGGGAAGGAACCAACAAAAAACCCGAGGAGAGGGAGGGGGGAAAAAAACCTCCAACAGAACCAGGCTCAGGAAGGCTGACATCTGCCTCCACCGGTTGGATTGGGAGTGGGGATGAGGGGGAGGGATATGTGTAGCTGCTTGTGTTCCACGATGCCAGTGTTGTATTTGAAGCTTTTCTTCGAGAGGTGCAGTCTCTCAACAATCAGTTGATATGTACAGTTGTGGCAGACCTCTGACAAGTTATTTTTATAACTGAATCCTCTGACTAAGAGGACTGCTAGTTGATGGATAGAAAATGGTGAAAAAAACTTCTACTAGCAGGATAGATTTATTTACTGAACAGATGCTCGTCTGAATCCTTCTGGCTTTTTGTAACAAACCAAAAATGAGATAATTCTGCTTTTGCTGGGCTGCTTCAGCCATGTGACTAGAGCTTCTAATGGTATGTATAAGCACAATCCACAGATAAAATAACTTTCTACACAGAGGTAATTAGGGCCCGAGCACTACAGTGCGTAGGACCCTATTGTTCCCTTAGTGTTTCTTTGGCAGTTTGGCAGTTTGGCGGTTTGGCGGTTTCTTTTTCTTATGCCACTTTGGACCCCAATTTGACCCCCGAAACATGCTCAAAAACTCCCCAAATTTGGCACACAAATCAGGACTGGTGAAAAATTTGATATTTTGGGGGAATTACACATATGAATGGCAAAATGACTCAATAGTGCCACCTTGAAAATTGGGCTTTAGTGGAGTTAATACAAGTTAATAGTGCGCAGGCATTGGAATTTAACGAACTCCTCCCAGGATTTTTGTCCCATCTTCACCAAATTCACTGTGTGGCATCTAGACCCATCCAGGATGAAAAGTTATTAAAATCTTGTGGATATGTCACATGGTGTGGGCGTGGCATGGCGGCCATTTTGAACAAAAAAGCTACATGGCGCCCCTAAAAAAACGTGGCGCATATACATTACAATTTAACGAACTCCTCCCAGGATTTTTATCCAATTTTCACCAAATTGGCTGTGTGGCATCTAAACCCATCCAGGATGAAAAGTTATTAAAATCTTGTGGATGCGTCACACGGTGTGGGCGTGGCATGGCGGCCATTTTGAACAAAAAAGCTCCATGACGCCCCATAGAAAACGTGGCGCGTAGGCATTACAATTTAACGAACTCCTCCCAGGATTTTTATCTGATTTTCACCAAATTGGCTGTTTGGCATGTAGACCCCTCCAGGATGAAAAGTTATTAAAATCTTGAGGCTGCATTACACGGTGTGGGCGTGGCATGGCGGCCATTTTGAACAAAAAAGCTTAACATTGTACAATGGAACACGTTGTGCGCAGGCATTGGAATTTAACGAACTCCTCCCAGGATTTTTTCCGATCTTCACCAAATTCGCTGTGTGGCATGTAAACCCTTCAGGATGAAAACTTATTAAAATCTCGTGGCTATGTCACACGGTGTGGGCGTGGCATGGCGGCCATTTTGAACAAATTCGCCATGTGGAACGAAATGAGTTTTGGAGGTGAAGGGATCCACCTAATATCACCAAATCCACAAAAATGCTCATTAATCTCAAAACCTAACGTTCAATATACAATTCAGGAGTGGACGTGGTCAAACGGCTCCACAGCGCCCCCTACAAATATTCAAATACTCATATAAAATCACTGCTTCATCCTACAAACATGAAATGTGGTGCATACATATAGTATCCCAAGACCAATAGATTTGCATGGTCAAAATTCCAATCGGCTCTATGGCGCCCCCTAGACAAGGTCGTGTGGACAGCAGTGCGGTGAGGAGCGAGGGCCCGTCCGGCGCTGCTTGCAGCTTTAATTAGGGCCCGAGCACTACAGTGCGTAGGACCCTATTGTTCCTGTAGTGTTTCTTTGGCGGTTGGTTTGGCGGTTTCTTTATTTTTCTTACGCCAAATTAAACCCCAATTTCACCCCCTAAACATGCTCCAAAACTCACCAAATTTGGCACACACATCAGGACTGGTGAAAAATTTGATATTTTGGGGGAATTACACATATGAATGGCAAAATGACTCAATAGCGCCACCTTGAAAATTGGGCTTTAGTGGAGTTAATACGGCTAGTTTCACGTAAACTCATGAAATTTGGTACACAGGTACAGTAGCCCACGACAAAAACATTCCTGCTTTTAAAATTTCAAAAAAGGCTCAAAGGCGCCCCCTAGAGCACGTAGTGTGCAGGCATTGGAAATTATCGATCTCCTCCCAGGATTTTTGTCCCATCTTCACCAAATTTGCTGTGTGGCATCTGGACCCATCCAGGATGAAAAGTTATTAAAATGTTGAGGCTGCGTCACACGGTGTGGGCGTGGCATGGCGGCTATTTTGAACAAAAAAGCTCAACGGTGCCCCATAGAAAACGCTGTGCGCAGGCATTGGAATTTATCGAACTCCTCCCAGGATTTTTGTCGTATCTTCACCAAATTTTCTGTGTAACATCTAGACTACACCAAGATAAAAAGTTATTAAAATCTTGTGGCTGTGTCACACGGTGTGGGCGTGGCATGGCGGCCATTTTGAACAAAAAAGCTCCATGGCGCCCCATAGAACACGTGGTGCGCAGGCATTGGAATTTAACGAACTCCTCCCAGGATTTTTGCCCGATCTTCACCAAATTCGCTGTGTGGCATGTAGACACATCCAAGATGAAAAGTTATTAAAATCTCTTGGATACGTCACACGGTGTGGGCGTGGCATGGTGGCCATTTTGAACAAAAAATCCCAACGGCGCCCCCAAGAAAACACTGTGTGAAGGCACTGGAATTTTTCGACCTCCTCCCAGGATTTTTGTCCCATCTTCACCAAATTTGCTGTGTGGAATCTACACCCCTCCAGGATGAAAAGTTATTAAAATCGTGAGGCTGCGTCACACGGTGTGGGCGTGGCATGGCGGCCATTTTGAACAAAAAAGCTCCATGGCACCCCATAGAACACGTGGTGCGCAGGCATTGGAATTTAACGAACTCCTCCCAGGATTTTTGTCCCATCTTCACCAAATTTGCTTTGTGACATCTACACCCCTCCAGGATGAAAAGTTATTAAAATCTTGAGGCTGCATTACATGGTGTGGGCGTGGCATGGCGGCCATTCTGAACAAAAAGCTCAACGGTGCCACCTAGAAAACGCTGTGCGCAGGTATTGGAACATAACGAACTCCTCCCAGGATTTTTATCCGATCTTCACCAAATTGGCTGTGTGGCATCTAGACCCCTCCAGGATGAAAAGTTATTAAAATCTAGTGGCTACGTCACATGGTGTGGGCGTGGCATGGCGGCCAATTTGAACAAAATCGCCATGTGGAACTAAATGGGTTTTGGAGGTGAAGGGATCAATGTAAAATCACCAAATCCACACAAAACCTCATTAATCTCAAGACCTAATATTTAATATACAATTCAGGAATGGACGTGGTCAAATGGCTCCACAGCGCCCCCTACAAATATTCAAATACTCATATAAAATCATTGCTTTATCCTACAAACATGAAATTTGGTATATACATATAGTATCCCAAGACCAACAGATTTGCACAGTCGAAATTCCAAACAGCTCTACGGCGCCCCCTAGACAAGGTCGTGTGAAGAGGAGTGCGGTGAGGAGCGAGGGCCTGTCTGACGCTGCTTGCAGCTTTAATTTATTTTTCCTTCACCCAAGATCTGCAAAGTGGATCTCTTCTGGCTTCCTTCAACAAACCAAAAATGAGTTGAAACTGATGCGATGGGACATGGTTTCATCACCTAGCCTGCCTGCTGGATTGCCGTTGTGACTGAAGCAGCTTCTCTGGATGCTCTACTGTGCTGGGTATCCTGATGTAGGCCTATGTGGCTGGTGCAGTGCATCCTGCATTGCTGCTCTGTCTGCTTTTTCAACAACTTTCTCTGTTGAGAAGTAACATAAGCAAATGGCTTATGTTCCTGAAGCCATTTGCTCACCGAACAAAGTCAACTAAGCATCTGTGACTTCTTGTTCTGTGGTTTCCTAATCAAGCATCATATGCTTTTAGTTATTAATTATTATGTAAACTTTCCCAGTGAGGGATCCATAAAGTTCTTTTTAATATGTGCCTCCTGGAACCTGCTGGATTTAACCGTGTGAGTCGATATTGATCATCTCACTTTTTAAGCCTTTAAAACTCTTTGACCAGAGACTCACTTCATCATCGTCATCAAGACACCCACCTTGTTCAACAACAAATGCCTTGTTCTACCTCCAATCACTAAAAGCTCTAAATTCATTAACACTGACAATGTATTTAGATCTTTTAGGTAAACTAAAATGTGTTATTTGGACGCTACTGTTTTTTATGTGGAAATGCAAAACCAATCCAGGGAATTGTGTGACTCCATAAATCCTGTGCAATTTATTAATGCACCTACTAGGATAAATCTAAAAGATCAATGCAAATCGACATGTTGATATGTTTTTAAAAGCTATTTTAAACAATTGAGGAACACCATTTTTGCATGATCTATACAAAAGTGATATTGACAGAGTAACCTGAATCCATGATGTTGGGTGTGCATGAGAATATATAGAAGATAAAATCATTGTCATTCATTGACAGTTCTACCTCAGGCCTCCCTTACCAGGTTTTAGTTCACTGAAATGAAATTAGGAGAAAAGATGATATTATTGAGCACCTAACCCTAACCCAACCCTTTAATATGCATTTTATATCAGCTGGGTCTATCTTTAACATGCAGGGTCTCAGGACTTACACTCTAATTTTAGGACACTTCTATCCTGTACTGAACCACTTAAGAACTCTTTTGTTTTTAGGCAGGTAGATCTGGAAAGCTTTGAAGGCTATTGATCCAAAAATAAAAGTCACATGAACCTGACAACTTGAATTCTATCTCTTAAAGCTTGCAGCTGACTTCATTGCTGAGCCTGTTGTTCATATATTTAATTTGAACCTCCAGATTAATTACATTCCCCTAATCTGAGAAGCAGCATATGTTCTTCCCTTACTAAAACATTAAACAACTATCACCCTACCCAAAATTTCTATCCTTGTCAAGATTCCAGGATCTCCAGTAAATCTCAATTGAAAGGATATCTGGCTGAAATTAACAGCTTAAATGAAGCTCAGTCTGGCTGAATAACCTTCAGAACACACTGCAGTTTCATGATTTTGTCCCACTGGGAGAGTCTAAAGCTCTGATCAAAAGATGTGTAGTGCCAGTTTCTTGACATAAGTGTGTCTGAATGAACAGAAGACTTCTAATATTAGTGTAAATACAAACTATTTACATGAAACATCTAAAACTTTCTTTGTGCCTGCAAATAAAGTAATATGCATTTTCACATAATTTACATCATCACTCCTGATCAGCAGTCACTCTTGCTCGAAATGAAAGAATAGTCAACCAATTTTCTTTAAGCAAACATTCTCTTTTGAGAAGTTTCAGAGCAGCTGTGTTGTGCTCTTTAGAGCCCTACTACAAACAATACAAAATGGAATGATTTATGAAGAAATCATAAATCACATAATTTATACCCATATTTGGAAGAATTTCTAAAATATGCACAAAAGTCTGTACTGTTGCCACCAGGTGACTTAGTTGTGAATTGGGTTTATATGGAGCTGTCTTTGTTGAAAAGCTGGTTAACAGGCAGAGTCATGCTGTACCTGTGGCAGGAGGAGGGCTCGAATTCTGTCTCCTGTTGCTATAAATGTACACACTCATGGCAGTGGAAGGCACTTTGGATCAAAACATGTACTAAATAGCATACATACTGTCGACTATGTACAGGAGCTGACATTCACAGATCTCACTGTCTATAACCACACACTCAGTCAGTCCTCTCTGCATGCAGAAAGTGTTCTCTGGAAAGGTCAACCTGACTCTAACAAGACAGAAAAGGACAGCCCCATATTCAAAATACTCAACAGACACCAAACGTGACCAAAGTGTGTGTGTGTGTGTGTGTGTGTGTGTGCGTGCGTGCGTGCGTGAGTGCCTGTGAGTGAGTGAGTGAGTGAGTGAGTGAGTGAGTGTGTGTGTGTGTGTGTGTGTGTGTGTGTGTGTGTGTGAGTGAGTGTGTATGTGAGTGAGTCTCTGTGTGTGTTATGACAATTTATAATGAGCAATGAGGGCAATCAGTCATGACAATGAGAAGGTCAGGGGCTGTGCGTGTTTGTAGGCACTGTGCATATGTTTTTGTTTTGTTTACAAAGGAGTGTGTATCTGTACATGTTTAGGTGTAAGTGTGTGTCTTTGAATCCTACAGCATATGAAGGTCAGTCTGATCAAATACTTGAGGTTTTGGTTCTGACTGACCTTCCCTCTCTCTCTCTCTCTCTCTCTCTCTCTCTCTCTCTCATTCACTTGCTCGCTCACTCACTCAACCTCACTGAAATGAAATTGAAATTTGAATAGTGTATATAGTATATTATATATTGAGGAAACTTCTGCTGCCATGGCCCATTGCCTACTGACCCTGTAATGCCCAGCATGTTGTGTGTCCTGCTGAGGGACTGTCCAGCCACTCCTTTGTATCACATTTCCAGGATTTGCACCTCACTCACCACCGTTACCCATTATCTTCTTGCCTGTGTAGGTTTATTTTGCCTTCTTCCTTATATTGGTCTCCTCAATGTGATCTTTCCAGGGAACGTTAAGTTCTTTGGAAAATGTTGAGCTTGGAGGCTTCAAAGATGAGTACCAAGTCTGATGTTAGCAGTGCTGTGGCAGCAGTTTCAGAGAACTTCAGTTGCTTCAGCTCCTACTCTTGTGCTATTGTTAGCAGGCCAGTGGAAGTGGTTCTGGCAGCTGATGTTAGCTTTTTTCCAGGTCTTATGGAACCAGTGTTTTTTTTTCAACGGATGGAGGAACTTGCAGTGTTTATTCCATTCTTTAACATGTGGTTAATGTTGTGAAAGGGTGTACATCCAACTAAACTGTAACCTTTTCCTAAACTTAATCAGAGAAGTGAAAACAAAAGTAGACAAGAAGTGACATCTGTTTGGTAAGAAATGATCAAATGATGAAAAACCATCAAACACTAAAGAAACTAGTTCTCATACGGACTGGCCCAGTAAAGAAAGGCCAAGAGGTATCTATGGTGTAGAGGAAAAGTTAATTAGAAATTACACAGATTAGAGCCACATCGGCACTTTCAGAGTTTAAGTAACAGGCACATCTTAACATTAGCTGTTGCGAGGAGACTGTGTGAATCAGACCTTCATGGAGGAACAGCTCCAAAGAAAATCCAATTCTGAAAGAGAGCAAGATGAAGAACTGCCTGGACCCACAAACTCAAGGAATGTATACACATTTTTTTCGTAATTGAACTCTGGTGTCATTGTTTCAGTTTTTTTATTTTATTGCAGGTTATTGTTTATGTGGCTCGTATCTGATAACAGAGGTTCTGGTTATTTTTTTTTTTTTATTAGGAATAACATATCAACAATACTAGCACGTCTTTATTAAGTAACATTTGCCTGTAACATGTGTAGTGCTTGTACCTAGATACTGCACTGTACATGAATAAGCTACAAATTCATCTAAATTCAAATTTCTAAAAAGAGAAAGAACAAAATTGCACCATCAACAGTTTCTGTCTCCCTCAGTCTGCCTGCACTCCTCTTTGAATCTGACTCCACAGGGGGTTCCAACCACTGCTGCATAATACAACACACACACACACACACACACACACACACACACACACACAACACTTCATAACAAACCTGACTGACTGTCAGAATGAGTGAAAAATAAATTAAAATTCATGGCTTTTTTGTTTCAAAGGGATTCAGTACATTTTTCCCAACACACATTTATTCACACACACAAAACTCAAGAGACTCTGTGTATCTGAGGAGAATGAATTAGCTTTGAAGACACATGTACAGACACACAGGGACATATTCATCAGTCAAAGGGCAAATAAATCTCATGCTATGGATGCATTTTCAAAGGCCTAATCGCATATTCAATCTCACAATGAAATTTCCAATGATTTGCATAGGAGGAGATTAGAGAGAGAGAAATACTGACTGAGAGGGAAACACACCAATAAAACACACCAACAAATGGAGGTCATACTAGTTCAGCCCCCTCCTCAACTTCTAAAACTTGATTCAAATTTTCCACATATAAATGCACACATCTTATGAATGTTATCGATCAGGGATCTACAACTTACATTTCTTAAGTTCAGGAAACCTCAGTCCTTTATAGCTAAAGCTCTCTGAGTTTCTGAAAACTACACATGATGTAGAATGATCACGTAAAAATGTCTTTGCTAATCAAAGTATGACAGTCAGTACAGTTTCTTTTATAAATTATTTACACTCATCATAGTGACAGAAATGGTCTGAATTACACTGAATGCTGAACCATGTGAGCATGGCAACATATTAACCTAAAACTGCTGTGTAACAAAGGTTTACACAGCTACAGTGTAACTATACTGTGTCTTTTCATTAGATATGTTTTTAGCCCTCAATTAAATCAAAGGCACTAGGCTGCAGTTCTTAGCTTGATGGACGAGGAAAAGACTGTTTCAAGTGTTACCACACTTTTGGACCCAGAGAAACGCTCAGCAACCTAGACGTTTCTCCATAGATGGAGGCGTGGAGAAAATCCTTTTGCCAGAAAGGACGGATTCACTGAGGCCTCACTTCTTCAACCGGGTCAATTCTGCTGATCCTCTCCAGCCCGCCGAGGACACTCAGCTACATTTGGATCAACGGATCGACTAGGCAGCGGAGCTCTATTACTTGTGTGATAGTTATAGCAGATGTTTGAATTGCCTCTTAGGGACAAATACGGTTTTTTGAATTTGAATTTACTGTAAGAATTTATTAACACATTCATTTTTGTGATAAACATTTTGCTAGCTTATTAAGAAAAGCACTCTCTGTTTATTGATGCATGATTTAATAGCTGTAACTTCAGCTGGTTGACTCAGTCAGTGCTTAAGTTCACAACTTCTTCCGTATTTAATTGTTAAATATTTTTAGGTTTTTCTTTTTCCTTTGGTACTTTGATTATTGATGCCTGATTCCAGAGTGGTGCCCCAAAAATTATGAATAAATATTAATAGTTAAATTTAATATTAATTACATTTAGTAATTAATTAAATTGTCATGTTACGACCCGGCTCGGGGGAAAGAGGAAGCAACATAAAACCAGACGTAATTGGTAAAAATAATGCTGTTTAATATGGAAAGTCCGAAAAGAAAAGTATAAAGTTCACAAACTGAGGCGAATCCTAAGGAAAATGGGCCGGTGGGTGCTGCTCAAAGAAAAGAAAGTAATAAAACACAAAAGAATTTTCATAAGGAGAACTTAACAACTTAACACTTGAACAAAATGTAACAAAACAATCCTTTTCTATGTAGTCAAAACCCAAAATACACCTGAGGCAGCACCCCCATAACCCAGTGGTTCTCAACTGGTCCAGCCTCAGGACCCACTATGTCTCTATTAATAACAGTTGCGACCCAACCTTTTGAAGTTTGCTGTTCTTGTTAACAAATTAAGGTTTGTTTGGATGCAGTGTTAACACATTTTGATACAGCTTGGGGAAAAATTGGCTTATATTTTGCTCATTTTGGTATATTTGGACACTTTTGCCAAGTTTTGGTCATATTTTGGCCCATTTTGACAGATTCTGAGCACATTTTGGTTCATTTTTGGCTTGTTTTTCTCCAATAAGCTGGGAGAGCCAAATCTAGAGGTTAATCATGGGCAACTACTGGGGTCACCACCACGAAATATCCTGCTATTGAAAGCAAACTGTGTCATAAGAAACAGGTTCTTTAAAATAAAAGACTTTATACTACTACTTTTTTTGGGAGGGGGAATGCTTCTGCAACCCTCTAAAAATGGCTTCGCGACCCACTTTTGGGTCCCGACCCACCAGTTGAGAACCACTGCCATAACCTATTGTTTCTAATAGAAAAAAAACCTGCATGTTTGGTATCAGTTTTAGTTAAACTAGACCCTGGCCCAAGTCCTGCACACAGGCTACACACAGGCTACACACAGCCTCAGCTACCACACAGCAGTAATGGCGTGCTGCACTCCCCATCACGTCATATTCTGCTGCCAGGCTTTATAGCAGCTGGCAGCTTGTGATTGGTGGACCCCGGATGCCATCCCACTGATCCAACCCCGCCTGCCGGACCACGCCTCCTTCCGTCGGCCAACCAGGGACTTGGAACTGCACAGGCTATTTTTGCATAGACACACACACAGGTGAAACCACAGAGCATATGGAGAGGGAGGCACTGGCCGTAACATGTCACTTATCACTTGTCATGTCACTTAAGCGAATCCCAACAGTCATCACTAATAATATTGTGGGTTCTCACCGGGTTCTCTGACTTCCTCCCACAGTCCAAAAACATGGTTAACTGGCTATAAACTGTCTGTAGGTGTGAATGTGCACATGTTTGGTTGTCTGTCTCTATGTGTGGCCCTGTGATAGACTGGTGACCTGTCCAGGTGTCCCCTGCCTTCACCCTAAGTCTGCTGGGATATGTTTCAGCACCCCTGCGACCCTATGGAAGAATGGATGGATTACTACAAAAGCTCCTAGCCTGTGTTGAATCAACTAGGTTGACTTTTACACAAGTATAAAACCAGTTTTGATGTTTGTTAAAGAAAATAACAACACCTTTCTATGTAACTTACAACAAAATTTAAATATAACAAAACCCTATCTGAATGTTAAACACTTCAGTCTGACAAATGAAAGCAGTAGAACACTCTTCTCATGCTGATGGACACAGTGTTGTCTTCAGGCTGTTATTCTGTTTGGAGAGTCTGGCAGAGCAGGACACATCTCATCAAGCACAAGTGCCATCAGGTCACTTAGATAACCTCTACAACTTGGCAGATTTGGTGTTAATTCTACTCTTATTTAATTGGGACCATTTTTAAATGCACATAAACTGCATTCATTTAACAGGAAGTGTGGTGATCACCATGCTAGTGTGAGTTGACAGTTAGACAAGAACGACATGGAGACAGATAACTGCCTGACAGGTGTAAAAAAAAAAAGTGCCACAAGGTGCACTAGTGCAGATGCTGTGATATTATTAAGACTCTTATTCTTACTGAACTCAAACCTAATTAAGACAGAAAAATGCTATTTCTACTTACAGTTTTGGGTTATGAATTAATACTTTGGCCCAATAAGCTCAAATACCATCACTGCACACAAGCTTGTGGTGGCAATTAATGAAGATGGCTGCATTGCTTAAATTAAAAAATAAAAGCAGTGATTTTACTTTTGTGAGAAGTCCAACAAAGCAAGTTATATCCGATTTTGCCTAATATTGCTTTCCTTCACTTTGACCATCTCCGAAGTGTTTGTAATTCATAATATATAGCAAAGGCATTAGAGTTGAAAGTTCTGTTCATGCAAAACAGGGGACAGTGCATGGAGGGGCAGAGATGCTGCTTATGATGAGTAATTTCAGATAAATCAATGAACGAAAAACTTCACAGCACCTGAAAATCAAGGTTTTGCTGATCTTCAGTGGTCTAACTTCTCATCCTGCTGCAGTGATGTATGTGTGTGCTCTAGGGTATGTCAGTACACTGTGACATCATCGTAGGGCAGTGGTTCCCAAACCGGGGGGCGCGCCCCCCCTCGGGGGTGCGAGGTTATTCCAGGGGGGGCGCACAGTGACAGGGTGGCCAGGTCTGTGTATGTGCACATCCAGTATGTACTGGAGTTTGATAAGATTTAAGTAGGAATGAATTATTTCACTTCAGTTATGGATGTGTATTTATCAATATTATTGATGTAATTTGCATGTAAAAGAGGTCCACCCAGCCAGCGGACAAAACAAAATCATCAGGCAGCAACATTTGAAAAGTAACCCAGTTCCACTTAAAAACCGCGGACCTGGCAACCCTGCCTGGCGAGGCTGAACGTAACCTAATGGTGCGTAGTGCAGTCTAAGCTAGGAAAGGATGGAGAAGTCTTGACAGGAGAATGGCGAAGTAAACGGAACGCAGATGAATTAACACCAAACCTCAGAACAAACAAAACAAAAACAAGAAAATATGACGAAGCATGTCTGCCCTCGGCTTCACCAGAACAACTGTGGCTAGTGAAGACAGGCCACAGTGTGGTGTGTAGGGATCGGTACCGAGCCCCGGTACTAAACCAGCCCCCGGTACGAAACGAGCCCCGGGGCGAAATTTTTCAAGAGCGGAGGGTCGATAAGTTCTGACGGTAACGGTTCTGTTAACGGCACTTTAGAACGTAGGAAGGATTTTATTTAGCGTATTTCCTCATTGTTCTTTATAAGAAGATGAAGACATGCGTCTATGAGGTCTTGTCCCTCTAGATCCAGAAGTGAACTCTGCCTGTCAGAGTAGCTTTCTGTCATCCACCTGCAGCTTCACGATGGCGGAGAGAACTGAACGTCCAAAGTGTGGTTACACTTCAGGATTGACACAGACAAATGTCGTTGCCACCAGTGCCAGCAAGTTGTTTGCATGCAAGGATGGAAACAGCAGCAATCTTTTGAAACATCTTTCTAAAGTCCATCACGTACAGAGTTCAGACAGCCTGGCTCATAGCTGGTCCCTGGTTAACCAGGTATGCTATCTATGCTAGCAGCACTGAGCCCACATGCAAAGTTAGCTGAATACATGAACATGTGTAATTTATAAAAGTCATCGTTAGCCATGATTGTTCAGCTATGGGTGTGTTCATAAAGTCAGTGTGAAAGTCAGAGCATCATCTGAACTGGTCCAGAGTCAGTTTCACTTTCAGAGCAGTGGGGGTTTAATCATGTGGCTGCTCTGTACCTCTGTTTGTTCTAGTTTCTAGTCTAGTGGTTGTTCCTCAGTGTAATCGTCACCACATTAGTGCAAATAAAAGATAAATAAATAAAAGATTGCTTTATTGATCTTTTTTATATACATTTTTAAAAATGTTATTATAAAAAATAAATAAAAAGAAGTACCAATAAGAATCCTGTTAAAGTACTGGATCAATAAGCAGTATCAGTATAAGTAGTAGTACCGATGAAATCTTAACCAGACCCATCCATAGTTGTGTGTCTCCAAATATTAGCTTCTGACAGCATGAAGCTGAACAGGTGAAGACACCACTTTGAGACTACACATCCCAACACAGAGAAAAGCCACTTGCTCTTACTCAGAACATACGTCAGATTCATTGATGCCGATGATGTGAAGGAGGATTTGCTTTTGTTTTGCTATAAATGTTACTTTTAGTGTTTCCACTTCAGTGACTTGTTCATTGTTTATTTATATATATATTTTTTGGAACGTGTCACAATTTTTCAGTTTCCTCAGTTAAGACAAAATCCAAAATTAAGATGTTTGCTGCAGAGTTACTTTTTATGCTTCCATTCTTAAAATTGATGTGTTCCCTTTAAGAGTTTTCAGAAAGTTGTCACAAAGCTGCAGTTCTGTATACATGATTACAGACAACGCTTCATACAAATTCTACAGGAGTTTGTAAGCAAAGGATAGGTCTGTGTGTGTTTATGTGGGTACATGTAGGTAGGGGGGGCTCGAAAATATTTTTATCTTCCAAAGGGGGGCCCTGCAGAAAAAGTTTGGGAACCACTGTCGTAGGGTAAGTGTGGTCATAGTTGTAACCAGGTTGTGCAAGTTCACACTTCACATGACCAAGCTAAAATTATATTTCATCCAGATTTAAATGAGGTAGTTCACATTCATTTGTTCATTTTTTATAAATTAGCTATGCTAAGCTTTCTTTTAACCTCCTACTGATGCAGCCACCACCTCCAATCATTACAACACAGCAGAAATATTTACTTTTAGAATATGCTGATTGGTGTGTCAAAGATGTTACTTTTCAGTTCCAACAGCAGTTTGTTCAGTCTGCAACCTGTCTTAAGCCACTGAACTTGAAAACCCACTAGCAAGTTAAAAAATAGACACACAAGACACTGTAAAACTGAAAGAATTGTCTAATTTTTTTACTTTTCAATGGCCCTTAAATGTAAAATTGTGATATTTTATCAAATTCACTTTATTCTATATTCCTCCTTTTTTAAAATGCCAAAATAAACCATTTTCATCTGTAAAAATCCAAATATTCTGTGCTGTGGACTGGACCCAGCAGGACTGAAAACCCGTCTGAATCTCAAGTGTCAAACAAAGAGTGGAAAAACATGAAGCAGCAGGTCAGACACTGGATGCACAGCAGGTTTAGATTTGAGTTCCTTAACAGATGAGTCAATCAACTAAAAATAAATCTGCAACTTTTCTAATTAGGGCCCGAGAGCTACAGTGCGTAGGACCCTATTGTTCCCTTAGTGTTTCTTTGGCGGTTTCTTTTTCTTACACCACTTTGAACCTCAATTTGACCCCGAAACATGCTCAAAAACTCCCCAAATTTTGTACACACATCAGGACTGGCAACAAATTTAATATTTTGGGAGAATTACACATATGAATGGCAAAATGACTCAATAGCGCCACCTTGAAAATTGGGCTTTAGTGGAGTTAATACGGCTAGTTTCACGTAAACTCATGAAATTTGGTACACAGGTACAGTAGCCCGAGACAAAAACATTCCTGCTTTTAAAATTTCAAAAAAGGCTCAACAGCGCCCCCTACAGCACGTGGTGTGCAGACATTGGAATTTAACAAACTCCTCCCAGGATTTTTGGCCGATCTCACCAAATTTGCTGTGTAGCATCTGGATCCATCCAGGATGAAAAGTTATTAAAATCTCTTGGATACGTCACACGGTGTGGGCGTGGCATGGCGGCCATTTTGAACAAAAAAGCTCAACGGCGCCCCCAAGAAAACGCTGTGCGCAGGCATGGGAATTTATCGAACTCCTTCCAGGATTTTTGTCCCATCTTCACCAAATTCGCTGTGTGGCATCTAAACCCCTCCAAGATGAAAAGTTATTAAAATGTTGAGGCTGCGTCACACGGTGTGGGCGTGGCATGGCGGCCATTTTGAACAAAAAATCTCAATGGCGCCCCCAAGAAAACGCTGTGCGCAGGCATTGGAATTTATCGAACTCCTCCCAGGATTTTTGTGCGATCTTCACCAAATTGGCTGTGTGGCATCTAGACTCCCCTGGATAAAAAGTTATTAAAATCTTGTGACTGCTTCACACGGTGTGGGTGTGGCATGGCGGCCATTTTGAACAAAAAAACTTAACGGCGCCCCCTGGAACATATGAGGCTATTTCCACTACAGTTATTACTATTAAAACTCTTTAAATCAAAACAAATGATGGTTTGTCAGACAGACTTCTCTAATGGATTAGTCCTGGAAAAGTGGAACTGTCCATGTTTGATTTTATTTTTGTATTAAACAGTGTAGCATGATGTGCTTGAATAAATTTGAATGCAATGTGACTATTTTGTATGGATACATCACAATGTCACTGCTGAAAAAATATATTGTACCGCATTAATCATGACATTAAAAAAAAACAGTGCTCTGCAAAAGTTAATACTTTACTACTTAATACCTTTGTCACGACTAAAACTTTGACTTGTGATAGCAGGAAAAGGTGAACACAGGTGAACTAAAGCTTGCTTAGAACACCTGAGATCGATCCACCCAGTAAGGCATGACAGTGAACAAGCGTGCATAACATCACAACTTTGAAAGTAGCTCACTCATATGGAAAAAAGTGTTTTTTTAAGTTATCAATTAAACCTGTAATGTCCATGCTATGAAAAATCAAAATGTCTCCTGGGAAAGGGTCAAGAAAGGGAAAACTAATGAAAAGTCATTGAGGAAGGACTTGGCCAAATGGCTGAATATTCAACTTGAAAGTAGCATAAATAATTGTAGCTGTGGTAGGAGCAGTGGTGTTAGAAATGACAATCTTTTGCAGTGAACCATCATCAGTGAATGAGGAGGAAATCCATCCATGTTTGTGTCTATGGTCACATATTCTCCTTTGATTTCAGCTCTATCTATGCCTTTCCTCTCTTTTCAGCTGGTGATGCAACAATGTTTATTATTCATAACTGCTGAGATCATCGTTCTCATCAGTATTCCACTCAGGACAGGGGAGAGAAAAAAGACAGCAAGAAATATACACATTCAATATAAACTATATTGCCAAAAGTATTGGGACGTCTGCCTTTGCACGCATGTGAACTTTAATGACATCCCATTCTTAATCTGTAAGATTTAATATGCTGTTGGCCCACCCTTTGCACCTACAATAGTCTCAACTCTTTTGGGAAGGCTTTCCACAAGGTTTAGTAGTGTGTTTGTGGGAATTTTGGACCATTCTTCAAGAAGCGCACCTGTGAGGTCAGACACTGATGTTGGACCAGAAGGCCTGGCTCTCAGTCTCCGTTCTAATTCATCTCAAAGGGCTTCTATTGGGTTGAAGTCAGGACTCTGTGCAGGCCAGTCAAGTTCCTCCACACCAAACTCACTCATCCATGTCTTTATTGACCTTGTTTTGTGCACTGGTGCACAGTCATGTTGGAACAGGAAGAGAGCATCCCTAAACTGTTCCCACAAAGTTGGGAGCATGAAATTGTCCAAAATTTCTTGGTATGCTGAAGCATTAAGAGTTCCTTTCACTTTAACTATGGGACCAAGCCAACCCCTGAAAAGCAACCCCACACACCATAATCCTCCCTCCACCAAACTTTACACTTGACACAATGCAGTCAGGCAAGTACCATTCTCCTGGCAACCGCCAAACCCAGACTCGTCCATCAGATTGCCAGACAGAGAAACGGGATTCGTCACTTTAGACAACACGTCTTCACTGCTCTAGAATCCAGTGGCATCATGCTTTACATTAAAATCCATTTCATGAAGCTCTCTACGCACTGTTGTTGAGCTAACCTGAAGGCCACATCAAGTTTGGAGCTCTGTAGCTATTGATTCTACAGAAAGTTAGAGATTTATGTACACTGAGTTGCTGTTGATCCCAATTGCTTCCAGTTTGATATAATACCACTAACAGTTGACCATAGAATATTTAGTATCGAGGAAATTTCACAAATGGACTTGCTGCACAGGTGGCAACCTATCGTAATACCATGCTTGAATTCACTGAGCTCCTGAGAGCGACCCATTCTTTCACAAATGTTTGTAGAAGCAGTCGGAATGCCTAAGTGCTTAATTTTATACACCTTTGGCCATGGAAGTGATTGGAACACCTGAATTCAATTATTTGGAGGGGTGTCCCAATACTTTTGGGAGTATAGTGTACATTTCTTTGTCTGTTTTTGTGACTAACCAGTGATGTCTGAGAAGTGCTGGGCTCTGAGACTACATGAGAGCTACACTTCATATCATATAAGCTTGTTTTTCTTTGTGTTTTTTCCTTTCTGTACCTTTTTGGATACCTTTCATTGTATCTGACAGTTCCAAATAATACAGAGACATCAACTGTTTCTAAATCATCAGGGGCCTCATTTATAAAGCTTGCTTACACACAAAACAAGGCTTGAAAGTGGTGTATGCCACTTCCCATGCAAGGATTGTCGATCGATCCATCCATCCATCCATCCATTATCTTCCGCTTATCCAGGGCCGGGTTGCGGGGGAAGCAGTCTAAGCAGAGAGGCCCAGACTTCCCTCGCCCCAGACACCTCTTCCAAATCTTCCTGTGGGACCCCGAGGCATTCCCAGGTCAGCCGAGAGACACAGTCCCTCCAGCGTGTCCTAGGTCTACCCCAAGGCCTCCTCCCTGTGGGACATGCCCGGAACACCTCCCCAGGGAAGCGTCCCAAAGGCATCCAGAACAGATGTCCAAGCCACCTCAACTGACCCCTCTCGATGTGAAGAAGTAGCGGCTCTACTACGAGCTCCCCCCTGGTGACCTAGCTCCTCACCCGATCTCGAAGGGTGCACTCAGCCACCCTGCGGAGGAAACTCATTTCAGCCACTTTTATCCGGCATCTCATTCTTTTGGTCATGACCCAAAGCTCATGACCATAGGTGAGAGTCAGAACGTAGATTGACGAGTAAATAGAGAGCCTCGCCTTTTGGCTTAGCTCCTTCTTCACCACGACGGACTGGTACAGCGACCGCATGATTGTAGACGCTGCGCCGATCCGCCTGTCAATCTCACGCTCCATCCTGCCTCACTTGTGAACAAGACCACGAGATACTTGAACTCCTCCACTTGGGGCAGGGTCTCTACATCGACCCAGAGGGGTCAAGCCACCTTTTTCAGAGAACCATGGCCTCAGATTTGGAGGTGCTTCTCCCCCTGGAACTGCTACCTTATCGTGGTGGGAGAGTTTGAGTGCCCGAATGATCCTGGGAGCTATGTTGTCAGGGGCTTAATGCCCCTGGTAGGGTCACCCAAGGCAAACAGGTCCTAGCTGACAGCTCAGACTAAAAGCAGTTTGAAGACCTCTATGAAGAACAGTCAATCAAGGACTGTGATGTCGCCTGGCATGGCGCAGCTGGGGCCCCACCCTGGAGCCAGGCCTGGGGTTGGGGCTCGTATGGGAGCCCCTGGTGGCCAGGCCTTTGCCCACGGGGCTTGGCCGGGCTAAGCCCGAACGGACAACGTGGGCCCGACCTCCTGCAGACCCACCACCTGCAGAGGGAACCATAGGTGCAATGTGGATCGGGCGGCAGTCGAAGGTGGGGGTCTTGGCGACCCGATCTCTGGACACAGCTTCTTCAAGGGTTGTGATTTTTTAAAAAATATTTTTGGCAGGAGAATGTTCCCACCGTTACGTCAACTTTGACTCTTGCGCACAAAAATTTTGGAGATGGGGAAACTGACTGTGCAGATGGTGAGGTGGTGAACTGAAGCCAGATTGATCTCATATATTGAATGTAAGTAAGTAAGTAAATTTTATTTGTATAGCGCCTTTCGCAGACCAGGGTCACAAGGCGCTTTACAGTTACAATAAAAACAATAACAATAAAACAATAATAACAATAAAAGCAATAAAAGCAATAAAAACATTAAAAGCAATAAAACAGTACCACTATATAAAAATAAGAACAATAACAGGATAAAATGGAATTACAAATTAGTGATCAATCCTAGCCCCTAAAAAACCATCAACCAAACGCCTGAATAAATAAATAAGTTTTGAGGGCTTTTTTAAATGGTTTGACAGAATCCAGTGAACGCAGAGAGAGAGGGAGATCATTCCAGAGCCTGGGGGCAACAGCCTGGAAGGATCGGTCTCCTCTGGTTCGAAGCCGTGTGCGCGGCACCATCAATAGATTCTGGTCCGTAGACCTCAGAGCCCGAGCAGGGGTGTAAGGGTGGATCAGGGCACTGATGTAAGGTGGAGCCTGGCCGTGCAGAGCTCTGAAAGTTAGTGTCAGGATTTTAAAATTTATCCTAAGCGATACTGGCAGCCAGTGAAGGTCTTTGAGGACAGGAGTTATATGTGTCCTCCTGCTAGAGCGGGTCAGAATTCTGGCTGCAGCGTTTTGCACTAACTGCAGGCGAGTCAGCTCCTTTTTGTTCAGGCAAGTGAACAGACTATTACAATAGTCTAAGCGGGAGGACACAAAGGCATGGATGATTATCTCCAGGTCGTTCTGAGATACCACCGTTCTTAGCTTTGAGATGTTCCTCAGCTGAAAGAAACAATTTTTAGTCAGCTGGTTACAATGCTGAACCAAGGACATGTTATCAAATCTAACACCCAGGTTCCTAAGGTTCATTTTAACAGACTGTCCCAAGACACCTAAGAATTGCTTCAGCGCTGGAATGGAGTCATCAGGGGCAAAAATCAGCGTCTCTGACTTATCAACATTTAGCTGCAAGGTGTTGTCACTAAGCCATGTTCTTATCTCTGACAAGCAGTCGGCTAGAGATTGTAGCTTCTGATGGTCAGCCGGCTTGAATGAGCAATAAATTTGAATGTCATCAGCGAACAAATGGTAAGATATGCCAGCAAATTTTTGTATGATTTGCTGGCAAATCATACAAAAATGATTAATTCCTTTGGGGAACCAAAGGAATTAAATACAGTAAAAACAACACCGGACCCAAGACCAAACCTTGAGGGACTCCACACAGCAATTTGGCTGGTTCAGACATAAAGTGATTAGCTGTGACACTAAAAATACGTCCAGACAGATATGAACAGAACCACTTCAGAACTGACCCTGAAAGGCCGACCTCATCCCTCAGTCTTCTCAACAGGATCTGGTGATCAATAGTGTCGAAGGCCGAGGACAGGTCTAGGAGGACCAAGACGGTGTATTGTCCTGAGTCAGCGGACATCATAATGTCGTTAGACACTTTCAGTAACGCTGTCTCAGTTGAGTGGTGTTTACGAAAACCAGACTGGTACATGTCATGAATGCTGCTCTGGTCAAGAAAAAGTGACAGCTGTTCAGCAACCACCTTCTCCAGGATCTTAGAGAGGAGAGGGAGCTTTGAAATAGGCCTAAAATTATTAAGGTCAGTTGGGTCAAGGCCTGACTTTTTTAGTAAAGGTTCCACTATGGCATGCTTAAATGCAATGGGAAACACACCAGAGGAAAGGGAAAGGTTCACCATTTTGGTGACCCAAGGGCCGATTGTGTCAAACACCTTCACAAAAAGCCTAGAAGGAAGAACGTCAGCTGAACTACAAGAAAGTTTCATCCTGGCCACCAGTGCCGAGATGTCAGCAAGAGTCACAGGCTCAAATGAGGACCACAAGCCGGAGACAGGCTCAGTAACAGCAGGGGTTCCACACGAGGGGGGACGGATCTTCTCTTTGATCATTCTAATTTTGTTGATAAAAAATCTCAGGAACAAATTACTGTCAGCTACAGAGGAGATCGGAGTAGCTGCAGCTGCAGGACGTACCAGAGAATTAATTGTGTCAAACAGCACTTTGGGATTTTTCTTGTTCCCTGCTACCAGTCGACGAATGTAGTCAGATCTGGCGTTTTCCACCGTCATATTGTATGAGGACACAAGATCTCTGAGGTAGAGTCGATGCACCTCGAGGTTAGTGGATTTCCACAGACGCTCGGTCTGGCGACATAGTCTCTTTAGACTCAGGGTGTCCTCATTAATCCAGGGACACACTTTTTTCCGCACAGACGAGTTTGATTTGAAAGGTGCTACAAGATCCAACGTTTCAACACAGAGATTGTCAAAACAGGCAATAAAATTGTCCACATCAAAACAACCTGTGAGCAGGGAAGAATCAAACATTTCACAGAATCTGTCTGCAGAATTAGCAGTAATGACACGTCTCTGAGACCTAACTTCTAGGGGTGGAGGATCAGAGTAAAAATGCAGGTCAAATGAGACAAGAAAGTGGTCACTCAGATGGACGTCCTGTACAGTCACATGAGAAATGTCCAGGCCAAGTGAAAAAACCAAGTCTAGAATGTGGCCTTTGTGGTGAGTGGGTACAGAGACATGTTGCTGAAAATTAAAAGTTTCAGTCAAAGTTAAAAAATCCTGTGCAGGGCAAGAAGAACAGTCATCAATGTGTAGGTTAAAATCTCCAACGATTAAAACCTTTTCCAATTGAATCGTGGAGGTAAGAAAGTCACTGAAATCCTGGAGAAACAAAGCAGCAGGGCCAGGGGGGCGGTAGATTGAGACACAGTAAAAAGGTTGAGAAGAGCCCACCTTGACCATTTGTGACTCAAAGGATGTATATTCCTGGGTCTGAGCCACTTTGCATGGGAATTTGTCCTTGAAAAGAACCGCAAGACCCCCCCCACGGCGACAGCAGCGGGGCTTCCCCAAAACAGAGCAGCCAACTGGGCAGAGTTCATTGAGGTGAATTAATTCTTCCTCTCTCTGCCATGTTTCAGAGAGGCATAATAAATCCAGATTTTCTCTCAGGAAGAGATCGTTCAAAGAGAAGGATTTATTTGTAATAGACCAGGCATTCAACAGGCCGAGATGCAGAGATGAATACGTCACGGGAGTAGTGTTCACAGGGCGCAGTGGGATTGGCTGACGGCATATCCAGCGGTCACGTGGGCTCCAGCCGGGCCATGTGGGCAGAGCAGGTGTAAACACGGAAGAGAACGATGTCAAAAGTGACACACTTCTCGGCTCTGTAACTCCCGCTGAATCCCACGAAGGCTGCGGTCTGGCTTCGCTGTCGTCCACCTCGAGGAGAGGGATCCGGCGCAGGTGCCTTGGATGATCCCCCCGGACAGAAGAGCCCAGGCGCGCCGCAGCGCGTCTTCGTTTAACTTGGACTCCAGAGCGTGAGCCTCTTTTCCTCCGTTTCCTGCGGACTTTTCCTGGCTCCCAGCAAAACAGCAAGCACTCCGGTCGGGGACATTGAAAAAGGGAGGGGGGAACGCCCGCCTAAATTTGTCCCAGGTATCAAAAAGGCTCTCCATCGACTCTTTAATGTGAAGTAGGGAGTCCCGATCGTAGGTCCGTGAGGCAAAGACGTATCCGTGAAAGATAGGGGCTAAAATGATCACATAAGTTATAAAAACGACCAGTTTATCTTTATTTTTATCTTTATTTTTATCTTTATTATTATTTTTATCTTTATACTGATTACTTTATTACTTTATTTTATATCTTACTTGTGCTGTCCTTTTCCTCTTTTATCTCTGTCCTGAGCTACTGTGACAACAAAATTTCCCTTGTGGATGAATAAAGTCTGTCTAAGTCTAAGTCTAAGTCTAAAAAAACTAGGCGGCAGGAGACAAGATACGGCACAGCCGGTCACAGGCGCCATGTCAAAAGCCAATGTCATCATATATCAGACTTATAGATCCACATAATCATATATAGATCCACATAATCATAAACACCCAAGTCTGCTCTATCACCCTACATAGGTGTGTAAAATCATTAGGGCTTGTGCAGTTCTGCACAACGTGGGACAGAGAGATGTCATTCCCCTCCCACCTGGCCTCCCTCCCCCAAACCATGAGGACCCCGACCCACAACCAGCTCCCCAACATGAGGAGTTTTAACAGGGAGCGAGGCTTTGTGAGGGTGTCATGCGGCATTTGCAATAAGACAGCAAGTACCTATGTTATATTTTTTAACTAGATTTTTAATGGAGCTGGCAATGTCAGACATGACATCACACATGTTACTCATCACTGTATGTATTTGTTGGAGTTAGCCTTGGACTTCATTTATCACACTGATGGTGTCCTTTTGCATTTGTAGGACAGTGTTGGTCAGGATCCAGCCACTTTCAGGTGTGCCATGGACTCGGCACACACTGGTGCTAGGGACAGCCAGGCCTTCAGCCACGGTGCCAGGACACATGCCTAGAACCTTCTTGTCACCCACCGCTTTCAACTCTCAAGTGTCTGAGGACACAACTCATAATTCCACTGCCTTTTCACAAGTCTCTGTTGAAATATTTAATTTATACATTTAATAAACAGATCAAACTGTACTTTACCGGTCTCCTCTGTGGTCTCTGCTGAACTGTGTCTCCTTCCTTCCCTGACACTGCCACACAAGCTGGCTGTTCCAAGGATGGTACCTATTTTGATGTCCAGCAGTGTGGGCTTGGATGGGCCCTTGCCCCCACCTGTAGCAGACACGCTTTGATGCCATGTCACTCTCCTTTTGGCCTCCACCTTCAGATCTGACCACTTTCTTTTCACCTCTGCCACAGATTGCTCTGTGGCACTCACTATTCACAGCAGTGACAACGTGCTGCCACTTGCTTGTTTTATTTTATTAGTGATGCTACTACTGTGACCACCACAAATAAAATATTTTTCTGGCCTCCACCTGCAAGCAACTCTATTTCGGTCTCTGTGAAATTCCTTTTCCTTGTCTTCCCTGCCATGGTTGAGCATAAAATGCCACTGATCAGCAGGCTTATTGATACACAAAAACATTCATGAGATACTTTGCATTGACCATTCACGGTAAAATGTGAGTGTGTACAGTTCGGGATGCGAGGTGAGTCCATCTGCGCAATCTTCCAGGTGGACTGTGATGTATAAAGGGAAAAGTGCGTACAGGTCTGCGTACGCATGGTTTTATAAATCAGATCATTTTTTGGCGCACACCATTTTCAGCTTTTGGGTGCATGTACATTTTAGTATGGATCCTATGCAATGTTTTATAAATGAGGCCCCAGATTTCAATTCATATGACCCTTCTGCTTCTTGTTGCCATTCTACTGCAGTGTTGTAGATGATTTCTGCCATCTGCCAGTGCCAGTTTGCTAGACAAACTTGTGTTGTAACCAAAGATTTGAAAGGCAGCTTGTCTTGCTGTAAATCACTGTGAAAACAACTTCAACCAGTAAAAATTAGATGACAACCAGTGTACAAGTAGAAAGTTTCATTCACACAGTAGTGTAAAAATGTTTAGGGTGTGAGAATAAGTATTCCTGTTCTCAAAACCCAAATCCTTATTTTCTCTCTACTAAGTTAATCACACCTAACTATGAAACTGCTAACCAGTGAATTGTAAATATACTTTTGAGCCAGTTAAAATAGAAAGGATGATGTAACAAATGGCAGCATTTCCTAAATCAATGTAATATTTTTTTGTTAAAGCCCCTGAATTAAAGCCAGGCGCCTACACTTCAATCACTTCTAGATTACTTAGTTTCAAATTCAGTGTGTTGATGCAGGCAAATTAAGGACATTTGTGACACTGTCCAAATACTTAAAAACCTGACACTATGCCACATGGCACAGTGTTTGAATCACTACTCTTTCCTTTTATTTACACTACACTGCACTACACTGTAACTGCATATACTCCTATGCACTATAACTAAAATGTTAAATGTTTCAAAACTGTCTTCCTCCATTGTTTGTATTATTTGTAAGATGAAGTGTACTGCCTTTAATCAAATTTATACTTTAAAACAAACAGGTCAACTAGACAGCACTGAAAATACATGCCTCAAAGCATAACCTCAATGCAAGAAAAGAGTCCACCCCGTCATTAGTAAGATTCAATCCCTTTTTAATATTCTGTGTCCAACTTTGAGTTTGATGGCAGATTTTTCACAAGTCGATGAAGAGATGTTCTGCCATTCTTCACACTTGATTCTTTTCAGCTGATCCTTGCTTGTGCATTGTTGCTGTATAATATATACTTTGTGCTTCCCCATGTCCCATATTTGTCAGAACTGTAATGAGGTAATATGTCTGCAAAGATTCTCAGCCATCCACTGTAAAGTATATGACTTCATGTTGACCATGGCCTCAGGTCTTTAATAAAGAGAAAACTACAAACCTTTGACATAGATTTTGGATTGAGTGACACATCACCATGAGCATCATAATTTCTGACCTGCATATGTGGCCACAGCATTGATAGAGGTATGGATACTACCATTATCATCCTCTCTATTGTTGTTATGATCATCACTATGATGATTATGACCTTAATAATGGCTGCTCTTTTATTTTTATGTCTCCATTTGCTTTTGTTAGTGCATAGAATACATGGTGTTTTTTATTTAAAATCTATAGTAACTGTCACATTTGAAATTTCACAGAGGACAATATCACCAATAAGAAATACACACAGGAACATATGCAAACATACACATGGGTCCACACATATACACACATGCTTTTAATTAGCTTGTGTTATTTTCAGAACAGCTGACTGGGCTGTGAAATGACAGGTGTTGCCATGGTAATTAAGAGTCACTGTGGGTGTGACATGGTGCAATCTATGGTTTTTTCATCTGTCAATCCTGAGTACACTAACCAGTTGTGCTTTGGATTTGAACAGAGTGACCTGTAAACAGTGACTTTGAGAGAAATATTACCACTGGAACTGAAAAATCTGATTATAAGACTTATTTTCAGTTCAAACACCAAGAGAACAAGCTATGGTACCACTGAAGTCAAAATGGCCATCCCCATGGAATGACACTTCAAACAGTGCACTACCTAGACAGTCTAGCTCTGTAAAATAGACAAGCAAGTGCTTTAGACTTTGCACAGGGATTATCCATGGACATCTGAACTTCTGTGACATCTCAGACAAGAACAATGCATCAGCCTCTATTTACAGCACCAGTTGCATGCTTTTTGGGACAAAATTGCAAGATAAAATCTTGCTAAAGGACATGAAAGGAAGCCAGACGACTATTTAGAGCATATTCTTTGGTCCAGTGATTCCAAGATATATGTTTGAGTTAGTGCTGTCAATCAATTAAAATATTTAATCACGATTAATCGCATGAATGTCATAGTTAACTCGCGATTACTTGCAAATTAATTGCACATTTTTATCTTTTCTAAATGTCCCTTGAATTATCATTGTAATACTCCTATCAACATGGAAAAGTGGATAGGTTTGCTTTGTGCAAATGTTTTTTTTATTGAAAACAACAATGTGTAGTTATATTTCACACTAACATTCTCACTTTGAGCAGTCATTCACATTCGAAGCAAAATCTCACACAATGTAACACTACAACACAAATATACAACACAAATATTATATATTGGTGTTATATATATATATATGTATATATATAAAGGCTTTATAAACCCTCGCCACAGTTATTAACCTTTTCCAACACTCTTATAAACACTGGCTTCGATCACCGCCAATCAATCAGTGACTGACTAGCTCAAGCAGAAGCGGCTGAGCTGCACTTTCCATGCATGTGTTTACTCATCTGCTGTATGCTACATATTTTATATACAATGTAAAAATCCGCGATACAGTGAGATGGTGAAAAGTAAACTGCGATATGGCGAAGGATTACTGTACTTAGTCACAAAAACAGCCCCTTCAACAGCCCTTTTTAAGGGATCAAAACAGGGCAATACAAAATAAAATTGCAAAGTGCACATCATTGTAAACTAGGACTCAGCCTGTAGTGCAGTTAAACCATGGTTTATACTTTCCTTTTCTTAAGTTTCCTTTGAACATACTAGCAGTAGGCTATACTGTTCTTCTATTTCGCATCCATTTTGGCATCTTGCGCTCTCCATCCACACAAATGGTAGCCTACTCTTTTGCAGCTCGTCAGCAGGCAAGACCAAACGTACGTGAGGTGTATTTATTGTTTTGTTTCAGTCTACAGCTGGATCCTGTAGTTTTTCTCACGTTACTGGCTGTGGCCACAGCTTGTGAAAGAAATACAAGTTTTTTCACAAGCTGAAAAAATTGCTTTATTTGAACTTGAACTGTTCAAGTTCAAATAAAGCAATTATTGTAAAGTGATATCATATTGATTCATTGACATTTAGGTGACATTGCACAGGGTTGCTTTTTGTTGTATACTGTAAAAATGTTTTAGTAGTTTGGCAGTCTGAGAAAATGGAATGAAAAACATTTACTCACATGCACATGTGATGACACCACACTGGCACCATTTTTTGTTTCTGATCACACCTCACTACAGTATGTCTGAACAAGTGAGTCACTCTCAGAGCAACAATACAACAATTCTTAATAGTAGCGAAAAAAAAAACAAGAAAAACCAATCAAGTCATCATACTCCATTTTAAGTTGGATAAAAATGTCATTATATAACGTCTGCAAATAAATTATCCTGTATAGATCTTTATAGGAAAATGTAATTTCTGATTTAACCCATCTTAAGAATTAGGAACAGTGGGTAACTGCTGTGCTGCGTCTGAAGACCAACTCCAGCTGCATGCCAGTGGTAAAGAGCACTTCTTTATTAGCCTTGAATGTTTTTGAATATAGGCAACCCACAGTTGATGCCTCATTAACACATACTCACACAAGGTCAGCAAATTGAGTTCACTTCCATACTCCTAGACAGTATTCTCAGAGTTCCATTTAGCATTTTCTTTTTCATAAGATTATTTAATTTAGCCTTTTGATTTAAATATAAGCCTAAGAGGAGTTGAGACGGACAGGAAATATGGGGAAGGGTCTGACCAGCCAGGAATCTAACTGGGGGGCTCACTGCCTATGTGGTATGTGGCCTAACCACTCGTCCCATTCAGTATTTACATAAACTGTTCTTGAAAAAAATAGCAACAAAAGCATACATTTATTCCATTTTTATGAAGTCATGATTAATTAAATCAAAATACAGATACAACTGTTTCTGTATTTAAGGTGAGGGAGTGGCCTGCTTGAGTCTCTCTGGATATTGATTAGGAGAAATAATAGTAGTTGGGGGGTGAAATAAAGGCAGTGAGGGAGAAGGGGGAAGTAGAGGACATGACTAACCCAGCAGGAGGAGAGGATACAGTCCAGACAGACACCTCTCCTCTGCTCTGCTTTCCCTGCCCCATTTTCCCTCTCCCAATAGACAGAGATCCAGGAAGAGTAAGTAAGTGTATTTAAGGTGAAGGAGTGGCCTGCTCTCAGAAGCTGTGTCCCAATTCAGGGGCTGCATCCTTCGAAGGACCCAGTCTACCCGTCCTTCGAAGGCTGGGTCCTTCGAAGGATGGTAGGCTGCATGAGAAGGCTGCATGAGCGATTGTTAAATGAGACTGTCCAGCCTACGATGACCTTCCTGCTTGCGTCATGACGTCTTGTAGCGTCGCTCCTTGTTGCCTAGCAACCCTGACAAACAAATGTTCATCCCAACGATCAGGATGAAACGACGGTGTAATTTTACCTAATTTTTGACTGGATTTGATCCCAAAATTGTAATTTTTGTTTTTAATATGTTTTATATCTTTGAAGACTTGAGGGTCTTGTTCTGTCCGGTGGTTCGGGACTAAACTGTCTGAGAAACAAGAAGCGTCCACAGCTGGTTTAAATCTGTTAACATCCACGTCGATATGAACTTCAAATATTATAAGTCTCCACAATCTCTGTGCTGAGTGTTTCTGATGAGGATCACTAAATACCTGTTGTCTGAACAGAAACCAGATATAATGTATGTTAAACATGTTATCAGATAACTTGGTGGAGCTAAACTAAGAACAGTGAGGAGAGTCATGTTTTCACTGGTCTACAGAGAATTACCACCAATAGAAGCTCCAGCAGGATTTAGTAACCTCGTAACCATTTTACTTCTTCTTCATATAGTAATTTTAATAAGGAATCAATATGTGAATGTTTATGAATGAGTCGTTTCTGTGGTGGCCGCAGTCAGAAAAAATCGCCAGTCTCGGTAAAATAAAGCTTAAACACTGAAGCTGTACAACTGGAAAGTAAACGCTCTAAACTGTAGCGGCTCATCAATAACGTAACTTAATCGTTTTTTAAAAACAAATTTTAATGTGTTCAACACATGTACTATCGGACTGAGCTGTAACACAATACTAATATTTAAAACTAGAATCCTCCACCGCTGATGGATCCATCTTCTCCGTCAGCCGTCAGCAGTTAAAACTCCAGCTGTTGATTGAACTGTCAGCGGCACGCAATGAAATTTGGGATATTTGGGGCTACGAAGGATACATCGATGCATCCTTCAAATTTGTGGAAAAGAAGGACGCATTCGTCGGCCGCATTTAAAGGGGTCTTCGAGTTTTTACGAAATGGGACAGCCTTAGTCGCACCGCTGTGACGTATGCGGCCGACAAATGCAGCCTAGAAGGATGCAGCCCCTGAATTGGGACACAGCTAGAGTCTCTCTGTGGGACCATGCGGCCAGCTCAGGTGAGTTTGTGTTGTAAGGTAGAGGTTTGTATCATTTGTGCTCCTGTTTTGCTTGCCTTCTGTCATAATCACTTAGCACTTAGCACTTGTGTGTGGCATCTAGTGCTAGGGTAGCAGTGCAGCACTTAACAATAGCTATTCGTCAGAAGTATACAGTATTTTAAGAAATTAGTGGTTAGCAGTAGCATGTAGCATTTGCACTATCTAAATGGTAGCATCGGCACTGGTCACTACCTGGAGCATTTCCTAAACAGGCCTGGGTCAGTTGAACGTGGCAGTGCTGTTTGGACTGTGTAGGAGCAGTGTGAACTGGCACTAGGGGGGGTGACTTTGGGACGCCAGAGTTCACCTCCTAGCCTCTTGGAGGTGTCGTGGGACTAAGTAGGCGAAATACGGTTGAAGGGAAGTTTCCACCTGATGACCCCCAGAGACGTGTTAGGAATCACTGCTCACTGGTAGGTATAGAGACAGATTACGGATCCTAGGTCCTTATTGAGTATGAATCCTTTTTTAGCACAAGTATTTTGTGTTTAAATTAACAAATCAAAATACAGAGAAGGTGAAAGGCTCAGATGTTTTTTTAGTTTCTCCATGATTATTATTATGAACATAATTTCAGTTAAATCCAGGATGCAAAGGCTTGTTTGAAGAGAAGTGCAGAGGACTGAGAAAGTCTAAGTTTCCTAGCAACACAAAGAAACACACAAACATATACAAATCCACAAAATCCACATACCCATGCACACAGAGATAAATAAACACCATCTGCCCACTTCCTGCTGTTCAGGAAGTCTCAGCAGCACTAAGATGGCTGTATCCCTGATTGGCCACTGCACTCTCCTTGGAAGCAGTTGCTTTACCAAAAGATACAAGATGCCAATATGTAGAAGAGAAAAGGCTATTTTTCACGCCAGTTGTGTGCTAAATAACTAAAGTATTTTCGAAGCATCATGACTAGAATGTAACCTAATACATTTTCACATCTTTATTACAGCCGTAAATTGATCACATATTTGACTAAATACATATATTTTTGTCCTAGTGTCATATCAAACTGACAATGACTGACTTTAAATTGAATTCATTACTAATAGAGATTACAAGTTTCTGTTAATGATTTGCTTCACAGTGTTTTTGTCCTGCTTTGTGGGGGCTGAAGGCATTTCCATGTGTTTATCTGTCTCTGATCCTTTGGTAACTGTAGGTCCTTTTACTGAGGCCATGCCAAGTTTTCGGAAACCCCATGCATTTGTGAAATATTGCATTAAGAACCACTCTTAGGTCTTCAGGTGCAATTTCTTTTAGTACTGTCACAGCCAAAATACCAAACGCGTCCTAAAAAAGCAAAGAAGATGTTCAGGCATGGACATTCAGTGAACTGAGGTGGAGTCACCCTTGTGTTGTGTCTGCTTGGTCAGGGTGGAGTCGATTCACTGCAGTTATCTGTTATCTGACTTGACTATTAATTAGTACTAGTAGCTCTTTTTTTCTCAGAATGTCGCAATGACTCTCTGAAAATATGTTTTCTGTTCTTTCTGCTATGTAAAGCACTCTGTTATATGTTGTAAATATGCGCTATAATAAAAAAAAATGTTCCAGTTAATCCAAAATGCTGCGGCCAGTTATTATTGTTGCCAAATGCTTGCTGAAAGGAAATCCAAAGAAGCCTTCACAAACCAGAGACTGGACTTTCACCCACAAGATCAGGGTTTGTGTCCCATGATAGAGGAGAGACCGCTTTCTGGTTAGTTTTAGATACAAAAACTACATGGTTAGGTTTAGAAAAATATCACATTATGGTTAAGCTTGGTTAAGGTTAACTCAATTCAATTTTATTTATATAGCGCAAATTGATAACATATGTCATCTCACAGCGCTTAACATGGTAAGGTACAGACCTCACAAATTAAGGTTAGGCACCAAATTTACTTGGTTATGGTTTTGAAAAGTGTCATGGTCAGGGTTAACATACAACCGTTTCACTGCATGTTTGAAGCATCTCTTCCATTTTCAGGATTACAAGTCCCACCAAATGTAATATATGATTGGTTGACTGAATAGGAGCGACAGTGAATTTGTAATATCAGTGGCAAAGAAACATTGATTAGAAATGTATTTGTGACATGTTACACAAAATGTAATCTGGAAAAAAAATTCCTTCAAAACTAAACTTAATTGAGAATGTTTTGTTTTTGCATAAAGTGCCTTAAGATGATATATGTTGCAAATTGCTGCTATAAAAGTAAAATTGAACTAAACTGAACTGTGAAATGCTGCTTTCTGCAAAGTGTGAAGTGTTGTTTTCCCTCCTGAGAGGTGGTTTACAGACACTCCTCATCCTCTGGGACACTACTTTTGACAGGACTTTGGTTGATTGGAGTCTTCTGTTCCTTCTTTATGCCACGCCTGCCACCTCCAGCTCTGTGCAGTGGCAGCCACTCCCTGTTTTTTCTCCCTCTCCCTCTTTGCCCTTCTCCCTCAAGTGGACATGAGTGAGGTGTTGCTGGTGGGATGTGGGAGGTGCATGTTATTGGATAATCACCTGAGTGAACAAACCTGCGGTGGGAAGCAGTCATTCCTGCTACTCATCAACCTCTCCAGATAAGCCTGGCTCAGACGACTACACGATGCCGGACTGCTGAATAACCTAGTTAGTCAACTCAGGTCATTGTTCTGCTACTAGTCTCTGTTTCCATGCTTGTCGCTAACCTGTGTTTGTCTCCGTCTCCAGTCTGTGATGACCCCTGCTAATATTCTGTCGGCCTGCCTCGTCTGTCTGCTGCCAAGCTTCAGCTCTCCTTTGTCAATCCAACCTGGTTTTGTCTGGATTCCACCACTGAAACCCTCACAGCCTTGCACCTGCCCGGACGCCATTCCTCCCACACTATGCATCTCCTCTGCCTGCCTAACCCTCATCCTCACCCTCTCTTCCCCTGGCTGCCAGCTATGTTATCCCCCTTCTCTTGTGGGTTCCAGTTTATAGTGTTGTGTTAGTGTATACTGATTATGTGCGTTATCCACTTTGTGTAGTCCGCCAGTTCTGCAATACTTTGTGTGGCGTCATATGCGTCTTTGTTGACTCCAGCCCAGCCCTTGCTTTCCTAGCTTTGTCATACCAAGTTCTGGTTAGTTTCCTGCACCGTGGAAATAATATATCTCGCTTTGTACAATTAAGTATGTAATTGTTAATAAATTGATATTTGTTACAGCATTCTTTCTGTCGTGCTTTTGCTGTTCTGTGCTTGTTCCTCTGAGCCACTCGGTGACGCTTTAGTAAATTCTCTGACTGTGATGAATTTGCTTTGTTGATCGCTTAGTGGGTAAATTTTGCATCATGGATTAAAGTCACGTAAATTTTCTCTACTGCCCCAGATAAAATCTTCAGCCCTCTATTCTCAGACATGGTTACTACTACAAGTACAAGTCACATAAGTAAAAACATGACAATGACACCGTAAACCAACTTTAAACTTTAGCTATGCACATAACAGTCCCAGATCAGACCAATCCAGTACAGTAACTTGAGAGAAGTTGCATTTACCAATGCAAAACAGGGTAATTAAGAAGAAAATGGCTTGACAGCAGTTAACTTTGCATAGATTTTACAATGGGTAAACTAGCAGAAAGACAAGCGGTATGAAACAATCTGAAATATGAGTTTTTCTTGTTTCCTTGAACACAAACTTTTCAGAAAAAAAGCAGTAGATCATTGCATCATGATTTCAAGAGAAAAGACAGTGACACTGGATGAATTTCACAATCAACATGTCCAAACATACACGCACACACATGTGTATTTATTACATGTATTATTAGAAATCATAGCTTGAGTTTTGGTCCCTGCTCACTGCAGTAGTCCATTTGAGCTCCTACCCACCACTGAAACAGGAGATTATGTTCTGGTTTATGGGCCACCTCACCTTGAAAAAGGCTTACTAATACACAAGGGCAGTCCTGACAAATGCCATCCCCTTCTTCAATATAGGTAAGTGGACGGGAACATAAATCTGTGCTCCACAAAAACACAAATGGAATGCAATTCCCAGCATATATATGCTGGGATCGTCCTCCATGCAAGGACCTGCGATTAAATGCTCATATCACTAATTATCCACATTGCTGAAGTGTTCTTGAGCAAGATACTGTCAGGTTCCCTGTTTCCACCTCTGCTTTGCTAGGAGTCTCTCTACCCCACTATCCGCTCTCCCTCTCTCTGTGGGTATGATCAGGTGTGTTTGTGTTCCTAGTTCCTATTCTGGATTTCCTTCTTTGCTCTTACCTGCTCCTCCTGTTAGTTTGTAGCTCTGTATATGTTGTATTTGTTGGTAGCTACACAGGAGTTATCATCTTATGACATTAATATTAGACCTCTGATAGTTAGCCTAGACTATTGTCTAGTTAGCCTGCTTGTTTACTATCCCCATTTCTTCCTCCATGGTCAGAAACATTTGTCTAGTTATTCCCCAATTGCTGATTTATTCACTTATCATAAACGTTTCACAGATTCTTGGTCTCTTTGTGATTCATGTCTGTGTGGGTTTTTTTGTGAAACTAACAGGTACTTAATGAACTCTTGCTGCATCTAGTATCACAGCTTCAGTTGGCCTCCCTGTGTAGGGAACCTCAAAAGTTATGAGCCCCTGTCCTGCACTTTTTTTGTGACTGCAGAGCTTACAACACGCTTACCACAGAAGCAGGGCAGTCAAGTGTTGGTGTGCAGTAGAAGAAGAAATGTAATTAAACCAGTTATGTCACTGTAGACAAAGACATGGGTATCTTTTGGGTGTGAGTTTGCATGGTTTGCTAACATTCGTTAACATTGTGAATGTGACTGCTTGGTTGTCTGTCTCTTGGTGTGCGTGATGGACTGGTGACCTTTGCCCAGCAGTACATGGAGAATGGGCTAATGTTCAACTGAATTGAAGTGAACAGAATTGAGCTGAATTAAAATGAATTTAATTCAAGTAAACTGAATGTTTTGCAAGAAAAGAAATGCACAAGTTAACCATGAGATGGAATCACATTATCATTTTAGCCTCTTTACACTGGCTCCTGTGTGTTAGGACACATTTCAAAACCCCATTACCTTTAGGGCCCTTCATGGCTTCTCTCCTCAGGCAGAGCCTGTCTCTCCCAAACAATGATGCTCCCCTGTTGCACTTGCCCATCCCTTTTATATCAATAAATATTTAGAGCAAATATTTTGCGAACAGAAAGTTAACACTAAGTTTACTGAATGTTATTGACATATTTATCATTTTCCAGATGACTTTGTCCCCAATTTCCAGACGGACAATAACTCTGCCTTATTTCACTAATCAGGAATTTATTTCTTCCAACAGGTTACAGAAGCCATTGGAAGATTCTGTAGTTTACAGTGGACTAGCAAGAGTCTGACCAACTCAAGAAGACTTACAAACAGATTTAAAATATGTTAAGTAACTTTTAGGCCACAAAAAACCCAATAGTGCAATCAAAAAATAATCCAGTATAAACTCAGCTTTCTCTGACAAAATAATACTGAGGATGTCCTTGTGGCATCCCAGTTTGGAGTTTGACAGATGTGGTGGTAAGGCTCTAATGACAGACACTGCATTGCTACATTGCAGCAAACATAAGATTGAGTCTTTCTGACCATTGAGCGATACTCAGAATTTAGTCAGATTATTGCAACCTTTGCAGCTTCAATTTTGGGCAATAATAAACTGCTAGAATACGCCATTAACATGGTACATCTTGAACTTGGTTATTGTTGGTTTTGTCTGTGATCTAAACACATGCTGTCGCAGTGGTCAACAGCTTTTCATATTGAATACATCCACACAATAATTGACAATTTTAAAAATATATGGAGTTCTTGAGACTTTCTTGGCTTCCAGAGTGCAGATCAAACATTTCTTTATGCTTTTTCACAAATTATTTTTCAGTGTGATCAATCTAAATTTCTAATGTTTTTTTTGCATTTTACAATGCTTTCAAGCATCCCTTCAGTTCCAGCACTGCAAAGGAATCAAAACTGCAATGACAGCATCATCGTTGATCTTTATTAGTGGCTAAAAATGGACATTCGTGACAGCATGTATATTTGTTATACTGTTAATGCTGTGTGTACTCACATGTACCGTAGGTGTGGGTTCTTGGAGAAAACACGAGTCTGGATCATTTGCAGGTTGCTCCTCGTAATAGTACTATTACAGAGAAAGAGAGAGAGAGAGACAGAGAGAGAATGATTTGAAACTCACTTTGAATTATAGTAATTTTAGGGAGCCACATCAAACTGATAACAAGTGAAAGAAAGAAAGAAACAAACAAACAAACAAAGAATAAAAGAAACAAAGACAGGATTGGAGAAGATAAATACAACAGAAATTCAGACACAAGCTCCTTTTTCTGTCCAATCGTTTACTTCTTCAGCCCAGTCCGCCCCACTTAGTGCACTTTATAACTGAGGCATTTATTCTTCTTGGTCCACACTCACCACATCGCTGACACATGTCTCTACATCTGATCATGTCTGTCTTCAAGGTATGGTTGCACTGTTGACATCAAAGTTGGCCAGCCTTTGCAGAGGCCACTGATGACATGTCCTACATCTGGAGTGTTGCCGGAGTGCTGTCTCACCAGAAAAAGCCCTTTCATCCACTTCAAGCTGATTTTAGATTTCAGTAAGAGCTTCTCAACAGTGAAAATCAACCTCCGAGCAGCATACGTCATCAGGAAGTTTTGATTTGTTTTGGCTACATCAGTTTCATACCTTCAAGTCTACATGAGAAAATACTGTATGTACACTCCAGCCCGACTGATCCCATCTGTCCATCAGCTCCAACTCTCAGTCCTCCGGGAATTCAGAGCAAACACAGGAAACTTGTGCTCCATAATATGGACCAGACTCAGTAAAGAATTCCTAAGTTTAATACCACATGTACAGCTTTCCCTATGTAAAGCAATGAGCAGTGATTACCACCAAATCTTTGGGGTCATCAGGTGGGAACCTCCCTTCAACGGTGTTTCGTCTAGTTAGTCCCACAACACCTCCAGGAGGCTAGACAGGGATCACTGGTATGCCAAAGTCACTCCCCTAGCTATCACCAGCTATCACCGCTTCTCACCAAAACACTTATTTCTTTGCCTTGCCTACACTACCACAAACAGCACTACCATTAACTACCCCAGCCTCTCACCAACTGTACCAATAAAAGCGTTGTGGGGATACAAACCCTGGTTCGGGTAGGGGGTAGAAGTACAAGAGGTGTATGGATGGAATACAGACCCTGCTTCGGGGGTCTGTATTCCATCCCAAACCAGGGTCTGTATTCCCTGGTTTGGGATGGTACTTTCACTACCCCTACATAGTGGGGTTAGTGAAAGTATAGAGGGTGCTGAAGGTGAAGGCAGCATAAAATAAACTAGCAGATTCAGCAAACAAACTCACCTAGTACCCATACGACCAAAAAATAGACTATACAACTCAACTCACCTGGAGTAACCACATGGTTTCAAACAGTCTCAAACAAGCTCAAACAAGCTCAAACAAGCCACACCCTCCACTTAAATAGACTCCCTCTGCCTGTTTTTTTTCCTTGTTACTCCTAAAAGTCAGTCTAACCTAACTGCTTCCCCTACTGGGCCCCTATTTAATATCATTCCTCCTGTTCCAAATCCACTGACCGGATGTCACTGCCTCATCTGACATTTCCGTCACTATTTTCCTCACATTCTGTCCCCTTCCTCCCAACTCCCTCAACAAAGAGACAACAGATCTTGCTATAAATCCTCTACAGCCACTCTACCGGACAAATCGTATCTCTATATCCTCTCTGCTCTACTTCTACTCCTAACTCTGCATATCTAAGTTTTTTTTCTTTCATATACTCTCAAGGAACAGTCAGCTCTATAAAATAAACTCTCCTTCTACTATCAGGGCTTAGGTTCTAAATCTACCTGCATCTCCCAGTCACCAACACTCTCTGAGCTGCCTTGCCTCCTTATTGCATTATTACCTTTCTCCCCCTCATGAACAAACTGGATTGCTTCCCTCTTTGTCTTAGACCAGGGGTGCCCAATTCTGGTCCTCGAGAGCCCCTATCCAGCATGTTTTAGACGTTTCCCTCTTCCAACACACCTGATTAAATGATCAGGATTGTTCTCAGGCTTCTGCAGAGCTTGATGATGAGCTGATGATTTGAATCAGGTGTGCTGGAAGAGGGAAACATCTAAAACATGCTGGATAGGGGCTCTCGAGGACCAGGATTGGGCGCCCCTGTTTTAGACAATCCTGAATTTGCCTACCTTCGAATATCTTCAATGCCTGCAGATAAGCTTCTTAATACTTGATTATGTCGCCACGTATACCGGCCTTGTGACAGACTAACTTTACAGCCTGACAAAATATGCCCCTAAGGTTGCAGAGCCTGAACATAAAGGGCATAACAGGTCTCCATTTACCTAGAGTTTTAGGTTCTGAGGAGTGGGCAATGCATCCTATGTTACCCCTATCAAAAATCTAATGTAACTTTTCTCCATATTCCACTGTTCCTTTCCAGTAAGCTGCTTCTTCTTTACACTTTCATAATTCAACCACTGTCCTTGCTTAGCCTGAGCCACTGCCTTTGTGTGCCTTAACACTTCCTCCTGTCTGCGAACCTGTTCCACAACTAGCTTTCTTTTCTCTTTGGAACCTGCTTTGCTCCACACCAGTTTGCCTGGGCCAGCCCCAAGCCTCGCTAGCCTATTTGAACATTACCCACAATCCCTGCATGCCTGAGAGTTGCTTCTGCCTCCTGAACTGCCATTCTTGGATTCAATTTCCTTCCCTTGGTTGGGTTAAGAACCACTTTACTAACTATCACATCTTTACTCCCAGATAATAGGAGCTCTGTCTTGACCTTAACACATTTAAACTCTTCTACTAGACTAGACACTGGGTGCTGAAGTATCCCTTTCCCATACAGTGCCACACTACTTAGACATCTAGGAACACCTAACCATTTCCTTATGTAATAGCCAACTAATCTTTCCATTCTCTCTGCAGCAGATATTGGAATTTCGTACACAGACAGTGGCCATATCAACCTGGGAAATAGTCCAAACTGCAAACACCATAGCTTCAACTTTCCTGGAACCCCTGATTTATCTATTCTATCCAATCCTTCAGCAACATCCTTCATAAATTGCACTATCTGTCCCCCATCATTCAAGTCCGCCTTGTATCACCTACCGAGACTCTTCACTGATTTTTCCCTAATTATTGGAATTTCTTCCTCATCTATTACGAACTTTCTATCACTTATTTTCCCACTACTTATTTAAATACTTCTACACTGACTTGGCTTGACTTTCATATTAGCCCACTTTAGATTCTTATCAAGCTCTCAAGTAATCTCTTCATACATGGCACTGTTGTAGTCACCAGCGTCATATCATCCACATATGCCCGAATTGGTGTAAAACACATTCCATCCTGCCGTCTCTCACTACCAACAACCCACTTAGAGCTCTAATAATTACTTACATCACCATTGTAAATGCTAGTGGGGAAATCACACACCCTGCCACGATACCTGTCCCTAGCCTTTGCCAACCTGTTGTAAAACCTGCCGTACTTAAGCACAACCTAATATCTTGAAAATATGGTTTTACTAAATTAACAACTACTCCCAGCATTCTAAAATATTCAAATGCACTCCAAATAAGGCTATGTGGCACTAAACCAAATGCATTTGTTAAATCCAAAAATATTACATGCAAGTCTCTTTTCTCAATCTTGGCTCTCTGAATCTGATGCCAAACCATACTAGCGTGCTCTAAGCACCCTGTGAAATCTGGTATTCTTGCCTTCTGTACCATGGTCTCTATTAAGCTATTCCTGTCTAAAAAACTAGATAATAAGTAATAATTGGAATACGCTTTTATATTAATGAAGGTTGGTGCACATCTGTCACAGTTCTGTCAAAACATTGCAGCCCTAACCTGTCCTTTTTCATCAACTACAAGCCATTTTATTTGCCGCAGGAGGTTTCCTCCTTCATCATGGTCAGAGTTTACATCGCCCCCCAAGCCAATGTGAATGAAGTGCTGCAAATTTTTGCAGAACAGTTAAACGGCTTTGAACAAAAACACCTGAACTCGCTTTTTATTGTCATGGGGGACTTTAACAGAGCAAGATTAAACCAAGAACTCTCAAAATACAAACAGCATATTAGCTGTCTCACCAGAGACAGTAACACACTGGAGCACTGTTACACCATAATTAAAGGAGCATACCACTCTTCTTCGGGCAGCTTTGTGGCACTCAGTTCACTGTTTGGCCCATCTCTTCCCAACATACAGACAGAAACTAAAATCTGCAAAGCCTGTTGTTAAAACTGTGAAGAAATGGACCAGTGAGGCAAAACAGGAATGACAAGCTTGTTTTGACTGCACAGACTGGAGTGTTTTTGAAGCTGCCGACAACAACCTGGATCAGAAAGACACTGTGACAGGTTACATCAGTTTCTGTGAGGACATGTGTGTGCCAACCAAAACTCTCAGGACTTTCAACAACAACAATCCATGGTTCACCACCAAACTCCCCCCCCCCTCCCGCATCATCATCAGCAACAGCCCCGTGTCAGCTGTGGAGTCCTTCAAGCTCCTGGGGATGACAATCTCTCAGGACCTGAAATGACAGAGAAACACCAGCTCCATCCTAAAAAAGGCTCAGCAGAAGCTGTATTTCCTGCGACAGCTGAGGATACACAGTTTGCCACAGGAGCTGTTGATCCAGTTATACAGTGCAGTCATCAGATCTGTCCTGTGCATCTTTGTCACTCTTTGGTTTGGAGCAGCCACACTGCAGGACAGAAACAGACTACAGCGAACAGTACGGACTGCAGAAAGAATCACTGGAGCCCCCATGCCCTCCATCAAGAAACTGTACTTCACTAGAACCAGGATCATCATCAGAGACCCCACTCACCCTGGACATAAACTGATAATAAATTCATATGAATATATAAATTATATAAATATAAATGAACAAACTGCAGGGTCTCAGCCTTAACATGTAATATAGTCAGGTAAAGCAGCATTTTATATATAAAATACTACTTTATACACACACACACACACACAAATGTATATCTATATATATAAAGTAGTTGTGTGCCCCCGTCCCCCTGTACCCCCTTCCCCTGTAACATTTAACACGGATTGCCATTTCTGTAAAAAGGCTACTGTATAGGTACTCTCTAATAAAAAAATGATGACATTTAATTCTGTTATTTACTAAGCACACGTTTCCCAATGTTACTGGGTGTCTCACTATCATGGTTCTGATGTTGCCAGTTTCCAGACAATCTCCACAGAACATTTATGCAAAGCATCTCTAATGGCAGCATTTTATGGTTTTCATTTATCTAACGTTCTTCGGTTGCTAGAACTGTATACATTTTTCTATTTACAATGACGTGTTAATTACTGATTCAAAAAGGTGGTCAAAAATTGAAGTGAAGATTGAGTGTTGTAATACCTAATACCTACATTATTAGGGCCCGAGCACTACAGTGCGTAGGACCCTATTGTTCCTGTAGTGTTTCTTTGGGGGGACGGCGGTTTGTTTGTTTGTTTGGCGGTTTCTTTTTCTTACGCCACTTTGAACCTCAATTTGACCCCCTAAACATGCTCAAAAACTCACCAAATTTGGCACACACATCAGGACTGGTGAAAAATTTGATATTTTGGGGGAATTACACATATGAATGGCAAAATGACTCAATAGCGCCACCTTGAAAATTGGGCTTTAGTGGAGTTAATAAGGCTAGTTTCACGTAAACTCATGAAATTTGGTACACATGTACAGTAGCCAGAGACAAAAAAATTCCTGCTTTTAAAATTTCAAAAAAGGCTCAACGGCGCCCCCTAGGGCACGTAGTGTGCAGGCATTGGAATTTATCGAACTCCTCCCAGGATTTTTGTCGTATCATCACCAAATTCACTGTGTGGCATCTCGACCCCTCCAGGATGAAAAGTTATTAAAATCTTGTGGCTGCATCACACGGTGTGGGCGTGGCATGGCGGCCATTTTGAACAAAAAAGCTCCATGGCGCACCATAGAACACGTGGTGCGCAGGCATTGGAATTTAACGAACTCCTCCGAGGATTTTTGTCCCATCTTGACCAAATTCGCTGTGTGGCATCTTGACCCCTCCAGGATGAAAAGTTATTAAAATCTTGTGGCTGGGTCACACGGTGTGGGCGTGGCATGGCGGCCATTTTGAACAAAAAAGCTCAACGGTGCCCCCTGGAACACATGGTGCGTAGGCATTGGAATTTATTGAACTCCTCCCAGGATTTTTGTCCCATCTTCACAAAATTTGCTGTGTGGCATCGAGACCCCTCCAGGATGAAAAGTTATTAAAATCTTGTGGCTGCGTCACACGGTGTGGGCGTGGCATGGCGGCCATTTTGGACAAAAAAGCTTAACGGCGTCCCCTTGAAAACGCTGTGCGCAGGCATTGGAATTTAACGAACTCCTGCCAAGATTTTTATCTGATTTTCACCAAATTTGATGTGTGGCATCTAGACCCATCCAGGATGAAAATTTATTAAAATCTCGTGGCTACTTCACACGGTGTGGGCGTGGCATGGCGGCCATTTTGAACAAAATCGCCATATGGAATGAAACAGGTTTTGGTGGTGAAGGCATCCACGTAATATCACCAAATCCACACAAATCCTCAGTAATCTCAAGAACCAACAAGTGATATACAATTCAGGAATGGGCGTGGTCAAACGGCTCCACAGCGCCCCCTACAAATATTCAAATACTCATTTAAAATCACTGCTTTATCCTACAAACATGAAATTTGGTACACACGTACAGTATCCTAAGACCAATAGATTTGCACACTCCAAATTTCAAACAGCTCCACAGCGCCCACTACAAATTTCAATTAAAGCTGCAAGCAGCGACAGACGGGCCCTCGCTCCTCACCGCACTCCTCTCCACACGACCTTGTCTAGGGGGCGCCGTAGAGCCGATTAGAATTTCGACTGTGCAAATCTGTTGGTCTTGGGACACTATATGTATGTACCAAATTTTATGTTTGTAGGATAAAGCAGTGATTTTATATGACTATTTGAATATTTCTATGGGGCGCTGTGGAGCCGTTTGACCACGTCCATTCCTGAATTGTATATTAAATATTAGGTCTTGAGATTAATGAGGATTTGTGTGGATTTGGTGATTTTACATGTATCCCTTCACCTCCAAAACCCATTTCGTTCCACATGGCGATTTTGTTCAAAATGGCCGCCATGCCACGCCCACACCATGTGACGTATCCACGAGATTTTAATAACTTTTCATCCTGGAGGGGTCTAGATGCCACACAGTGAATTTGGTGAAGATCGGACAAAAATCCTGGGAGGAGTTTGTTAAATTCCAATGCCTGCGCACAACGTGTTCCATTGTACAATGTTTAGCTTTTTTGTTCAAAATGGCCGCCATGCCACGCCCACACCATGTGACGTATCCACGAGATTTTAATAACTTGTCATCCTTGAGGGGTGCAGATGCCACACAGCGAATTTGGTGAAGATCGGACAAAAATCCTGGGAGGAGTTCGTTAAATTCCAATGCCTGCGCACAATGTGTTCCATTGTACAATGTTAAGCTTTTTTGTTCAAAATGGCCGCGATGCCACGCCCACACCGTGTGACGCAGCCACAAGAATTTAATAACTTTTCATCCTGGAGGGGTCTAGATGCCACAGAGCGAATTTGGTGAAGATCGTTCAAAAATCCTGGGAGGAGTTCGTTAAATTCCAATGCCTGCGCACCACGTGTTGAAGTGGGCGAGGTTAAACTTTTTTGTTCAAAATGGCCGCCATGCCACGCCCACACCGTGTGACGTATCCACGAGATTTTAATAACTTTTCATCCTGGAGGGGTGTAGATGCCACACAGCGAATTTGGTGAAAATTGGATAAAAATCCTGGGAGGAGTTTGTTAAATTCCAATGCCTGCGCACCACGTGTTCTAGTTGGCGCTGTTTAGCTTTTTTGTTCAAAATGGCCGCCATGCCACGCCCACACCGTGTGACGCAGCCACAAGATTTTAATAACTTTTCATCCTGGATGGGTCTAGATGCCACACAGCGAATTTGGTGAAGATCGGATAAAAATCCTGGGAGGAGTTCGATAAATTCAAATGCCTGCACACTACGTGCTCTAGGGGGCGCTGTTGAGCCTTTTTTGAAATTTTAAAAGCAGGAATGTTTTTGTCTTGGGCTACTGTACCTGTGTACCAAATTTCATGAGTTTACGTGAAACTAGCCGTATTAACTCCACTAAAGCCCAATTTTCTAGGTGGCGCTATTGAGTCATTTTGCCATTCATATGTGTAATCCCCCCGAAATATCAAATTTTTCACCAGTCTTGATGTATGTGCCAAATTTGGTGAGTTTTTGAGCATGTTTAGGGGGTCAAATTGAGGTTCAAAGTGGCGTAAGAAAAAGAAACCGCCAAACCGCCAAACACTAGAGGAACAATAGGGTCCTACGCACTGTAGTGCTTCGGGCCCTAAAAATTCCTATAAAATCACTGGTTTGTCCTACAGACATGAAATTTGGTACATGTGCAGAGCAGGATGAGACAAATACTATTGCGTGCTATAGACATTCCGATCGTATCCAAAGTGGCCGTGGGGGGGGAGCGAGGGCCCGTCCGACGCTGCTTGCAGCTTTAATTAGGGCCCGAGCACTCCAGTGCGTACATTGTTCCTGTAGTGTTTTTTTTTTGGCGGTTTGGCGGTTTCTTTTTCTTACGCCACTTTGAACCTCAATTTGACCCCCTAAACATGCTCAAAAACTCCCCAGACTTGGCACACAAGCCAGGACTGGTGAAAATTTTAATATTTTGGGGGAATTACACATATGAATGGCAAAATGACTCAATAGCGCCACCTTGAAAATTGGCCTTTAGTGGAGTTAATACGGCTAGTTTCACGTAAACTCATGAAATTTTGTACACAGGTACAGTAGCCCGAGACAAAAACATTCCTGCTTTTAAAATTTCAAAAAAGGCTCAACGGCGCCCCCTACAGCACGTGGTGTGCAGGCATTGGAATTTAACGAACTCCTCCCAGGATTTTTGGCCGATCTTCACCAAATTCGGTGTGTGACATCTACACCCATCCAGAATGAAAAGTTATTAAAATCTCACGGATACGTCACACGCTGTGGGCGTGGCATGGCGGCCATTTTGAACAAAAAAGCTCCATGGCACCCCCTAGAACACGTGGTGCGTAGGAATTGGAATTTAACAAACTCTTCCCAGGATTTTTGTCCGATCTTCACCACATTTGCTGTGTGGCATCTACACTCCTCCAGAATGAAAAGTTATTAAAATCTTGTGGCTGCGTCACACAGTGTGGGCGTGGCATGGTGGCTATTTTGAACAAAAAATCTCAACAACGCCCCCAAGTAAACGCTGTCCGCAGGCATTGGAATTTATCGAACTCCTCCCAGGATTTTTGTCGTATCTTCACCAGATTGGCTGTGTGGCATCTCGTCCCCTCCTGGATGAATAGTTATTAACATCTTGTGGCTGCGTCACACGGTGTGGGCGTGGCATGGCGGCCATTTTGAACAAAAAAGCTCCATGGCGCCCCCTAGAAAACGTGGCGCGTAGGCATTGGAATTTAACGAACTCCTCCCAGGATTTTTGTCCCATCTTCACCAAATTTGTTGTGCGGCATGTCGACGCCTCCAGTCTAAAAAGTTATTAAAATCTTGTGGCTGCGTCACACGGTGTGGGCGTGGCATGGCGGCCATTTTGAACAAAAAAGCTTAACATTGTACAATGGAACACGTGCGCAGGCATTGGAATTTAACAAACTCCTCCTAGGATTTTTGTCCGATCTTCACCAAATTGGATGTGTAGCATTTAGACCCCTCCAGGATGAAAAGTTATTAAAATCTCGTGGATACGTCACACGGTGTGGGCGTGGCATGGCGGCCATTTTGAACAAAATCGCCATGTGGAACGAAATGGGTTTTGGAAGTGAAGGGATCCATGCAAAATCACCAAATCCACACAAATCCTCATTAATCTCAAGACCTAATATTTAATATACAATTCAGGAATGGACGTGGTCAAACGGCTCCACAGCGCCCCCTACAAATATTCAAATAGTTTTTTTTTGTTTTTTTTTAGTTTATTTATTTAAAGGGACGAGTATGCTCCATGAACTCATGTCACACACTACAACATTTTAGCCAAGGCTAATTCTCAATGTATGTCCCAGGAAGGGTTTTTACATAAAATAACACATTACAATAAAAACAACAATGTATACAATATAAAACAACCATATAAATACAACCATATAAATACAACAACATAAATACAACAATATAATATAATCAATAACATCAATAATGATTACAAGTTTGATTCCTAATTAAAAGTAATTTGAGTTTTTGTTTGAATTGGAACAGGTTTATCTCCAACTTAAGTTCAGTGGTTAAGGAGTTCCAAGCATTAGAGCCTTGCACAGTGAAAACAGATCTTCCAAAAGCTGTTTTACTCCTTGGGACTTTCACATTTCCATTTTGAGCTCCTCTGGTCCTGGAGCCCACAGTCCTGAGAGGGACTATGGAATCACAAAGGACCTGTGGGGCTTTTTGATGCAGACATTTGTACATCAACTTCAACTGGGCATATTTGATAAAACTTTCAAAACTTAACATTTTTAGATTGATCAGACTAACACAGTGATGTGACCTGACGGGCTTCTTAGCAAGGATTTTAACTGCTCTGTTATAAATCATCTTTAATGGCGTCACCGTAGTAACACTGGCCTGTGACCATGAGCTGATGCAGTAACTCATATGCGAAAGGATCATAGAATGCATAAAAGTTTGAGCAGCGTGGAAAGGCAGGCAGTCCCTAATCAATCTGAATGTATACAAGTTTGCTTTAGCAACCCTGCAAACTTTCTTAATGTGACTGTCAAAACTAAGATGAGAATCGAGAACCAGGCCCAGATATTTGACCTCTGGAACCTGTTTGATCTTTTGACCATTTATCTCTAAATTTAGTTCCTCTGTGTGGTCATATAAAATCACTGCTTTATCCTACAAACATGAAATTTGGTACATCCATATAGTATCCCAAGACCAACAGATTTGCACAGTCGAAATTCCAGTTGGCTCTACGGTGCCCACTCGACAAGGTCGTGTGGAGAGGAGTGCGGTGAGGAGCGAGGGCCCGTCCGACGCTGCTTGCAGCTTTAATTCTGATTGTTGTTGTTGTGAGAAAGTAGATGCTCATGATTTTTACACAGATATAAGCTTTACACTATTATGTTGATATACCTTTGTGATACAGTGTGTTAAGAATGCTTTATTACTTACAGCCTCTGTAAGCCAGTGTAGAGCTCCATATCGACATCCTTCAAGGTCTGCAGACCAATCCAGTTCTCAATGTATCTGGAAGGAAGGATAGACAAGAAATGCAGTATTAGCAGGACATCAACTTTTAATTATGTTCATTATGAATTTATCTAAGGATTAAGTTCAGTATGTTAATTTCAATAATAGTTCTATAAAAAGTCAGGAAAGAGAGAAAATTGTTTGTCAAATTTTTCCACATCCTATGCTATGAAGTGTTTTGTAGTCCTAAGCCGTAAACTACTTAATTTAGAATAATGTCAAACAAAGAAAATAGGTTCAAAGAATGTTTGCTGTTTTTGCTTAAAAAAACACGTAAAAGTTTTAGGTCATTTGTTTGTTTTTGTTTTTTAAATCAACAGAACCTCTTTCTTGTATATTCACCTTTTGGGCATCACATGTTATTTATTTGAGAATCTCCAACAGAGCACTTTGCTGTCAGAGTACAGGCTTACTTGATTCCAAAAGTAGAATGGGAGGCAGAGTCTTCAGCTACCAAGGTCCTTTTGTGGGAAACCAGCTCCTAGTTTAGGTCTGGGGCCAGACATCCTCTTTACTTCTACCTGATCTCTTACTTGTTAGTCTAAGTTAATGTTTGTGTAAAATTTTAAGAAATCTCCGCCAGACAGTCAAAAGTTATTGCATTCAGGAGAATGGTGATGTCTGTATAACACAAAACCATAATACCTCTGACTTCAAATGTTACTGGTGCAGAGACATAAAAATACAATCCACACACCGGCAAATATCTTCAAACATCCAGCGTACTACTACAATATTACTCATTCCATATATACCCACAGGCTATGTTCCAGGGTAAGACCCACATTTAAAGGCCTGAAGACCAATTGACTGAAACTGGACCTGCTGCCCAAATGAGACTGTGATACAGAAAATACTTAATTTATACAGTTCAAACTAAGACTACACAGCTGACTTTTGCCCATCACAATTTATTCCACCCCAAAAATCCAATTCTGGACTCCAGACTGACTGCACACTGGTTGTGCTGATGTGCCTAACTTTTTTATTTGACTGCACCAGCACATAATGTAGGTGCAACCAAAATTATCCACAGCACCTTTGGTACCACAAAAATAAATGCAACTGGTGAGTCTGCGTTCTGTTGTTCTCTTGGAAGTGACTTTATTTATTCTGACAATAATAAATAGCAAGGAAAAAACAATAAAAGCTGCTCACTCCGGCTCCAGAATAGTGCAAAGGTCTGAGAATGTGTATGCGTGATGGGTTTAGAAACTAACAGCAGGGACTATTGGTTGGTTTAATATTGACTGATCAACAATGTATGAACAAATGTCACTAAAATAAGCAGTACTCAGCTTTTACACAAAATATCATGAGACTAAAACATGACACCAAACTGCCATGGGTCAGTCTTACAAGCCAGCCACAAACTTGAGAAACACCAGTGTGTCAACTTTGTACCACCACTGCAATCTTCTGCATAACAGGCTGTCCATTTTAAATAATTAATAAATGTCGCAAAAAGGGTACATTTAGATGGTCCAAGCAGTGTAGAGCAATGCAGTCCTTTCATGTACTATTAATAATTCTAAAAACCAGTAAACATACCATTCATTTGTAATTTTGTATTGTCAAAATCTTTTTTTTTTTTTTAAAGAGAGACATGCTATAGAGCTGATTTGGAACTTGCCTGGTTATTCATCAGAATCAGAATCAGAATCATCTTTATTGGCCAAGTTTGTCCACACAAACAAGGAATTTGTTGGTCTGCCGGTCCTCTGTTGGTCTTTCCTCCCTGAACTACTCCTGCTCCCGTACCTGAACCCCCCCACCTGCTTCTGCGACACAGTCGCCCTCCGGACCCTGCCTGTACCCGCCGCACTTCCCCGAACCTGTTCGTCCCTTTGTTTCTGTTTGTGAGTAAGCCGTTTTGTTTGCCCTGCTTTAGTTTAACCTTTCTAGTTTTCCTTTGTCCTTGTTTTGTCAGTTAGTCTGAGTTATTCGTTGGTTGTTGCTGTTTTGCCCGCTTTTCGTATTAGGTTTGGTTTACCCGTTCTGTTCTCCTGGTCCTGTTCATTCATTCTGTATTTCTAGCTCCCCGTTTTGTTAGTTTAGTTTAGTTCTTTCACCTGTGGTTCTCTTAGGTTCTCCCCGATGGTGTTTGTTATGAATTTTAGTTGGTCATTAGTCGATTGCCTAGTTGTGTATGGGGTTTGGTTAAGTATAGTTCTTGAGCTTATTTCTGAAGTTTGTGTCACTGTTTTTGTTAAGAAATTGATATCTACTGCTCAGCAGCAGGTGAACATAGTGGAGCATTTTTCAGCTGAAGAGGCAGAATATTTTTTCTCTTTAGCTGTGTCTGCTTGGTGTGTAAAAGGTTTGTGGCTGTAACAAATGATTTTGATTAATTTCTTGACAATTTTGTCATTAAACAAAATGTTGGTAGAAAATATCTGACAAGAATAAAAATGGTGTCTCCTCAGTAGCTCCTTACTATATACTTCCTTCTATAATAAGGAAGAACAGAAAACAGAAAACCCAACAATCCAAAATTGCTTTTGGATTCCCTATAAGCAAGCAGTCAGGGACAATGGGAAGAAACCAAAAAAAACGGAGGATAGGGAGGAGGAGAAAACCTTCAACAGAACCAAGCTCAGGGAAGGCATCCATCTGCCTTGACTGGTTGGGGTGGGAGTGGAGATGAGGGGGCAGGGGATAGCAGGAGGGGTTGGGGTCGGGATGGCAGGATAGCAGGTGCTGAGGCCAGCGGCTACACAGAGATGTGTAGGTCCAGATCCAAGACATCTGCAGGGTCAAGATGGGGTCATGATAACTGTCAGACACAATGACAGCAGCACATTGATTTGTAAAGCTAATTTTTAGATGACAGCCAAGTCTGCCCCTTTGAGAGTCTGCTCTTTGACTAATTAAATGGCACATCAATTCTCCACAATGTCTAAATAACCAGTATAAAAAAGTTACCACGAGAAACACACACACACACACACACACACACACACACACACAGAGTGAGAGAGAGAGAGAGAGAGAGAGAGAGAGAGAGAGAGAGAGAGGCTCAGTAGATACAATAATACAAACACATTTTACATTTAACTTCTTAACGTATCTCCATTGAGTTCTCTCTGCATGCCAGGTCTTTGCACACTCACTATAGCAGCTTTTCATGTCTGAATGTAAAATCATTCACTTGTAGGAAAGCCAGTATCATTAATTTAGCTTTGTTGGGCAATAAATTAAATTTTTCTTGCTTGAAGTAACAAAGTTGCCTTTTTGAAATGCAACTCACACTAAAATGCAGCCTTGGCTGGACCTAATCAAATTCATGCTGAGAAAAGGAGGTTTCCTTCTAAAAAGACAACCACCTCATTTTGTCAAAAACACTATACTGGCTTAAACCGCAGTTTGGAGAAAATAACTCTGCTGTCTTTAAAATATATCCAAAATGGAAATAACTACTTGAAATGATGATTGTAGATTCAATAACATGCAGTAAATTATAAATACCACACTGACAGCCCAGAACTTTGACCAACAACTACTGGTCAGCATTGATAAGATAGGTAAATTTTCAAGTTACACAACAGAAATCAGAATGCATTGGGGAGAGTGAAAACTTCCTGAGCACATTCCTGGAAAGTGTTTTTTTTTCTCCATAATTTAAAACAATATAAGTGCCTTCTGATATAAAATTACACAGTGATTCACTATCACTGTATCTCCAGAGCCACAAATCTGACACACTTCCAATCAACTTGCGATATTTTCAAAGAAGACAAACATTTTGGCTTGGAGGTATGCCAAGCACTGTCCGTCTAGTGTAGTTTATCTGTCATTTACATTCCATATGTAATGTCTAATTTTGTGGCCTTAATGGAAATAAAAATAACTGCCTGTGTGTGTGTGTGTGTGTGTGTGTGTGTGTCTGCACAGGGCTGTCGGGGAACATACACAAAGTGTCTTCAGACCTGTTGCACTGACATCCCATGTGATGAAAGTGTTTGAGAGACTCATCCTGGCTCAGCGGAGACCCCTCGTGTCATCTGCCCTGGACCCTTTACAGTTTGCATATCAGGCTCAACTTAGTGTGGATGATGCTGTCATCTATCTTCTGCAGCGTGCTCACTCACACCCGGATAGTGTTAAAGGCTCGGCGAGAACCATGTTTTTTGATTTCTCGAGTGCCTTTAACACTATTCAGCCCCGTTTTGATGAGTGGCAAGCTGCTCAGGATGGGTGTCAGCTCCTCCACAGTCTCCTGGATTGCTGACTACCTGTCTGGCAGGCCTCAGCACGTGCGGCTGGGGGACACCCTGTCTGATACTGTGGTCAGCAATGTAGGAGCTCCCCAGGGCACTGTCCTGTCTCCTTTCCTGTTCACTCTGTACACCTCTGATTTCCAGTACAGCTCCGGGTCCTGCCACCTGCAGAAGTTCTCTGATGACTCTGCGGTGGTGGGGTGTATCAGGGATGGACAGGAGCTGGAGTACAGGACACTGATTGCAGACTTTGTGGAGTGGTCCCAGGCAAACCATCTGCTCCTGAATGTGGACAAGACCAAGGAGCTGGTCATCGACTTCAGGAGGAAGAGGACACCCGTGGAGCCCATCACCATCCAGGGCTCAGAGGTGGAGATAGTGGACTGCTACAAATATCTGGGACTCCATGTGAACAGCAGACTGGACTGGAGGGACAACTGCAACGCTGTCTACAAGAAGGGCATGAGCAGACTGTACTTCCTGAGGAAGCTCAGGTCTTTTAATGTGTGCAGTAAACTGCTGGAGATCTTCTACCAGTCTGTGGTCTCCAGTGCTCTGTACTTCGCTGTGGCCTGCTGGGGCAGCAGTACCTCCAAAAGGGACATCTCTCGGATTGATAAACTGATCCGCAAAGCTGGGCACGTGGTTGGCTGTCAGCTGGAGACATTTGTGACAGTGAGGGACAGGAGGACACTGGACAAACTGCTCTCCATCATGGACAACCCTGCTCACCCACTTCACCGGACTGTAGATGGGCAAAGGAGCTCCTTCTCCAATAGACTCGTACAGCTGCGCTGTCACAGTGAGCGCTACAAGAACACTTTCATACCATTCTCTATACAGCTGTACAATAACTCCCCACTCTGTGACAGATAACTCACATCTATTTCACCACTGTGTAAACTGGCACTGTTTTATAGTCACTTATTACATGTTGTATATATTGTAAATTTCTAAATTTCCATATTGCTAAATATTACTTCAGATTGCTTATTTTTATTTTATTTTACTTTTTTGTAATGTGTAGTAGATAGTACCTATTCTATTATTATTATTATTATTATTATTATTATTATATTATACTATTATTATTATTTTTATCTTTATTATTATTTTTATCTTTATACTGATTACTTTATTACTTTATTTTATATCTTACTTGTGCTGTCCTTTTCCTCTTTTATCACTGTCCTGAGCTACTGTGACAACAAAATTTCCCTTGTGGATGAATAAAGTCTGTCTAAGTCTAAGTCTAAGTCTAAGTCATGATCCCCGTTCCTGCCCCTGTCTGTGTCTGTCTTCAGCTTAGTTTTCTTTCATTCTCCCACTTCTCTCTCACTCTCACACCTGTCTGCTTGCCCTCACTTTCTCCCTCAGTCACCTCAGCTCTGCCTGCAGCTCGATTACTGACTTGAATCAGCTGCAGGCAGAGGCTCACCTGTGTTCACTAATCACCAGCTACCATAAAAGCCCGGTTCTTTCAGTCACACCTCGCCAGACCATAAAACCATTCTCCCCAGTTCACAGTCTGTCTCCGTCAGTCATTTACCTGCCTTCCCGAGCTTCTTCTGTTTGTCGTCCGGTTCCTGTTTTCAGTTAAGTTTTTGTATTTTGTGTAGATGCTGTTTCTGTTGCCTTGTTTGTTAACTTCTCCTTAGTTCTGTCTTGGTCGTTTTGATTTGAGTTTGTTTGCATGTTTTATGTTAGTTGTTTTTGTGTGGGGTTCTTGATTTCGCCCTTGGGATTAGTTGTTCGCTAGTTGTTGTATTTGTCTTGCTTTCTCCAGAGTTAAGTTCTTTTTCTGTATTGGTTTCAGTTTTGTCTGGTTTCTATGTTTAGTTATTTTAATCGTAAGTTAAGTTCTTCTTGGATTCCCTTTTGTTGTTTGGTTTGTATTATTGTAAAGTTTTGTTGTTTTTGTATGTTTCTTAAGAATCTTTGTTTTGGTTAAGTCTGTACTGTTTGTTGGTTTTATTTTCTTGTTAAAATTAAATCCTCAGTTGACTATCGCTAAGTCTGTCTGTCCTGTGTGTTCTCTGACCCCCGCCCATAACACAAAGGTTCAGGTGGACCTAAAATGGCAGCTCCAACAACTTATTGTTTGCATGACATCACACCAGAAAGGCACTTTTAAGTGACAGTGGCCCACGATTCCTCTGACATTAAGTAAAGGAGTTAGCATTTAAGTATGTAGGGGTTAGGTCCCATCTATGTATATGGTTTACTGAAGAAGGTAATCATTTCTCCAGGGTTCATTCACATTTGTCACCTATGATTTTCAGCGACTTTTCCAGGACTTCTCCATAACTTTTCACTAAATTTTCATGACCACAACACAGCTTCACTGTTCATTGAAAAGAAATACAGTTTGAATACTGAAATTTTTTTATTTCAGTGAAATATTTTTATTTCAGTATTCAAACATAAGGTGCTTCTCAATAAGAAAATATTTGCTGTATTAAAATGAAAATACTTGCAGTGCGTTTCCTTCTGCTCATTTTTGACAAAAGAATAAAACAACGGATAATTGTTCATTTTTAGTAGAATAATAAATCACAAAAATAATACTGGGTTCGCAGACCTTTTCATCTTATCTGTTGTTAACAAATCTCTAACTAGGAGGTGCAAATATGCATCACTCCATGTGAAACAAAATCAACCACTTCCACAGCAAATTGGCTGAATACCTAAGTAACAAACCTCACACTAAACACAGAATAAGTGGGGGCGCTAGTGAGCAGGCAATGGAGTAGGTCGCGTGTTCGGTCGGCTCCGCAAAGAAAATGCATTAAAGTCTTTTTATTAGACGATTTGACTGAGAGTGAAACACTACAGTTAATCTAAGACAACGTAACATCATATGAAGCAGCTTTCTCTTCCGAAAATGGCAAGTAACCTGCGCAAGTACAAGTACACGGGCAAGGCCTCCGCAAGCGGGACAAGTTCCGATACTGCCGACGTTAGCAATACCGTTAGCATTACCTCTGGACCCGGGACTTCTGCGGACCCTCCAGGCAACTCAGTTAGCATGAGGCCCGACTACAATGAGCAAACTAATCTGGAAGTTCTGAAAACAGAACTGCTGGCATCCATTAAAACCGAAATGACTGCACTCTTTCAAAGAGAAGTGACACAGGTGATTACAAACGAGATCGAAGGGGTTAAATCGGAGCTACAATCAGTTAAGCTGGAGATCGTTAATAATACAGCAGCTCTTCGTTCGGATTTGGATACAGTTAAAACTACAGTTTCGGATGTGGAGCGGGTGCTTTCCGTCCATTCGGACGATATAACGACGCTGCAAACCAAGGTCCGGAAACTGGAGAAAGCCGTGGAGGGTCTGCAGGAGAAAAGCGTGGACATGGAGGGGCGTATGCGGAGCTTAAATATACGCATATTGAATGTATCTGAAGGATCCCCAAGCACGCCTGCTGCTGTGTCCAGACTACTACGAGAAGTATTGAAGATGGACAAAGATGTGCTTGTTGACAGATCCCATCGCACATTACAGGGGAAAAGAGCAGATGGCAAGCCCAGAGCGATCATAGCCAAATTGCACTACTACCAAGACAGGATCGATGTCCTCCGCCGCGCACGGGAAGCTGCTGACCCACTTCACCACAACGGCTCAACCATCTTTATTTTTCCCGACTACCCTCCGAGCGTGGCCCGCGCCAGGTCTGCATTTAATGATGTCAAAAAGCTTCTTCGGGGGCGAGAAGGAGTGCGCTACGGGCTCCTCTACCCAGCTCGGCTGCGGGTCACCCACAACAACAGGGAAAAAGTCTTCGACGACCCGGCGGAGGCCACAGCGTATGTAGAAGAAAACATGTGAGGAAGGACAGCAACGACCGGTAAAACTGCCCCTTTTCATTTTGAATATTTATCATTTCGAATTGGGCAGTGTCTATTTACAGTATCGTTGCAGAACGTTTGAATAACTAACAAAGCTTATGGCACTGAGACATTGATATTTTGTTTTGTAATAGCCTCCCTCCTTTCAAACTTTTTCTTGCGGGATCACATATCTGTTTCATTTGCTGCACTCTCACCAAAAAGAGATAATTAATGCATGTGCATGTGTATACATGTGTCTGTATGCATATGTATGTGTTTGTATATATGCGTGTATATATGCATGTATATGTATAGAGCACTGCAACAAAAAGACTTCTATCCATATTTAAGTTTTATTTGGAGCTACCTGCCAAGCTAGTGTTCATACAAACACGTAATGTGTGGATTTTGTTGTAAAGGGGTGTTTAATCGCCATGTTCTTGTTGGTGATTTTTTGGATTGGGTACCTGTTGCACCAAAACGATGTTATTCATATTTTATGGTGGTGATGGAATTCTCTTCTGTACATTTTGAATTATGTAAACACAATTCTGCCAGTCGTATTACATTACAAAACTCATGGTTAGTCATTTGAATACTCCAGGTTGTATGAGCCAGGTGAATTTTGTATGCTGGAATGTTAAGTCTCTAAATCATCCAGTAAAACGTAGGAAGGTCCTTACTCATCTAAAGCAGCTAAATGCAGACATAGCGTTTCTCCAAGAAACCCATTTAACTACTTTTGATCACTCAAAACTTAGAGGGGGCTGGTCGGGACAATTCTTTCACTCAAACTTTCATTCTAAATCTAGAGGAAAGGCCATTCTTATTAAAAACACAGTTTCCTTTAGTGCATCAAAAGTTGAAGCTGACCCAGCTGGGCGTTATGTCTTGGTAGTGGGGAGACTAAATAACACTCCAGTTGTCCTGGCAAATATATATGCCCCTAACTGGGATGACACCACGTTTTTCACTGGACTCTTCGCTCGACTACCAAACATAGATACACACCATCTCATTTTGGGGGGGGGGTATTAATTGTGTGCTATCGTCGTCATTGGACCGCAGTTCACCTAGAACCATGCAACCAACCCGATTAACACAAGTGGTTAACCAGCTTCTTAAAAATTACGGAATGAATGATGTCTGGAGAATTCGTAACCCTAGTCGTAGAAGCTATTCCTTCTATTCATCTGTGCATAAGACCTTTTCTCGACTAGATTACTTTTTTCTCCATAGTACACTTCTTCCATTAGTGAATAATTGTGAATATCAAGCCATAGTCATATCAGACCATGCACCATTGTTAATGACTTTGAATATGCCAACTTTGAGCCGTAATTATCGACCATGGCGATTTAATACACTTCTGCTTTCTGATGCTGAATTTGTCAAATTTATCTCAAAAGAAATAGATGAATACTTGGTCCGCAATAAAACTCCAGGTATATCCGTTGGTCTGATTTGGGAATCGCTAAAAGCATATCTTAGAGGCCAGATTATATCCTACAGTGTTAAAGTAAAGAAAGCTCAACAAGAGCGCCTCAGAAAGATTGAAAGCGATATTTTACGACTCGATGAAGTTTTGGCTCATTCCTTTTCATCAGAACTATTTAAGCAACGTCTAGCTCTACAGACTGAGTTCAATCTGATAACTACAAAACAAAATGAAAATCTTTTAAATAAATCTAGACATAAAATATACGAACATGGGGGAAAAATTGGAAAAATATTAGCTCATCAACTGAGACAACAGCAGGTTGACCAGTCTATTCTTGCTATCAATAACATGCATGGGGTGAAACTTACTGATCCTTTAGACATTAATCACCGGTTTAGTGAATATTATTCACAGTTATATTCTTCAGAGTCCTATGGAAATGAATCACACTTTGATTACTTTTTTAGCAGGTTTAGTCTCCCCACTATTAGTGATCAATGTTGTTAAAATGAATGTGTTACCTAAATTCTTATATTTATTTCAAGCTGTACCCATATTTTTGACAAAAACGTTTTTCATCTACCTAGACAGGTTAGTGTCCTCTTTTATATGGAATGGGAAAACTGCACGCATCTCTAAAAATATTTTGCAGCAACACAGAGAACAAGGAGGATTCTCACTTCCCAATTTCCAACATTATTATTGGACATCCAACATTCGTGCAATTTTATATTGGCCCCATGCATCGCATATTAGTAGCTCTAAATGGCTCAAACTTGAAAATATGTCTTGCAGTTTTGCCTCTCTACATTCCTTGCTTTGTTCAGGGTTGCCTCTGTCTCAACCATTATGCAAATTTTCCACAAGCCCAGTTGTTAAGCATTCATTTAAAATTTGGGCACAATTCAGGAGAGGTTTTGGTTTAAATGATTTGTCAACTCGTGCTCCTATTGTAAAAAATCATATGTTTGTTCCTTCCATTATTGATGATTCCTTTACAGTCTGGGCAGCACATGGACTTAAATCATTGAAAGATATGTTTGTAGAAGGACTATTTGCTTCTTTCCAACAACTGAAAACGAACTTTCAGGTTCCGGACTCTCATTTCTTCAGGTATCTTCAGCTACGCAGCTTTGCCTCAAACTCGTTCAACCATTTTCCTGCACGGCCACCTGACTCACTCCTTGAAACCATTTTGGACTTGAATGTACATTCAAAAGGAATAATTGGTAAAATCTATGTTGATATGAACTCCTTCAAAATGGAGTCGTTGGATCGTGTTAGGAGACAGTGGGAGGAGGAACTTAGAACTGGAATATCTGAGGAAAAATGGCAATCTGTGATTAAAAATATACATTCATCTTCAATCTGTTTGAGACATAGAGTAATCCAATTCAAAGTTGTCCATAGATTGCATTGGTCAAAAGCTAAGCTGGCAAAATTTAAACCAGACTTGGATCCAATTTGTGACCGGTGTGAAATCGAGATAGCAACACTATCTCATATGTTCTGGAAATGTCCAAAATTGACACCATTTTGGCAGTTTATATTCAAATTTCTCTCTGATACATTTAGGATTGATATTGAGCCAGAGGCCACAACTGCAATTTTTGGAACTGCATCACAATCTGCTAATCTGAACAAAAAATATAAAGATGTGATTGCCTTCACTACACTTATCGCTCGAAGGCTTATACTGCTTAAATGGAAAGAGAAATACCCTCCATATTTCAAAATATGGCTCATTGACCTTTTACATCATTTAACTCTGGAAAAAATAAGATATTCCTTGAGAGGTTGTGCTAACACATTCTACTGTATCTGGCAACCTATTTTAGATCAGATTAAAGAGGTGGATCCATCACTTATTGCTTTTGAGTAATGTAATTTTGCAATTATTGTAACCTATAATCCTTCCCTTTTTTTTTTTTTTTCTTATTATGGTGCAACAAGGTGAAATTGTTCGGGGGTGGGGGGAGAGGGTGTTTATAAACAAAAAAAAGGTAACCGTATTGTAACCTTGATCTATTGTCCATGTGAATTTTCAATAAAAAACACTTTGGGGAAAAAAAACACAGAATAAGTGGACTAAAGACTAAGTTAACAGATGTCTCACTATGAGGTATGTTAAATGTGGATAAAGTCTTTGTACTGCAAGTGTCCTTGTATTGACACTTATAGCAACGGTCATATGGCCGCTTAGTGCTTTATCTCCTCAAGCTTCTCATCCGTTTATGATTTTGAGGTATGGTATCCTGTCTCAGAGAAGATGTTGCACATCTTCTCAACAATATCAGCTGCAGACAAACGACCCAAAAATTCGAAGCAATGTATTTAATCTTAACCTGTACTCCATCCCAAACCCTCACGTGTAAATCCATTTGTTTGGACTGCAAATAGTGATTTAGACCAACATCAAATAGCACTACATATGCCATTTGTTGGGACACTTCTTCAAAGATGAACCTCTTAAAATACGGAGCAAGGCCAAATGTGGAGACATGCACACACTTTCACTCACAGCAGGCAAATTTTGCAGCAATCTGGCTATCCGGGAACATAGTGACGAAAAGATGGCTTGTGTCTTTGGATGGCTTGAAAAAGTAGTGCGAGTTCATTATTTTTAACACCCACAGTATCTCCACTTTGAGGACTTCGTTTTTATTTGAAACATCCAACGTTGTTTGCTTCTTCGCTGTCATGGGTGCAGTCCTGCAGATGCTGAAGGATCTCACCTGCCTCAGAAAATAGAGATGACTCTGGGCCTTCCTGTCGAGGGCATCAGTGTTCTTAACCCAGTCCAGGGTTGGACCATGGTCCTCCTCAGGTCCACAACCAGTTCCTTGGTCTTTGTCACAATGAGCTGTAGATGGTTTTGCCCACACCATGTGGCAAAATTGTCCACAGCAGCCCTGTACTCATCCTCATTACCCTGTCTAATACATCCAACTATTGCTGAGTCATCAGAAAGCCTCTGGAGATGACAAGGCTCTGTGCAATAGCTGAAGTAGATGGTAAGTCTCTGCAATAGTTGAAGAAAGTTACATGCAGTGCAGCTAGGCTTAAGTGTAACTGTGAGTCACTCACAAAACATGTGACTCTCTTGCTTGAAAAGTACCTATTCTACCCTTAGAGGCAGATTGAGTCTGTAAATATGGAGATATTTCAGATTAGATTCTGCTGTTGCATAAACACCTTTGTGATTTTGCAGAGGGAATGAGAGAACAGGGGAGAGTAATGGGTAAAGTGAAGGAAATGAGAGAACAGCCCCTCGCTTTCTGGTCCAATAGTGTCGAGAAATTGCAAAGGCTCTGGTGAACAACACAATTTGGTGAGCAAATTGTGACAATGGTAATGGCTAAAATGGCAACAAATTTGCATGATTATGTTTTTTACTATTACGCATAAATCACGGAAAGCTCAAAACCAAGAGCCACAGTCTAATATATGTATCTTAGATCTCTATGCCACATCTGCTATAATTAATTAAAAATGTATTGTGTCTTAAATCATGCATCTCAGGCATGATTAAAACACATACAGCCATTATGTTGCAAATATGAAGAATATCAGTAGTGTAAGTCAAAATGACATACACTCAGCAACAAAATACGTTGCTACTAACTTAATGAATGTTTGAAGGAAGTATAATGACTAGCTGCACTATTTGTTTTACCTTTATCCAAAAACGAAAGTGATACATTGGTTTATCATTACTTAGTTAATGTTGTATTTGGTATATTTTTAATAACATGTCAAATAACTGCAATGTGCTCATAGTGATGATCACTGCAGTTCCTCTGAGCTCTATGGGGTATTTTTGCAGCTAATTTTTTAGATTTTCTGGCCACATTTTTCTGTTTTGATCCACTCATCAGCCTAGTTTCCAGCAGCAGCACGCAGCTGTTTGAGAGACGAAACTCTAAAAAAACACCTTTGCTCTTGCTGATAGACACAGTGAAGCACTGACTTCAGGCGTAACTGGCTTGCAGTTGGAGAAGTCTGATGCTCTGTCTCAAAACAAAGTTTTTATGTAGTTTTCACACTTAAAACCTACAAAGGATTCTTTTTTTTAAACTAAATCTTTGTCTGGTCAAAGGTTTTGATCTTCTGACTATATTTTAAGTTGTTTTTAAAAACAGTGTCAGGCACGCCAAGTTCCCATTCACAATCTGTCATTCTGTCTAAGCTCTAGTCAGCACTTTCTAACTTGATGGTTTTGTCAGTTTTTACTGCTTATTTATGATTATACTACTGTGCACTGACTGGAATAAAGTCGGTTCACTTTAGTAGCTTGGTAGTGTCCCACACTAAACTAAAAACTGCAGAAAACTAAGGTGATTGTGCCATTGAGGTGGTGGCCCCAAATCTGTGGAGTGTCCTTCATATAGACCTGCATCATGCAGTCTCAGGAGATCCTTTTTTACTAGGGTTTACGTTTTTAATCTGTATGTTCTTATTACTTTTAATATGATATGTTGGTTTTCTTTGTTAAACATTTTGTTACATCATGTTGTGAAATGTGCAAAATAAATAAACTTTACTTACTTTCTCGCTTAAAGAGAGACTTTGAACATTGAGAAAAACAAACCAGTTAAAGAGCCAGATATTTTTTCAGGAGTTGGTGGAGACCAAAATAGAGTGGGAATATTGGATTTCATCAGCTGCACACACATAGCACTACAAATGTGCATCTGTATCTGCTGAATGTATAAATGTGCAATCTTTAGCAAAACTGTGAGATACAACAACTTTGCAAGGGCATATGTGGCCAAAAATCAATAACTGTTACAACATGGTTGGAAAAGCAAGATAGTTTTGGCTGAATTGTAAAGATGAACAAATCAGGTGTTGTGGTTCAGCTTAGGGCTTATGTTTTAGATCAGCATTTTTTTAAAGATCTTGACAAAGTGCTCTGAGTAACTAAAGATACAGTGGCAAAAAAAAGTCTGTGAACCTTTTGGAATTTCACTTCATTTCATGGTTTTCTGCATTAATTTGTCATAAAATGTGATCTGATCTTCATCTAAGTCAAGGGGGTAGACGAATATATAATGTGCCTAAAATAATAACATAAACAAAATTCTGATCTTTCCGTGGAAAAAGTATGTGAACCCTTGAGTTAATGACCTCAGAATCAGAATCAGAATCAGAATCGTGTTTATTGCCAAGTAATTTTTACATTACAAGGAATTTGTCTTGGTCTGTTGGTGCAAACAGTTAAGATAGCAAGAAATAAAATAACACTAAGAATATAAAAGAGGAAGTAGAATAGAATAAAATAAAATATATACAGATAAGTACACTAGCATATGTGCAAAATGTTAGGTGGATAGTGCAAGTCAGTGCAAAAAAAGCAGATGTGCATTTATGTCCATGACAAGTGTCTCTGGGGTGGGGGGTGGGGGTGTCAGTGGGGGTCAGGGGCCTTGTTGATGAGGCTGGCTGCAGATGGGAAGAAACTGTTTTTGTGGCGTGAGGTTTTGGTCCTGATGGACCGCATCCTCCTGCCAGAGGGCAGTGATTGAAAAAGTCTGTGTCCGGGGTGGGAGGGGTCAGCCACAATCCTCTTTGCTCGCCTCAGAGTCCTTGAGGTGTACAGGTCCAGGAGGGATGGGAGACTGCAGCCATTCACCATCTCTGCTGAGCGAATGATGCGCTGCAGCCTGCCCTTGTCCCTGACAGTGGCAGCAGCGTACCAGATGGTGATGGAGGAGGTGAGGATGGACTCTATGATGGAGGTGTAGAAGTGCACCATCATAGTCTTTGGCAGGTTGAACTTCCTCAGCTGTGCCATGACAAGATGGCGCCGGTGTGTGTGGCCTGCCGTCTGTCACTGCTAGTGCTGTGTGTGTTTGAACTGTTTGTCTCCCTTTTTGTTCTTAATGTCAACGCTTTACTGGTGTACAATCGCCAAACACTGCTAGATCTTAGATTTCGGGCCAATGATCCAGTTAAACCTGCCGCTGCTGCTCGGTACTGTCGCATCATCAACCCTTCCACTGCTGTTCAGTTCTCGGCTGCTTTTAACCGCAACTGTGTTTTTCCTGAGTCTGTGTACAGTACAGAGGAGCTTAGCTCATGGTTTTACTCCACCTGCAAGACTGTTTTGGACACTGTGGCTCCATTGAAAACCAGGCAGCCTAAAACTAAATCTGAGCCCTGGCTGAACGACACGACTCGTGCTGTCAGACGCGAGTGCCGGAGAGCTGAGCGCAAATGGAAGAAGGACAGACTGCAGGTCTCCCTTCAAATCCTAAGGAACTGCTGGCGTCATTATCAGACAACTGTGCGAGATGCTAAAAGAAAACACTTGTCTGATATCATTTTATTTAACTATCATAAGCCTCGTGTTTTATTTAAGACCATTGATTCTGTTCTTAATGCTCCACAGACTGTCTGTATGGAGTCCTCCCCTGCTGTTTGTGAGAACTTTCTTAGCTTTTTTATTGATAAGGTCTCCTCTACCAGGGCTCTTATCTCGCCTGCTTCTTATGATCCTTCAATCTCTGCCATCTGCTCTGCTGTCTTTGACCAGTTTGAGCCTGTGACTCTCTCCGATTTAAAAGAGATTGTTGGTCATTTGAAGCCCTCAGGTTCTCCAAATGATGCTGTCCCTCCTGGACTATTTAAAGAGGTTTTCCCCAGTATAGGGCCCTCTGTTGTTGCTGTTTTTAATAGCAGTCTGTCCTCAGGTGTGGTCCCGGCACATTTTAAACATGCAGTTGTGCACCCATTGATCAAGAAGACTGGTCTTGATCCAGCAGTTCTTGCTAATTTTAGGCCTATTTCTAAACTGCCTTTTATCTCAAAAATCCTTGAGAAGATAGTCCACAGCCAAATAACGGCGTTTTTAGAAGAGCACAATATTCTCGAGGTCTTCCAATCCGGTTTTAAAACCCTACACAGCACCGAATCAGCCCTTTTAAGAGTTTTTAATGACATATTTTTAGCTACTGACTCTGGTGAATGTGTTGTTCTTGTGCTTTTAGACTTGACTGCTGCATTTGACACAGTGGACCATGAAATCCTGATCTCGCGCTTAGAGCAGTGGGTGGGCATCAGGGGTACAGCACTGGAGTGGTTCAGGTCATACTTGGCGGATCGAACTTTTTGTGTCGGCCTTGGTGACTCTGTGTCCTCCTCTGCTCCTCTCTCATGTGGGGTCCCACAGGGCTCAGTTTTAGGCCCTCTTCTTTTTTCCCTGTATTTGCTCCCACTTGGCTCCATACTTAGGAAGCATGGTATTTCCTTTCACTTTTACGCAGATGACAGCCAGATTTATGTGCCTCTTCAAAAGAACAACACATACTCACCTAAAATGTTGTTCAAGTGTCTTGACGACATAAAGGCCTGGATGTCTCTTAACTTTTTAAATTTTAATGATAAAAAGACTGAAGTGATGGTTTTTAGTGGCACCACTGGGACCCCCCTTGTAGATCTGGGTTCTTTGGCCCAGTTTTTAAAACCTACTATCACAAACTTAGGGGTTAAGGTGGACACTGAACTCAAGTTTGACAGCCAGATCAGGTCAGTGGTTAAATGCAGCTTTTTTCATTTGAGGCAGCTGGCCAAAGTGAAGCCAATTCTTTCAAGGCAACACTTTGAGACCCTGATCCATGCATTTGTCACCACGCGGCTGGATTATTGTAACGCTTTGTATGTTGGGGTGACTGCGTCCTCCATCACCCGTCTTCAGATGGTGCAGAACGCTGCTGCACGACTTTTAACCAGCACGCGTAAACATGAGCACATTTCCCCCATTTTAGCCTCACTTCACTGGTTACCTATACACTCTAGGATCCATTTTAAAATTCTTTTATTTGCTTTTAAATCTTTGAATGGTCTTGCCCCACCCTACCTCTCTGAGCTCCTTCAGGTTTATACGCCAACCCGCTCTCTCAGGTCAGCTGATCAGCTGTTCCTGAGTGTACCCAAGACTAAGCGGAAGCTCAGAGGGGACCGTGCCTTTGCTGTTGATTTTATTTATTTTATTGTTTTTATTGTATGGCTGTTACATTTTATGGCTTTTAATTTATTATATTTGTATTTATTTATTCTGTTTTATCGTCTCTGTACAGCACTTTGGTCCACTGTTGTGGTTTTAAGGTGCTTAATCAAATAAAGTTGGATTGGATTGGATTGGATTGGATTCCTGGTGATGGAGCTGATGTTCAGCTCCCACTTGAGGTCCTGGGAGATGACAGTTCCCAGGAAGCGGAAGGAGTCCACAGTGTCCACCTGGGTGTTAAACAGGGTGATGTCCACTGCCTTTAGAGCATTAAGCTCCAAGCTGTTCTGGCTGCACCAGGTCACCAGATGGTCAATCTCCCACCTGTAGGCGGACTCATCACAACCAGAGATGAGTCCGATGAGGGTGGTGTCATCTGCAAATTTCAGGAGCTTGACCAACTGATGACTGGAGGTGCAGCTGTTAGTGTACAGGGAGAAGAGCAGAGGAGAAAGGATGCAGCCTTGAGGGGAACCGGTGCTGATGCAGCGGGAGTCAGAAACATGATCACCCAGCTTCACGTGCTGCCTCCGGTTGGATAGGAAGTCTGTAATCCACCTACAGGTGGGGTCAGGCACGCTGAGCTGGGAGAGCTTGTCTTCCAGAAGAGCCGGGATGATGTATTGAAGGCAGAGCTGAAGTCCATGAACAGGATCCTGGCATAGGATCCTGGGGAATCCAGGTGCTGGATGGAGGTGGAGGGACATGTTGACAGCATCGTCTACAGACCTGTTGGCTCTGTAGGCGAACTGCAGGGGATCCAGGAGTGGGTCTGCAATGGATCTGAGGTAAGACAACACAAGGTGCTCAAAAGACTTCATCACCACAGAGGTCAGGGCGACGGGCATGTAGTCATTAAGTCCTGTGATCGTTGGTTTCTTAGGGACAGGGATGATGGTGGAGGTTTTGAAGCAGGCTGGCACATGGTGTGGTGGCTGATGCTTAAAGGCACAGGCCAGAGATTTAAAGTATTTGTTAATGGAAATCATTTTTAGTATTTGTTAATAAAAATAAGGTTCAAATGTTCCCCAAACATTTCCAGTAACTGCTGTAAAAGCTGAGCAAAGTTGAGTGAGGTCGCTCAGCGGTTGCTCTGACTCCCTGCCTTGGTACAGGGAGCTGGGGTGCACCTGCACTGGCTGCGTAAACAACAGCCTGTCCTGAAGTGGATAGCATGATACTTTGTTTCTGAGATATGACAGCCCAGCTAGTTAGTAGTAGAACATGAGACTTTGTTTATTACAGTGTACTGGTCAAAGTGACATTCATTTGAGGTGGAGAGTGAGGTCAGGAGGGAACAGCAAGCCCTTCTGAGGGCTCTGCCCATCTAAGCATTAGTGAGCTTTATTTTCAAGATGGGAGGTGTCATTGTGGAAAATTCCCAAAACTTACTGTAAAAAGAAGGTGGGGGCTGAGGGCGTGGAAACCCCAGAGCCAAACAGTATAAAGTCTGGACATCAGAAGCGATTGTCAGAGTTCTTACCCCGGGGTGTCTCTCACTGTATTTGTCCTGTGATTTTTTTACGGAATAAATACTTTTATCTTTGAATCTGAAGACCGACTTCTCTGACTCTTTTTTGTCTCTACTGGTGAGTCACTGGAAAACGATATTTTTGAGCACTCATACAACTAAGGGAATTTAAAACTTAGAATCTGGACTAAAGAACTACAAGTTGTGGCCACCTGATCCGCAACAATGGCAAGTCTCCAGTGAGGTGTTAAAGATGTCCGTGAACACTGGGGACAGCTGATCAGTGCAGTGCTTCAAGGTGGAAAAGCTAATTGGTATCAGATGTTAGCATACCTGGAGACTTGTTAAGAAAATGAGTTTGGAGGTGTGAACTTTTTCTTGCCACTGTAAGTGTTAACCATGCTGTCTATACCAGAATAATATTGTAGGTGAAAACGAAATAAAGATGGGAATCACAAGTTCACAAATATGATAGACAAGGAATCTATCATGATCCTGGCTTCAGCCCCGTCTGTGTCCCTCTTTCTTCTTCCTCTTTTATTCTCCCTTTCTCTCCCCCTCTCAGCTTTGCTTTCCTTCTCTCTCTCACTCTGCCCTGCCTTCCCTCACTTTCATTCCTGCTCTGCTCTCATTACCCTGATTCCGGACAGCTACGAACAACCACTCACCTGCCAGTAATCACCACCTTCAATAAAAGCCCGGTTCTTTCACCAAATCTCTGCCAGACCATAAAACCATTTGATCCCAGTTCACAGTCTGTCTACACCCTGTCATCTACCTGCCTTCCCTGAGCTTCATACACTTGTTGTCCGGTTCCTGTTGTTTTCAGTTAAGTTTCTGTATTTTGTGTAATGCTGTTTCTGTTACTCTTGCTCGTCAACCTCTCCTTACTTCTGTCATGGGTGTTTTGAGTTTCGTATGTTGACGTGTTTTGTGTTAGTTGGTTTTTGTGTTATGTGCACAAAAACTGGGGATTAGTTTGGAGTCTTAGTTAATTTTTGTTGTTCACTAGTTGATTTGCTTTCTCTGGAGTTTAATTTTATTCTGTATTGCCTTCAGTTTTGTGTGGTTTCTATGTTTAGTTATTCTTGTCGTAGTGAGTAAGTTAAGTTTTTCTTAGATTCACTTTGTTGTTAGGTTCGAGTTTTTGTAAGGCGTTCTTGTTTTTTGTATGTTTCATAAGAAGCTTTGTTTTAGCTTAAGTCTGTAGTCCTTGTTGGTTTCATTTCCTCGTTTAATTAAATCCTCAGTTTTCAATCAGTGAGTTAGTCTGTCCTCTGTGTCTGCACTTGGGTTCTCTGATCCCTTCCCCTCGTAACAGAATCTTTAATTGTAAAATGACTGGCTTTTGTGAAGCCAAAATTTTGAGCACGATAGCCACCACTACCTATTATGTTCAGTTTCAATGAACAGACTTATAAGGATGTCCTCAATAAATCCTCATTTATACGAAGCAATGTAAAGCAAAGAAAGATTTTTGTTTTCTATGGCTCTGTCCTTACATCCCCTCCTCTTCTCTTTTTCTCCTGCCTAAACATCCCCCCTCCCTACCCCCCACCTTTCCATCCTCATCTTGGCAGTGTGTGTGGAGTCAGACCTCTCACCCACACAAACCATCAATGTTTGCCTGCCAGGAAAGAGAATCAACTGCAACATTACAACAGCCTCCTACACACTCTGCCTCCAAAGTATAAGAGCCAGAGAGCTGGAGGTGAGGAGAGAGAAAACAGCAATACTGGCTGATGGAAAATAGAACAAAGAACTAAGGGAAATGGTCACAGGTGGTTTGAACTGCACAATGTCGTTATTACAGAGAATGCCTTCTGAAAGCAATTCTCTTACTGTTTGGAGTGATGGATAGCTGAGAGCCAGTGTTAATATACTTATACTTTTATTATAAAAGTCCACACCTCCAAACTATATATTTATATACAAAAATTATTTGGAGATTTGTTTGGATCCCTTACCAGACTCATAAAAAAGGCATCCACAGCCTTTTTTTCTGAAGACCTTAAAGAGCTCTTAAAAATTTTGTGTGATAACACCACACACTTTACTATTAAAGAGAACAGCAGGCCCTACATGTCAACATAATATGGTTTCCACCTGTTAGTCCCAAAAAGGTTCTAATCATTGGCACCTTATGGCCGGTACACACTACAGGATAATCAGGTCCTGTAGTGTGTATAGTATGTAGTATAATTTCTGTCCCGTTCTTCCGTTTTCGATCAACGCCAGCAAAGACCCGATTGTCAGATGTTTCCAAACGACATCATGCCTGATTTTCCTGTGATGTTAGGAGTGATTTTGTCCGGTCCGATCCGCTTGGAAGGCCTCGGAAGGAGAGATCATAAATATTGAACATGTTTAATATTTGCGATTTGAAATCCTGTAGTGTGTTGGGTGCTCCGAGAGGAGCCGAGCACACACAGTGTGTAATGTCACGTGTACCAGAACAAAAGCCAATCAAGACGCGAACTGACTCAGCTGACTGATGGAAGAGGAAGTAAAAACAAACAAAAAACATGCTGCATTTCGGGCAGTTTGTCCAAGTAGAGTTAACACCGCTAAAAATTTTAATCAGATTAATCAAGATGATGGAGTAATTAGCATTAAAGCGTCAATTTTTTTTTTTTGTAATTGGTGGGGGTGGGGTGGGGGGTTCCATTTTTAATGATGGGGAGAGACAAGGTGAACGGGGTAAAGAAAGGAGAGAGACATGTTGCAAAGGGTCGTGAGCCAGACTCCAACTCACAACCACTGCTGGCAAACTGTGCCTCCATGGTAACACTCTAACTCAGTGAGCTATACAGCGGATTTAAAAAAATATTTGCAGGACTCCTTTGGTTTTCATTTCCTTAACCTGAAGCACATTAGGGCCACTCCTGAGGGACCAACTCAGTTTTAAGCGGATGTACTAGATTGTACCCCCACACACACAGAATTTCCATCAGAAAATGAGGATGTTCAGGATTCAAAGTTTTACTGTCATGTGCACAGTAAAGAAAAATGTTTCCCTGTACAATGAAATTCTTACTTGTAAGAGTAGTGAGAGTAGTCCCACTTACTCTACAACAGCAACAAATCCAACCACTCACCTTCCAGCTGCAACCCAAATCAGGCACTGGAGGCACCAGAAACCAGTGGAGCAAAACCAAAAGAGAGCTACTGACAGTATTTGCTGCCCACAGTATGAAAAGCTACTTCATCGAATTTTAAGTCTCTGCTGCATTCTAAGACGGACATGTATGTTGATGAATGTGCAGCCTTTGAACTGAGAAGTGCATTACCAGACACTGGACACCATATTTACTTTCATTAAACCACATACAAATGCTTCACACCTCTGAAATGATCAAACTGGCCAGTTATAGCTCAGTATCGTTCTTGGTCGGGTTGTGTGGGACATTAGATTACCAGAGCTCCTTAGCTCTTGAAATAATTGCCTCCTTTCCAACTTGGCATGCAAGTCCAAAGAGGCTTTTATTATTATTTTTTTAAGCTACAAGTGCAAACCTTAATTTCACATCATTTATGATATGATATCAAATATGTACAACATGACATACAGTAGGAATAGCATTCCCTCCATTTTCAAACAATTGTTACCTATAAGGCTAAAGGAAAAGGTCCTATGGCCTTGACCCAGGAGACTGTGAGGCACCTAGCCGTGTCCCGGCAATTCCACTCTTCACCCTGATCCTGCCCACAGCCTGCCTATTCCCACCATGGGCCTCACTCTGACGTTTTTCAAGCCTCCGCCAGCTACCCCGATCCCCTGAGCCTGCACAAAACTTTAATTTCCCCAACCCCTTGAGTGTCCCCATTTTGTTAGCATTGCTTTAATTAATTTATATTAGTTTTCCGTGCTTCCTCATTCTGATATTAGGGTTTCTTTTTATAGGTTTTGTAGTTTTTCTCCTTTTTTGAATTGGGTTTTGCTTACCCTAGTCCTGGCCCGACTTTCTTTGTTAAGAAGACCCTCGTTTATTTGTCACCTGTCTCCGCCTGCTCTTGTGTCTGCATCTAGGTTCCAGACACCCAAAATGACAACTGTACCACAAAAACAAAAATATTAGCAGAGAGCCTAATCCAAGTAGTAGAGTTCTGAACTTTCAAAAGCTAGGATTTTGTAAATATTTATATTAAAATTGGAATATTTTCATTTTTTAAAACCACTTGGTATCCTAGTCATCCTAATGGCCCTAATGCAGTTGTTATTCCCAAAGAAATTACAACTGGGAACTCCTTGCAACTACAACTCAAATTAAAATTCTGTTGATCTCTTTTAAATCTCTGCATGATCTGGCTCCACTGTAAACCTCTGAACTCTTAACAGCTTATTCTGCATCTTAACACCTAAGATCAGAGAATCAATTATTGTTAAAAGTTACACGGTCCAGGCTTTAAGCACAAGACCATGTTTTACAGCTTTAGCTCAAACACTGTGGAACAAGCTCCCCCTTACTATCACAACAACTAAATTAGTGCCTTAGTCAAAAAGCTTTAAAAAAAACCATTTGTTTGGGTATAATCTTGGATAACGTCTTTTCTAATGTTTTATTGTTACTCTTGTTTCGTGAAGCATCTTGAAACTATGGTTGTGTCTCTCGAGAAATAATGTCTACTACAAATAAACAGAGAAAATTATCCATCTGTGGAGTTATCAAAAAATGGATAAGGAAAGTTTTACACCCATTTTTGTGGATGTGAGAAAAGCATCTATATTAATGTCATGCCCTCCCTGTATATATATGTGTGTGTGTGTGTGTGTGTGTGTGTGTGTGTGTGTGTGTGTATTTCTAACAAGAATCTATACCAGTTTGTGTAGATTCATGTTAGAGGCAAAGCAACATGAAGTGATTTATTTTTTAGGTTAAAATGATTATTCCTAAGATTCACAAATTTAGTCCATTAAATGCAGTTTTGCCTTCCTGGCTTACTCTGCCAGTTTTTATTTTTCCTGTTTTCTTATTTAAGAGCTGAATTCCTGTCATTTCTATTTTAGTTGTTCCCCGCAGTTCTGACTGAAAGATAGATAGATACTTTGTACATCCCCTTGGGGAAAGTCAAGTTATCCAGTAGCTCACACATTATTTTTTAATGAATTTATAATGAAGGAATAACCACAGCAACACTTTTAAAGTACAAATCATCAGGAAGAGAACTGACAGTAAGCAAGAAACTGAGGGAGGAAGAAGAAATATTGGGGCAAGTCAGGAAAAGAAAGGATGCAATGGATAGAGAGAGGTGTGAGTGAAGGCAAGGCAGTAGAGGAGTTAAGGTGAGAGAGAAGGATAAAGGTGACAGAGAGGGAGAGCGAGGTAAGTGATCCCTTAAATTGGATTGTACTAATTTAAATGTTTCAAAAGCCGCCAAATGGAGTTGAAATAAGTTGCTATTACACTGAAGACTATGGTAATGATGCTTTTAGCGCCACAGTGACTGTAGTGTAATCACAGCTCTGAGCAGTGCTACAGCCACAGCCCTCAACTGACTGAAACAGGAGGCATTTTTACTGCACTTCATTCAAAGTACAGAGCACCAAGAGATTTGGCAACGACAACACAGACCGACATGTCATCCTTCCCCCTGGCAGTGCTCCATTAAATGATATTAACCAAGTTAGGAGCTCCCTAATAAGAAAAACATCATATATATATATATATATATATATATATATATATATATATATATATATATATATATATATATATATATATATATATATATACAGTTAGGTCCATAAGTATTTGGACATTGACACAATTTTCAGCATTCCAGCTCTGTACAACACCACAATGGATTTGAAATGAAACAATCAAGTTGTGCTTTAAGTGCAGACTTTGACCTTTAATTTGAGGGTATTTACATCCAAATCAGATGAACAGTGTAGGAATTACAATACATTTTATATGTGCCTCCACCTTTTTAAGGGACCAAAAGTATTTGGACAAACTAACATAATCATAAATCAAATTGTCACTTTTGAATACTTTGTTGCAAATCCTTTGCAGTCAATGACAGCCTGTAGTCTGGAACTCATGGACATCACCAGACGCTGGGTTTCGTCCCTGGTGATGCTCTGCCAGGCCTCTGCTACAGCTGTCTTCAGTTCCTGCTTATTCTTTGGGCATTTTCCCTTCAGTTTTGTCTTCAGCAAGTGAAATGCATGCTCAACTGGATTCAGGTCAGGTGACTGACTTGGCCATTGCAGAACATTCCACTTCTTTGCCTTTAAAAACTCTTTGGTTGCTTCGCAGTATGCTTCGGGTCATTGTCCATCTGCATTGTGAAGCGCCGTCCAATGAGTTTTGAAGCATTTGGTTGAATATGAGCAGATAATATTGCCCGAAACACTTCAGAATTCATTCTGCTGCTCTTGTCAGCAGTCACATCATCAATAAATATAAGAGATCCAGTTCCACTGGCAGCCATACATGCCCACGCCATTACACTACCACCACCATGCTTCACTGATGAGGTGGTATGCTTTGGATCTTGAGCAGTTCCTTCCCTTCTCCATACTCTTCTCTTTCCATCATTCTGGTACAAGTTGATCTTTGTCTCATCTGTCCATAAGATGTTGTTCCAGAACTGCACAGGCTCTTTTAGATGTTTCTTGGCAAACTCTGATCTGGCCTTCCTGTTTTTGAGGCTCACCAATGGTTTACACCTTGTGGTGAAACCTCTGTATTTCCTCTGGTGAAGTCTTCTCTTAATTGTTGACTTGGACACAGATACACCTACCTCCTGGAGAGTTTTCTTGATGTGGCCAACTGTTGTGAAGGGGTTTTTCTTAATGAGGGAAAGGATTCGTCTGTCATCCACTACACTTGTTTTCCGTGGTCTTCCAGGTCTTTTGGCGTGCTGAGCTCAACAGTGCGTTCTCTCTTTTTAAGAATGTACCAAACAGTTGATTTGGCCACACCTAATGTTTTTGCTATCTCTCTGATGGGTTTATTTTGATTTTTCAGCCTAATGATGGCTTGCTTCACTGATAGTGACAGCTCTTTGGACTTCATATTGAGAGATGACCTCACCAGATTCCAAATGAATATACCACACTTGAAATGAACTGCAGGCCTTTTATCTGCAGTTATGTAATGAAATAATGAGGGAAAAACACACACCTGGCCATGGAACAGCTGAGTAGCCAATTGTCCAATTACTTTTGGTCCCTTAAAAAGGTGGAGGCACATATAAAATGTATTGTAATTCCTACACCGTTCATCTGATTTGGATGTAAATGCCCTCAAATTAAAGCTCAAAGTCTGCACTTAAAGCACATCTTGATTGTTTCATTTCAAATCCATTGTGGTGTTGTACAGAGCTGGAATACTGAAAATTGTGTCAATGTCCAAATACTTATGGACCTAACTGTATATATAATCCTAACTTAAGTGTTGTACCCTCAGATCAAATTTTAATTTGGATTCACACACTTTATTTAGCTTATTATTCATCATGAGCAACAGGAAGCAAGCCACAGGGAAGCCCCAGAACTTAATAGAGTGATTAAATATCTCATCTGACCTGGGAATACCTTGGTATCACCCAGGAGGTACTGGAAAATGTTGCATGGGAGAGGAACATCTGTAGTTACCTCCCCTCGGGCAAGCAAAACACTGAACGCTAAACCAACTAGATACAAAGACAGTTTCTTTTCACTGGCTATCACTTTGATGAACATTTTACCATTTACCTGGTAATGTCTCACTTCCGCTGCTCTTTGTATTTGCAATAAACTCTGGTTCACTGTAGTTTTTTTTAAAAATCTGGTCCACTTTAAGCATGGTCTTTTACACATCTCCATAGTTGTACATAGAACTTTAACACTCATTTTAATACTGGTGCCCCAGTTTAAATGCATGTGTTTTATTTTGTGTAAATACTTTGGGAGCAAAGGAAACACCAGAGTCAAATAACTGCCAAGGAGAGCTGATCCTGATTCTTAGCCAGCTGCCACAGCAACCCGACCAGTGTTGGGAAAGTTCAATTTCTACATGAACTAGTTCAAAGTTCAGTTCACAAATTTTAAAATGAACTAGTTCAGTTCATAGTTCATAATTCAAAAATTTTGAACTAAGTTCACTGTTCCAAAAATGAACTATTTCATAGTTCTTTTTATTCAATATGTTGCTGCGAACGATAACCCTCAGAATACTGTACTACAGGTGTCAAACTCAAATACACAGTGGGCCAAATTTGAAAACCTGGCAAGTCACGGGCCAACATTGATATACATATATGTATATATATATACATATATGTGTATGTATATATATATATATATATACATATATGTGTATGTATGTATATATATATATATATATATATATATATCAATAGAACTAGCCTTTACAGCAGCCTCACTTTGTGATATGTCTGTTGTGAAACCAAACTTTTTTTCATCTCCTCTACTTTCTGGCTCATTTCAGTCATTTCCAGGTCCTTGTACCTGTACTTGTCCTGGTGTTTCATAGTTTCATCTAATGTTGTTCTCCTTGGTTATATCCATGTTGGCTCCACATACTAGACGGGGTTGGTCTGAATAGCAATAGGTGAGCTCTGGATATTCTGGTCCAGTTACTGACAAATATCTGAATATTTGGGTCATGCGGCCGCGGTGGCCCGGGCGGCGGCAAAGGCGAGGGCGAAGGGGAAGTGTTCGTCGGAGTCCGACAGCATTACCGCGGACATCTCCTGCTGGCGGTGGCACAGTAGCAGTGTCCTGCCGCTGGTGCAGATGCTCAGCCAGGCGGCGGCGGCGGTGGGTGGGGGTGGTTGGGTCAGTAGTAGCATGCGGTTGCTATGACTACTGTCAACAGAGGAGAGGGTGTTTATGGGTCCTGTCCTGATTGACGCGCCAAAACAGAGCATTCTGGGATTTGTAGTAGTAGCGGTACATAAGCTGTGTAATACCGGTGGGCCAGCTTAAGTACTCATCTGGTATTACCTCGCGAGCCAAATATAATTACACTGCGGCCCAAATTTGGCCCGCGGGCCAAAGTTTGACACCTATGCTGTACTACTTATACTACGCTACTGTAGGCCGTTAATGCGATTTGGGTGGTCGAGGATATGTTTTGGCCAGCCGTTGCCGTGTCTTTTGATTTTTTATTCACTCGCACATACCTTGAAAGGCTAGCAGGGTGCTTTAGTTCAATGTGCCGTCTCAGGTTTGCTGTTGACGTTGATGATGTACGGAGTTGCTTCTTGAAACCCGGCGGGCAAAGTTTACACAAAAGGGTAAGATTTTTCCCACCTGGATCATCCCTGACCTTTTCATAAAACTATTTTAAGTAATCATACGAAGATGAAGTATTAATCGTGGAGGTAGAGTCTGAGGTAGTGCTGCAGCCTTCCATTTGTTTTTGGCGAGATGCTTTGCATTTTGATGACGCATGTGGCGGTGCGACTCTGCGGTGGCTGCTGTTGCCAGATTGGGTGTTTTCCGCCTAGATATTAAGGTGCGTGTGTGTGTAAAGTGTGGTTACGGTGTTCTTTAGCCGGGGTTTTGCCTGGAAGCCTCTGTAGAAATCTGGCACTCTTAAACAAAGTTGAACTGTGAGAGAGCGCCGTTCACAAACGCCAGAATGAACGCGTTCACAGTAACGTTCATCAGGCAGAATTACAGTACGTTCAGTTCACGTTCGCCCAAAATATGAACGAGTTCATGAACGAACGTTCACTGAACTCGTTCAGGCACAACACTGAACCCGACCCCAGACAAGCACAAGAAAATGGATGGATGAATGGATTTTTTGACCACCTTACTGTGAGAGCAGGAGCAATGTGAGACTAACAGTCTTACTGTATCTAGTTTACAAATGCTCAAAGGAGTCCATAAAAGACACCAGACTTGATGTTTAGTTAATGAAGAAGGACAGTGCAAAATGCCTAATGTGGCTCTGTGTAATTTCTCTCAGCGGACAACCACAACAGCTTAACCTCTGAGGTTCTTCATCTTGTCCCAAGATATCAGCTGACTCAAATATGAGCATATCTCTATAACTACAATCATTTATTAACTTGCTAACAGTGCTATAATAGATGAACTACACATGTATTCATGGCTAAAACATCCTGGTCCAGTTTCTAACTTGCAGAGGAATTATTTATTTGACATACAGATTCTGTGTGTGTAAGGTTTTGAGCCACCACATCACGTTACAGTCCCAGACTGTACTATAGGATTGGAACAATATTCTCTCTAATGATAATCCCTAATTTGGTCTTTCGGTGGTGATGATGGTGTCAGAAAGCTCTATCTAGCAGGTCATATCATACGATTCCCATCATTTAAATCAAACCATTCAAAGACCCCTCGTGCCCCTCATGTAGATGGATAATTTTTTCATCACTCCCATCAGGACAGAAATATTTCATCACAAGATAAACTTGATCACTCAGAACAACTTTGCATTGTTCTGCAGTGACTCTTACTTCTAATTGAAGTAATGTCACCCATTTGTATATGCCAGAAGACAAGTGGGAGAACACTTGTGTATTTCTTTTACATTTTTCCTCCTCAACCTTGGGATCCATAGCAATTACTCTCAACAAATACTCATCAAATTAGCATGAACTTTGCTGTGGCTATCTGTGTTTGCTAGATTATGACTGACATTGCCATTGCCCTTCACAATTGGTAAAACTTTAAATGTGTTTTTGTTATGACTAATGTGAGTGTGTAGGCTGTGCAGGTGCATACAAATGCAATGCAAAACTGCAGCTGGATGGAGAAAGACTAAACTGATGCACAAATTAATGTGGGGAATCTCAAAATGTGTCAGCTTAGTCAATTTGGTATCCAAGCAACAAGGCTCTCTTCATCAGCTAATGCAGAGACAGTAACTCAGTCACACAAAGAATGCAAAATTCACATCCCGTATACATTGGGTGAAGAAACTGGTCAGTATCGTCACAGAATCAGACTATAAACTCTGTTGTGCACTGAATAGGTGAAACTGTGTGGACAGAGAACACTTTCATTTTCTCCAGCACTACATCTCTGGGTGTTTGGTACTGGGCCACGAAAACCCAGTAGGAAGCAAGGGGATGGATGTAATTTCCATAAACACGCTGATGTCCACAGATGTCTCTGGATCTGGAGCTAGATCTGGAGCTCTGATTTGTAGCTGCTGGCCTCACCACCTGCTATCCTGCCATCCCCACCCCAACACCTCCTGCTATCCCCTCCCCCCTCATCGCCACTCCCACCCCAACTGGTCTTGGCATATGGCTGCCTTCCCTGAGCCTGGTTCTGTTGGAGGTTTTTTCCTCCTCCCCATCCTAGGTTTTTTTTGTTTGTTTTTTTTCCCCACTGTTGGTGACAGCTTGTTCATAGGGAATCCAAAAGCAACTTTGGATTGTTGGGTTTACTGTTCTCTATTCAAAATTTGTAAGGTCTGTACCTTATATGTCAAGGGTTAGTTAATTAAAGCCCTTTAAACCTTATTTTAAACCCCTTAACATTAAGTTTAACCCCAGAAGTCAAGTCCCCCCGTTTGTAAGCCCAGCCTATGCTAACTAAATGATTTTTAATCCTGGTAATGAAATAAAAATCCCTCAAAAAAATGAATGCTCTGCTGCACTAATGTACAGGAGAAAATGCCAACAAACCACCAAATAACACCCCGCAAATGATATGACAACTCAAGGCAGAAGCCCCCCACCCTAAGGAAACGTAAGGAAACCAAAAAGCAAAGTTAAAGTAACAGAAAACCTCCAAACCTCCACAAAAACGTCCCGAAAAGCATCCGAACGCTGCGATTTAGTGCTAGTGATTTAGCGCTAGCGGTGGAGCTAGCTGCACCACAAGGACCCTCCAAAGGGACAAATAAACCACACGTTGGTGAAAAGTCCACTGTGAAATAGTGAACAATGTGTGCCAAGCAACGTTTGGACCCCAGAGTGGGTCTTCATCAGGCCACGGCACACAGCAAGGTCTGCTATTCGTGAGCTAACACTGGAGCTGTTAGATACAGATCCTTCCTCATTAGAAGTCAGACGGGTCACGAAGCCGAAACGAACAGGAAACAGAGAAATAAGTTTTCCATGGGTGTATTCTAATTTTAATTTCCATTTACAAACACATTTAATTAAATCAACAAAATGTCATGTGGTCACAGGGGGCTACCCCAAAAACAAGAGTGCCCTCTGGTGGCTTTTAGAGTAAACCGCATTTAATTGTCCACCAAGTTACACTTACATTAAAAAAAAAATTGTGCATCGACACAGTGATCCGGATCAGTCCCAAAATTTGATCATTTCTTCCTTGTCCCATTTCACACATTTTTTGGAATTTTCATCCAAATCTGCCCATTATTTTTCAAGTTATTTTGTACACAAACAAACAAATATATATATAATTAACAAACAAAACCAACGCCGGCAAAACATAACCTCCTTGGCGGAGGTAAAAATGCTAAATTACTTTAAACAGATAAAGTCATAGTTGAAGCTGAACCACTACCTAAACCTGACTAATGCAACCTTCAAAGGTAACAAGTAATAGACAGTGAGAGGCATAGTACGGTGGATCTTGCCTTCCCTATGTGGGAAAAAATTTCTTGCAACACAATGACGAATGATACACATAAGCAGGGATTTAAAGTAAGTGTGTACACTGCAGACTGAGAAATAAGTAGGCATACTCCATATGCCTACTATAAAGAAGGATTTTAACAAACTGTTTTCTCTTTTGAAAGACTGTGGTCTGTCCATTTTTATCAGCGGTCCGATTCCCACTTTCGGTCACGGAGATGTGCGTTTTAGCAGACTCTTGTATCTCCACTACTGGCTCCAATCAGCCTGCAGATCCCAGGATTTTGTTTTTATTAACAATTTTAATTTGTTCTGGAACCGGCCCTCCTTGTACCGCACAGACGGACTTCATCCCAGCTACAACGGCCGCATGGCGCTATCAACAAACTCTTACCATGCGGCGCGGTATGTACAACTGGACTGACTGTTCACTTCTGGTACTACACACCCACACCTGTCTACCTCATTCACCTCACCACAGAACATGTCTTCTCCCCCTACTGCTCTCCACCGGCACCACCCATCTGCCGTTGTCATTCCTCCACCGATTTCCATAAACTCTCTACTACCAATAGTAACACAGCCAGTAGCAGTGACATAACTATCTCCTCAGTAATCCCAGTAATCATCACGAACAGACAGCACCAGGTCCAACAATAACACTAACCTCAATAACCTCATACACATACCCTCAGTGTCACCCATCACGGAGCCCAAGCAGACATACAACATCAACATGGCTCTTTTTAACATTCGAGCTCTTGCCAGCAAGACTTTTATTGTAAATTACTTGATTTTAGATAACAAGATTGACTGTATCTTTTTAACAGAAACTTGGCTTGGCACTGATGCACCAGCTGTTCTCACTGAGGCTTCCCCACAAAATTTTATTTTTTTATTTTCTGTGAGGGGTGGGAAAAAAGGTGGTGGTACTGCTTCAATTGCTTGCAATTCGCTTTTAACAAAGGACATTTTCTTAGGTAATTACTCTTCATTTGAACACCATGCCTTTGTTTTTAGCAGCCCTCATATTTTATGCATTGTAATTTACAGACCACCTAAATACTCATCCTCTTTTATCAGTGAATTCTCAGACCTGTTATCAGTTGTACGCTCCACATACAATAAAATTTTAATAACTGGTGATTTTAACTTACATATTGATAATGAATTTGATAATATTGCTAATGATTTTATTAATCTTTTAAATAGCATGGATTTTAAATAGCACGTCACACAGCCTACTCACAACAGAGGACACACCCTGGACTTGGTCATATCCTGTGGCCTGTCCACTAGTGTGTCCTCTGTTGTTGACCTGGCTGTGTCTGACCACTACTGTGTGTTTTTTAATATCACCAGTTTTAACCAACGGGAGGCCCCGGTGAGAACAGTGAGGAAACGCTATCTTACTTCTGAAGTGGCTGCAAATTTTATGCAGATTTTACAGAGCACTCCTGCTGAAATTTTACCTGGTTCTTGTGATGTCCTTGTAAATAATTTTAACAGTAAACTGACGTCAAGTCTTGACTCAGTGGCTCCACTTGTGACAAAAATTATTAAAACCAAACCTTTGCCTCCGTGGAGAAACAAGGAAACTAAAAGGCTGAAAAGACAATGCAGGAGTGCAGAACGTAAATGGCGGAAAAGTACTAACTATTCATTACGACATCCTCCGTGAACAACTGAAACTTTACAATAACACAGTCAAACAGTTAAGAACTTCCCACTTCTCAAAACTTATTTCTGACAATAAAAACAATCCCAGAGTTCTTTTTTCCACTATTGACCTGCTAATTAATGCAGATTTTAATAAGTCCTCCAGGATTTTAACGGACACTGAATGTGAGGACTTTGCAGACCACTTCAGAGGTAAGATCAATGCTATAAGAAGTTGTCTTTTATCACAACAACAGGTTGTTTTTAAAACACCTAAAACTTTGCTTTTACCTGAGGAGACACTGGACAGTTTTGTCCTTGTTGATGCTGAAATGCTTGGTCGAGTTTTCTCCTAAGTTAACCTCACAACCTGCCTTTTAGACCCAATTCCCACGCCGTTTTTAAAAAACGTTTTATGGGTTCTTTGAGTTTGAGCTCCTTAACATCGTGAATTGTGCTCTCTTCAGACGAGTGTCTTCCCTGCCGCCTTTAAAACGGCGGTGGTGAGGCCCCTTCTGAAGAAGAGCAATTTAGACCCGACCACTCTTGATAACTACCGACCAGTATCCAACTTACCATTTTTAAGCAAAATTTTAGAAAAACTGGTTTTTATCCAATTAAATGACTTTTTAAATAGAATAAATATTTTAGAGAAACATCAATCTGGTTTTAGGACGAAACATATCACCGAGACAGCCCTAGTGGATCTTAGCGCTGCCTTTGATACAGTAGATCACCACATCTTGTTAAACAGACTTCGAAACCTGGTAGGACTGTCTGGCACTGTTTTTAACTGGTTCGCTTCCTATCTCTCAGATCGTTGATTTTTCGTAAGCATGGATACTTGCTCCTCAAGAACCCATGAAATTAAGTGTGGAGTTCCCCAAGGTTCAATCTTAGGCCCAATACTTTTTAATCTTTATATGCTTCCACTTGGGGACGTCATCAGGAGACACGGCATCAGCTTTCACAGCTACGCTGATGACACACAGCTGTACATTGCTGTGTCTCCTGATGACACAAGGCCAATAGACGCCCTTTTTAACTGTATTTTAGATATAAAGTCTGAATGGCAGACAGCTTCCTCCAGCTCAACAAGGACAAGACTGAGGTTTTAGTTATCAACAGCGCCCCCCGAGGCAGACGTGTTTGCCCGCTCCGCTCTCTTATGCCGGCTTTTTGTTATTGTTTTAGTGTGTTTTCTTTTTGCTTTCTCTGCGAAATGCCATGCACTGATAACATACAACAGGCAGGCACTACTGGACATTGGTAGCTTAAATAATCACCGGGATTTTACCGTCTTTTTACCACCGGAGCTACAAGTCATTGTTCGCTCCTCGAGCGAGGACGCTGACCCCAGGAGGGTGCTCCGGAGACGGCGACGCAAGCGAGGGAAGAGGGCTGGACTCCATGCAAGGCTAAAGGCCCATGCCAGCCGACCACCGCTACCCAGCCTCCTACTCGCTAACGTGCGGTCACTGGACAACAAACTGGACGAGCTAAGAGCCAGGATTTCAACCCAATGGGAAATAAGGGAGTGCTGCGGCCTTATTTTCACAGAGACCTGGCTTTCGGACAAAATCCCAGAGTGTGCCATTCAGCTACAGACTCATTCCGTTCACCGAGGAGACCGGAGTGCAGCCTCCGGTAAGTCTAAAGGAGGAGGTGTGTGTGTGTTTATCAACAACTCATGGTGTGGAAACATATAGACTGTTCATAAGCACTGTTCACCCGACATGGAGTTTTTATTACTGAAATGCCGTCCCTATTATCTACCGAGGGAATTCACTGCTGTGTTTTTGGCCGCTGTTTACATCCCCCCGCGAGCCAACTACGCTGCAGCACTCGGCGCACTCCATGACGTCATCAGCGTGCTGGAGACGGCTCACCCAGATGCTGTTTTTGTCACCGCTGGAGACTTTAACCACTGCAATTTACGGACTGTATTCCCCAAATACTACCAGCATGTGGACATTCCCACCCATGAAAAGAACGCCTTGGATCATGTTTACAGCAACATCCGTGATGCATACAGGGCTGCACCCCGCCCCCACTTTGGACACTCTGACCACATCTCTCTGTTTATGTACCCAGCATACAGACAAAGATTAAAACAAGCAAACCCAGCCATAAAACACATCCAAGTCTGGAACTCAGAGACTGAAAGCACCTTGCAGGACTGTTTTGCTGTGACAGACTGGGATGTGTTTAAAGCTGCAGCCACTCTGGAGGACTCCTGTGTCAGCGTACAGGACTATGCTGAGTATGTGACTGGGTACATTAGCAATTGTGTTGATAACATCGTACCCACCATACAAGTCAGGAAGTTCCCCAACCAGAAGCCCTGGATAAACAGTCAGGTACGTAACATGCTGCATGCTCGCTGCATTGCATTTAAATCAGGCAATGAGGCCGAGTACAAAGCTGCCAAATACGGACTGAGGAAAGCCATCACAGCTGCAAAGAGGCAGTACAGAGAGAAGCTGGACGGCTTCTATTCCACTGCTGACTCTGGGCGGATGTGGAGGGGCTTGCAGCACATCACAGACTACAAGACTACCAACAGCACCATCAGCTCCACAGACAGCCTACCAGACGACCTCAATGCATTCCACACCCGCTTTGAGGCTACAAACGACAACACAGAGACAGACACACACACACCTGGACCACCGGACCCCCCTCACCGCCACCAACAGTCTCATCAGGTCAGGTACACAAAGTCCTGAAGAGGATCAACCCCCATAAGGCAGCAGGACCAGACAACATCCCTGGCCGTGCTCTCAGAGCATGTGCCAACGAGCTGGCTGATGTCTTCACCTCCATCTTTAACCTTTCCCTCAGCCAGAGCACACTCCCCTCCTGCTTCAAAACCACAACCATCGTTCCCCTCCCCAAGAAGAGCCCACCTACCTGACTGAATGACTACAGACCAGTGGCACTCACTCCAATCATTATGAAGTGTTTTGAGAGAGTGGTACTGGCCCACATTCAGAGCAGCATACCGGACACACTTGACCCCCTGCAGTATGCCTACCGACCCAACAGGTCCACCTCAGACGCCATCACAGCTGTCCTCCACTATTCCTTGTCCCACCTGGAAAACAAAGACTCCTACATCAGGATGCTCTTTGTGGACTACAGCTCTGCCTTCAACACGGTTATCCCCCACAAACTCACCCACAAACTGTCCACACTTGGCCTCCACCCCACCTTCTGCGACTGGCTCCTAGACTTCCTGACTGGCAGGCCCCAGTCTGTCAGGATTGGAAATAGGACATCGGCCAGCATTACCACAAATATTGGAACTCCACAGGGATGTGTCCTCAGCCCCATCTTATACACCCTGTTCACATATGACTGTGTCGCCTCCCACAAGGACAACATCATCCTGAAGTTTGCTGACGACATTGCAGTGATAGGACGCATCACTGCGGGGGACTAAGCGGCCTACAGGATGGAGGTGGCCGGTCTGGTGTCATGGTGCGAGGACAACAACCTCACCCTCAACACAGACAAGATGAAGGCGATGATAGTGGACATGAGGAAGGAGAGGAGACCTCATCAGCCACTGTTTATCCGGGAGCTTGAAGTGAAGCGGGTGAGCAGCTTTAAATACCTTGGGGTCCACATCACTGACGACTTCACATGGACTTCCAACACCACACAGCTGCTCAGGAAAGCTCAACAACGGCTGTATTTCCTGAGGAGGCTGAGGAAGTTTGGCATGTCAGCTAAGATCCTCAGCAACTTCTACAGCTGCGTTGTGGAGAGCATCCTAACCAGCTGCATCACCGTGTGGTACAGCAGCACTACGGCTCTGGACCGCAAATGCCTGCAGAGAGTCGTCAGGACTGCTGAGAGGATCACCAGGACTCCACTGCCCTCTCTGCACAGCATCTACCACCGCAGAGTCCACAGGAGAGCTGCCAGTATCATTAAGGACACCACCCACCCACAACATGGACTGTTCACACTCCTGCCCTCAGGACGGAAGTACAGGAGTGTGAAATGCAGGACGACTCGTTTAAGAAACTCTTTCTATCCCACTGCCATCAGAATCCTCAACAACTGACCGGATTATACTAAGGACACTTTAAAAAGCCATACACTTGATTTTGCAGTTCGCTTCTGTTTACATTTTTTTGCACTACTTATTTGCACTAAATACACTTTACTGTTCATATTTTGTACTAAATACACTTTACTGTTCATATTTACATTGTTTTTTTTCTATTTTACTCTATTTTATTTGTATATAACTATTTTTTATTTTTTATTTTTTTTATACTTGTTGCTGGTAATCTGAGCGGACAGCAAAGTAAGAATTTCATTGTGCAGGGAAACGTGTTTCTTTACTGTGCACATGACAATAAAACTTTGAATCTTGAATCTTGAAGGCCAGAGAGAGAAGCTTTCACCAGTATTACAGGATTTTAAAACCTCACGGTGTGTTAAGAACCTGGGCGTTCTCTTTGACTCTGAGCTTGATTTTGTTCCCCATATTAAGAATATAACGAAAACAGGATTTTATCATCTAAAGAAGATAGCCAGAGTCCGCCCTTTTATCTCTCTGGCCAGCACGGAGGTGCTGATGCATGCTTTTATCTCCAGTCGTTTAGACTATTGTAACACCATGCTTTCTGGTCTTCCCAAAAAGAGTACTAACAGCCTCCAACTACTCCAGAATTCAGCAGCATGAGTGCTGATGAAGACCAGAAAGCGGGAGCACATTACACCTGTTTTATTATTATTATTATTATTGTTGTTATTATTATTATTATTATTATTACATTATACTATTATTATATTATTATAATTATAATTATATTATTATTATTATTGTTATTATTTTTATCTTTATTATTATTGTTATTATTTTTATCTTTATTATTATTATTTATTTTTATCTTTTATCTTTATTTTTATCTTTATTATTATTTTTATCTTTATACTGATTACTTTATTACTTTATTTTATATCTTACTTGTGCTGTCCTTTTCCTCTTTTATCTCTGTCCTGAGCTACTGTGACAACAAAATTTCCCTTGTGGATGAATAAAGTCTGTCTAAGTCTAAGTCTAAGTCTAGAATCACTGCATTGCCTCCCCGTGCATTTCAGGATTGATTTTAAGGTTTTATTAATAGTTTTTAAGTGTCTTAATGGTCTTGGGCCTTCATATTTATCTGACCTGCTTTTACGCTATGAGCCCTTGCGGTCCCTGAAGTCTTCTGGCACCGGCCTTTTAAGGGTTCCTGGTGTCAGAACGAGGACTTATGGTGAGGCCTCGTTCTGTCACTATGGCCCACGTTTGTGGAACAGCCTGCCGGAGGACCTCAGGGCCGCAGAGACTGTTGGTGTTTTTAAGAGCAGGCTTAAAACTCACCTTTTTAATTTAGCTTTTAATTAATTAATTAACTTATTTATTTATTTATGTATCTACTTATCTAGTTATTTACTATGGTTCTATTATTATTCTTATTCTTACTCTTTATTTTAGGTATTTATTTATTTATTTTAGCCCAATTTTAACATTTATTTGCTTTATTTGATGTAACTAGTTCAATCTTTTATTTATTTATCAATTCATTTTACAGTTTACTTATTTTACTCCAGTGTTCCTCCTCATGGGGCCCTCCACATCGGGAGGTGGTTCTGGCCCATCTGCTGGGGGTGTCGTCCTGGGGACTGTTCTGGCCTGGGTGGTGGGAGCTCTGCACTGTGGTTCCCTGACCGTGGTGTGGGCTCCTATCGGGCTGGGCCGGGGCGGTCCCTTTGGCGGGGCCCCCTGTAGCTGTGGGCTGTGTCACCTTTCGATGTGGACAGCCCCCTAGGATGGTGTTTCCTCTCCTGGTCCATCAGTGCCACACCATTATCAGAACTGCTTTTAACTGTAATAAAGATTTGGGGTGGGAAATGGGGGGTTGGTTGGTGGGTGGGGTGTGTGTGTGTGTGTGTCGGGGGAGGGATTTGTTTTTGTATTTTAATATAAAGGTGTTTTTATTTTTGCATGTAAAGCACTTTCTGTTACACATATTGTATGAAAAGTGCTCTACAAATAAAATTTGATTTGATTTGATTTGATTTGATATACCTGCGTATATTTGCACCACACCAGTGGATAGGGTCTTCAAAAAGTGGACAGGTCAAAACCAAAGTTGTGATTAAATACCATTCAAACTAACACACATATACAGTAAATTAATTTGCTCCAATCCTAAATGTATTTGGCACCTTGAGGCTGGTTGTGAACCAAAGCTGGCTGAGCTACTTTGCAGCGATGATGGGGTGAGAGCCAGACAGAGAGAGAGAGAGAGAGAGAGAGAGAGAGAGAGAGAGAGTAGGAAGACACGAAAAGATACACAGAAAGACAGAGCTGGTGGCAGACAGTGGTTTGTGTGACCAGCTTATCAACACAACAGGGGTTCTGGCTGAACAAATTGCCTTCTCTGTTCACTGTGATTAGACTGTACACACACACACACACACACACACACACACACACACACACACACACACACATGTACATTGACTGTCTTTCACACACACATTCATACACACACACAGTCACCCTTAAGATGATGTGCTGGCAATCAGAGACTAGCAATTGCAGTCGGAATTCCAGCCTCATTCTTTCTGTTACGAAGAGCCCCCTGGGGACACTGCAGGCATATTTATGCGCATGTGCATGTGTACACTTTTACAAACACGGATATGCACTTGGGGTTAAACTGTTTACAAGCTGATCAGTTAACCCCTCAGTGCTCTATGTAAGCATCATTATGCTGCTGACATTAGGCTAGCAGAGAATATGCAATTCTGAGAATTTGGGGGAAATCTAATTTCAAGAGAGAAATTAAAGCTGCAAGCAGCATTGGACGGGTTCTCGCTTCTTGTTGGTCAGCGGACAAGAATCGATATGACCATAAGGCTGTCATCTGTGGCAGACTTGTGAATTTTCAGTCTGATTGGAGTACGTATAGTTAGCCTGCACTTCCTGTTTCATGGCATGCTGGCAAATGAGACAGGAAATGGCCATATGCATGTCATCATGCCCCGACTTTGATCACGCATGTGAAGTTTTAGACTGATCAGAGCACATACAGACTAGTTAAACTGCACTTCCTGTTTCATGGCATGTTGGTAAATAAGACAGGAAATCACCATATGCATGTCATCATCATCAGGTTTCGACTTTTACCATGCATGTGAATTTTCAGGTGATTGGAGCATGTACAGGCTAATTAGAGTGCACTTCCTGTTTCCTGGCGAGCTGGCGACTGAGACAGGAAATGGCCATATGCATGTCATCGTGCCCTGACTTTGATCAAAAAAATGTGAAGTTTCAGGCCAATCGGAGCACATGCAGACTAGTTAGACTGCACTTCCTGTTTCATGCCATGCTCACAACTGAAACAGGAGCTGTGTCCCAATTCAGGGGCTGCATCCTTCAAAGGACCCAGCCTTCGAAGGACGGATAGGCTGCATGAGTGTTTGTTAAATGAGACGGTCTAGCCTACGATAAACTTCCTGCTTGCGTCATGACGTCCCGTAGCGCCGCTCCTTGTTGCCTAGCAACCCTGACAAACAAATGTTCATCCCAACGATCAGGATGAGACGACGGTGTAATTTTACCTAAATTTTGACTGGATTTGATCCCGAAATTGTAATTTTTGTTTTTAATATGTTTTTATCCTTGCAGACTTGAGGGTCTTGTACTGTCCGGTGGTACGGGACTAAACTGTCTGAGAAACAAGAAGCGTTCACAGCTGGTTTAAATCTGTTGATCTGTCGATATGAACTTCAAATATTATAAATCTTCACAATCTCTGGGCTGAGTGTTTCTGATGAGGATCACTAAATACATGCTGTCTGAACAGAAACCAAATATAATTTATGTTAAACATTTTATCAGATAACTTGGTGGAAGTAAACCAAGAAAAGTGAGGGTATATTTTCACTAGTCTACACAGAGAATTACCACCAATAAAAGCTCCAGTAGGATTTAGTAACCCCATAACCATTTTACTTCTTCTTCATATAGTAATTTAAACAAGGAATCAATATGTGAATATTTATGAATGAATAAGTCGTTTTCGTGGTGGCCGCAGTCAGAAAAAAATCACCACAGTCTCGGTAAAATAAAACTTAAACACTGAAGATGAACAACTGGAAAGTAAACGCTTTAAACTGCAGCGACTCACATCAATAACGTAACTTAATCGTTTTTTAAAAAACAAATTTTAATGTGTTCAACACTTGTACTATCGGTCTGAGCTGTAACACAATACTAATATTTAGAACTAGAATCCTCTGCCGCTGATGGATCCATCTTCTCCGTCAGCCGTTGAAACTCCAGCTGTTGATCGAACTGTCACTGGCACGAAATGAATCTTGGGATATTTGGGGCTAAAACGGATACATTGATGCATCCTTCAAATTTGTGGAAAAGAAGGACGCATTCGTCGGCCGCATTTGAAAGAGTCTTCGAGTTTTTACGAAATGGGACAGCCTTAGTCGCACCGTTGTGACGTATGCGGCCGACAAATGCAGCCTAGAAGGATGCAGCCCCTGAATTGGGACACAGCTAGGATATCGCCATATGGCTGTCATCAGGGCCAGGCTTTTATCATGCATGTGAAGTTCAGACCATTTGGAGCACATGCAGACTACTTAGACAAAAAATCATGTGTCTTTCATGGGGAAATGGCACAACACCCTCATACTTTTGTGGATCATATTAATAACTTTTGTTTACCAATGCCTGTAGTATATTCTGGCCAAATTTGAGATCTGTGGGAGTTATCTCATAGGACGAGTTCGTTCTTGAAAATTGAAAAATTTAGGCCAAAATCGCCAATAATCTGGCAGTAAATTAAAAATGGAGAATTTCTTGTTGCATTTTAGGTATAGCTTGTTGAGGCTTTTTTGTGCATCTTGTCAAGATACAGATGTGTGCTAAATTTCGTGCCTGTATGTGAAACTAAGTGAATATAAAAGTTTTCCTAAAATGTTTTAGGGGGGCACTACTCAGCCATTTTTCCATTCACATGTGTAATTCCCCCATTGTCATGATCCCCGCTCCAGCCCCTGCCTGTTTTCCCTGTTTTCCTTCTTTTCTTTCTCCCTCTCTTTCTCCCTTGCCCTCACGCTCTCTCTCCCTCACAATCAGCCCAGCCCTTGCCTGCAGACTCCCTGATTACCTGCTCTCATTACCTGCATTTAAGTCAGCTGTGAAGAACACCCCACCTGCCACTAATCACCTCCCTCCATAAAAACCCTGTTCATTCAGTCACTCTCTGCCAGACCATAAACTACTCTGCCCCGGTTCAATGTCTGTCCCCACTCCGTATTCTGCCTGCTTCCCTGTAACCTGTCAGCTGTTACATACTTCCTTTTTTCTTAAATGGCGAAAGGCAGAACGCCAAAACGTTTTGGGCTGCTACAGGCACACCCTCATACTTTTGCAGAACATTTCAATAGCTTTTGCTCACCAATGCCCGAATTTTATGCTGTATTTTATGTTGAAGTTATCCCCTAGGATTAGTTCGCTCTTGAAAATTTGAAAATTCTAACATTTTCGGCAACTCCCGGGGCTTATATTGTTATCCAGCAGTGGTCCGGCAACTGGGCCTCAAACGGGCATGATATCTCCATTAGAAATCGCTGCGGCGGGCGGGGCCAGTGTCAACTGCAGCTCATTATATTTTCCAGTGGGGGACACTGGCAGCGACCAGGGCTCAAACTGGGCATCATCTCTCTGCTAGAAATCGTGACTGCAATGGAGCAATATTCATATCGTGGTTTGAAAAAACAAAATAAAAATGGCCCAATGGTCGTTCACGCAGTCCCACGCTTGTTTTGGCAGTACACACTGCCAAAGCAAGCTCTTAGATATTTAAAAGCTAAATACTCTCATTTCTCTGTCTCACTCTCTTTCAGGGTACAATGGAAGATACAGCACCTGTTCGACTGCTGGTCATCTTAGATGAAGGCAAAAGTGTGAGAATGGCACTATGCAATGGGATTCCCAACTCTGTGGAAAAGGTATTTGAGGAAGTCAAGAATGAATACATAAGGCTGCAGTGCAAGGACACCGATTTTGGGAACATGTTTGTGAATCTGACATCTACAACTGTCATTAAGGATCTTACATTTGTCAAAGTTTTCCAATTAGATCCCAATTCCACAGCTATCTTGTATCCAGTTCATTCCCCAGTGATTAATATTTCTCCAGTTGATCTGGACAGTGATGACTCTTTTTGCTCTTCAAATACAGATGACACTATACTTAGCAGCTCTTCTTCAGACTCTTTAAGAACACAGAAGTGGCCAAAATCATTCCCAATCCTAACTTTTTCCTTTGACACAGAATGCCATCTACAAAAGGGAAATGCAGAGTACATGAAAAGCCAATCTAGACTGGCAATCAGTTCAAGAATGCTTTCTGACACACTGGAGAAACTGGCTGAAACAATCTACACATACAAAGCATACCCTACAGATGCCGACTTCAGCGAGGTTGCTGAGCACTGACAAAGAAGCACCCCTGCCTGACAGAACCACGGTCTTTCAATGAAATCTATGGGTGGAAACACAGAATCAAAATAAAAATGGCCAACTACCAGAGTCTTAAGGCACATGGCACAGCTTCAGAACTCACCGTGAATTCTCAAGAGGAGGCCTGCCGAGCCTGGAATTTCAAGAGACTTATACAGGCTGAGGGTAACCATTTCCCACCCTTACCAAGTGGTGAGATTCCAGAAAGCCTGGAACATGAGGGGATTTCTCTTTTGACAGAATTACAGAAAAGAAACGACTGACAAACAATAAAAGAAAAGATGGCAAAGACATTTGGTTACTGGAGACAAGAAACAGTACACAAGAAGCCGAACATTGAAGACATCCTGGAAAGATGGCCTACATTTTTTCAGATGGAAGAGGTATGTTTTCAGATGCAAAGCACCTCAGTTGCATTAGTCACTCAGATACTAGGTGATACTGATACTTTATGTACATCAGTTAAATCCTGGGACCAAATGTCTTATACCTTACAGCAGGAAATGCAAAAATGTCCCTCATGACTCCCTCTCTCACCAGGACTTGTATTTAAGAAATAAATGGCCATTTTGTAAGGTGCAATAGAGCTATCTTTCTTATTTAAATTTTATGCGAAGATTTTTTTTTTTCAAGAATAACCTAACACTTTAACCATTTAACTGACTGTATTAAACCTCTGTATGTTAACAAATAATTATTCATGTTACTAAAAATTATTTCCAGAATTCTCAGTAAATCTCTGGTGGCATCTCCCATATTGATTTCCTACTATACAATAAAACTGTTCTTGGAGCATTCTGATGAAATCTGAGTCTTTGGGGACGATAGGTCAGTAATTCCAAATTGTAAAACTTCTTTCTGTATGCTCTGGTGCATGTTTTATGAAATAAATACATGCTTCAACAAATACCTGCATGAGTTCAGCTTGGAGTAATAATATGTGTATCGCTGAGATAATCTCACATAGGCAAAAATCCTAGATTTATTAAGGTAAGGTTTCCTAAAGAACTGATCATTTAAAGTGGATTACATGGACTAGGTGTCACTAAATTACACAGACCAACTGCAATAAAACAGCCATGGTGAACTTAGAAAAATATGTACTGGAAAAGATGGATAAAAATAACATTTTGTCTATATTAGTCTAATTTGTTTAAACTGTTAAATGAATATTTTAAAATGTAGGTATTGACAAACTTGTGCAATTATTGTAGCATTTATTTATTCAATCAAATATTTTACTGGCAATTTCAATTTGAGTCACCCAGTATTATAAAACAGTGTTTTTATCCCCTCATTGTAGGCTATTTGGAGAGACTACATACATAGTTGAATCTAACTAAGATTAAGCATTCACTGCAGAGTAGCTCCATCATTTGTTTTGCCCTGTAATATAATAAATAAATTACTCTGACGTCTTGTACTCTTCATGAAGCTATGGCTTGAGACACACATTTTTTTTTTTAGATTTACCAGACACATTAGGTGTATTTGCACAAAGTATTGGTATCGGATTGGTATTGCTGATACTAGCCTGAATTTTACTCAGTATTGGATCGGAAAGGAAATCGGTGGGATCGAACATCGCTATTATCAGGAGCAAAGGTGGAGTTGTGAAAGAAAAGGCCACCAGGACCTTGCAGGTTTTAGATGAGGTATCAATAAATGAGTTGTGGATCAATGGGGTATATATGTATGTCTAAACAGTCCTTTTTTGAGTGGCTGCAATATTAATTAATACCATCTGTTCTTTCTCAGACAGTGGACATCAACATCATAAGAGAATGCATCCTCAAATTGGTGATGATCTACCATGGAGAACATGTTGACCACCTTGTCAAAGAATTCCTGGTAAGTGCATTCCTGTCACTTGGTCACACAGGCCCTGTTTATACCTGGCATTAATGTTGTTGTGGCATTTTTCATTGAACAAATGCTAAAACTAGGGAAAATGAGAATGTTTAAATCAGTTATAAATTGGATGTTTAGAATAGACCAAAAAGCACTAAAGAAAGGATAAAACTGGGAATTATGGGTGCACTGACTTCATGTATACTCACAGTCCTGTGTATAACAACAACCCACTGAGGACAACTCCAAATACGACAAGACCTGGAAGCATTAATATGATGAGTCCAAATCTAGGTCAAAATGTCGTATAGCCCCTTGACGCCTGAATTTATTTACAACTATATAAAAAAATTCTTATTTGTGTTTTTGTTTTCTAGTTGATGTTAAATCAAGTGGAGATTGTTAATTTGTCTATAGCACATATAGTACATATAAAGGTGTAATGCAACAGGCATTAATGGCATATTTCTTTTATTGATGCCACAAATGGCATCCAAACTGGTTCTAACAGAAACCAGTGCTTGCAAAAGGTTCCTAGGCATGTAGTGAATATACACGAACCAGCATTGGGGGAATGCATACGCTATCTCAGCTGCAGCGGTACGTTGCAAATTTGCGACAACCGGCGTTAAGGGGTTAAGTTGAAGCCAAGTTCATAAAGGCTGACAGGGAAACTGCAAAGTCTGCAGAAAAGATGAAAGAGTGAATTATAAGAAAAGGTAGGTAGTTTAACTTTTGACACGATTTGATCAAACCTGAACATTAGTAATTCAAACAAACTGGTCATTGAGACATTGTGATTAGCTTTTAAGAAACATGGATTGTGGTTTCATCAACAAAGGAGGAGAGTTTAGGAGGAGTTTGTAAAAGTATATAAGCCAATGTAATGCTTTGTTTGGTTAGTTAAAATCTCTCGATTTTGCTCATGTTTGTTCTTGCAGCCTTTGTATTGAATAAACATTATTCACATCAGACTCTGAAGACTGTTTGAAGACTCTTTCTTGAAAACCTTTTGAAGACTCCAATCTAATGATCCAGAAGAGATTTTTTTGACTACATGTTTAGACTAGACTGCCTGCTCATAACTGGCCATAAACAGGCAGAAAAGGTCACAACAACCTGTATTTGGTTGAATCTCTCACAGGTTAATCCCTTATGACCTACAATAGAACAAGTCTGTCAGAGCATATTGCATTTTTTTTTTTTTATCAAAATACACATACAATCAGACATAACTACATACAGCAAGAACCACTTTGCAGAAAGACAACATGTACAACAAAGTTATACATATATGTGTTAAACAGAGGCACAGGTTTTTGCGGTTCTATAAACATTTGTGTGGGGGTGTGGGAGAGTGTAGGGAGTTTGTGGTGAGCGTCTGGAACCACATGATAGTTCATGCTCGCAATGTTATGAAGTGTATTCCAACGTAGGAACTTAGCACCCATGTTCTAGATCAGGGGTATGCAACTAAAATTCAAAGACGTCCAGTCAGAGATAATTTATTAAAGCAAAGGTCCAGAACATCATAATGTCTAACTGAATTAGTGTGATATTTGTTGACGTAACATAGTAGTTCTATTAGCGTCTGCGTGTAATCAATAGCTGACCGTCAAATCAAATGAATTCAGTACGATTCAAAAACATTTAGACAACATTTATTAATAAATAACTTTCGATGTAACTGTACATCTGAAAATAAAGTGCAGAACGTGAAAAAATAATGCCTGACCAACATGAACCAACTTATATACATCTTTAACTGAACAACATGAACCAACTTATATACATTTTTAACTGAACAACATGAACCAACTTATATACATCTTTAACTGAACAACCTGAACTAACGTATATACTTCTTTAACAATACCTACATCTGAAAAAAGTTAAGCAATCGAACATTTTTACATTTTTTTCATGTCTCCCATCACTCCCCTTCGATCCCCTGCTGCTCAATGGGAGAACTGAGCTGCAGCTTGCCCTGCCAGTGTTTTGACCGAACAGCGATGTTTAGCGCCTGTAATACAGAAGAGACTTCATTGGCGGAGTAGCGTCACGTGGGATGGCTGAACTCGTACGTAATTGGTCTGTGTATTTCCTGAGCTGACAAACTAATGCCATAAACACTGAAAAAGCTGCGCCGGTAAAATAGAAGCGACTCGTCAAATTTAAATCCTGTTACTTTTTACAAGTCCGGGTCCATATAAGACGGTGTCTGGGTCCGGATCCGGACCGCGGTACGCCAGTTAGTGACCCCTGTTCTAGATTATGTTTGCTGTGTGCGCTTTATACTGGATTTCTGCAAAAACATTAGTGGAAGGAAACGGCGCCCTGGGGCACGTTGGATGCATGATGTGAAAGTGTAACTCCTCAGGTTTTATATGCAAAAAACATTATTGCTCTATTTTATTTGGTTGCAATTTTACCAGCACTGACAGATAGATATGCAAATGGAATCACGGGCACTCACATCAGTACTAAAGGGCTACAGTGCAGGTGTGAATACACGTCGCTCTGAGGATGCAGTAAGATGAGAAAAGTTGGACTACACTTCAAGGTGGTCTGGGATGCATATGGCCACATTTTAGCAGTGGATATGCACCCTTTCAGCAGGAGTTGGCAGTCAGGATTTTAGGATCCTCACTTATGTGTGGAGGTTGCACTTGACAGGTGTTTACTACTTTGAGTTAGAGACACTGTCATGGTGTCTTGTTATCACTTACTACAGAACAGCTCCAGAATTTCTGTCCATTACGCTTTGTCTGTTAAGCTAAAGGAATCTCTAAGGAGAAATATGTTCTGTAAGGAAAACCTTTCCAAAGTAAGCATTGCAAATTTTTGTCCTTCACTTGTTCACTAAATTTGTGGGCTAAGAGATTTTTTGTGTGAGCAAACTATGGTTCTTATAGTGGTTGGTATTTTCACTGTGCTGCACACATTTCCCTGTACCAAGGTTAGAGCACCTTTTTTTCCACAGGTAGACTTCATGTCCGAAGCAACATCGTAGATTGGAGTGGGGCGGTGTGTGACACAGGGTAAAAAATCAACCAATAAGACAACCAACAGGGTCAGAAAATGTCTTAGAAGTTGTTGTGACCCTTCACTGCTAGGATTTGTCACTTGAGGATGACACTAATCGTGCCTTAGTTTATACTACTTCAGTGTAAACCAGTGTTTGTAAAACAGATCTGTAACGTTATAAATTTATTTAAAAGTAAATCGTTACAAATGTGTTCTAAAGAAAAGTGTCTTTAGTACACACTGAACCAAATTTTTTAAACTGAATTAACTAAAAACTTCAAATTATGAAAACAGGCGATTTAATTTGTGACAACTTAAAATTATGTATTTGCTTCAACCCTAAAAAATGATTCACTCATAGTTAACATTTCAGGTTATATTGAATGGAATATTTACATTATGCCAATGACAACAACGTTGTTTTTTTTTTATTTGACACAACCTAAAAAAAATTGGTTTCTTTAAAAATCACATACATAAAACTAAAAATATGTAGGTTAAGCCAAATTAATGCTTTGCATTGAATTAGTGTTGAATATTCGCTGTAATCTCTTACTTAAATTTTTTTACATTGAGCTGAGGTTTTATTTTTTTCAGTGCAGCTGACTGAGAGTGAAGGCAGGGTTCACCTGAACGGGTCGCCAGTTCATCACAGAGTCACACAGAGAGACAGACGACCAAGCACACTCACATTCACACCTATGGACAATTTAAAATCACCTAAATAACCTCAACATGTTGGAGGAAGCACCCCATGCAGGCACAGGGAGAACATGCAAAGCTGCCCTGTTTTGTAATGTTCACATTAAAAACTTTACACTCACTGTACACATTATAAACTCTGGATCCATATCCAGCAGTGGGCACTGTTTTCCACTTTCTAATCACATGTCAAGTGTAGCGTACAAAGGAGCAGAACATTCTAAGTCAACACACAGATAATCCAGAAACTGTTTCTCAAAGCCGTAAATTGGGTAAGAAACCATTTCAGGAGACAGCTAACCCAAATCACCCCCTTTATGGAGACAACAGGATGTCTCCCTCCTGCACCAGAATCTGATAAGGGTCATAAAAGTGCCAAAGGTGAGGAAAACCACACCTCGGGAGAAGAGGAGATGGCATTCCTCCTAACACAAGGAACTCTTTTATGATTTGAACTAAACACTTCTAAATATTAAAATCAAAGAATTCAACGTCTCTGGAGTGATGATCCCAACATCTGAACTCTGTGATACCAGGTTGATCAGGACCAGCATGGAAGGAGAACATATCGGATCTTAAGTGTTTATTGATACACATACACAAGACACCAACACCCCCTCCTCTCTGTCACAGACCACAGCCATAAAGACAGAGAGACCTTTTATCCTCAGCATATATACTTCTAAGTCATATTTTTCTTATAATTGAATGTATATTGCTTGTGTTTGTAGTTATATTACAAGTTTACTTCAAGTAGCCTAAAAGTCTACAATTTGTGAGATTATTCTTGTGTTATATCTTTTATTATCATTATCTCTGGAACCATGTGAGATAAACATATTAAGTTTGGTGTCATTTTAATCACACATTTAGTGAGATTTCAGATCTGTGATCATCACAGATATTTACTAGGGATGCACGATAATATTGGCGTCCGATAATTATTGGTTAATTTTGGCAAGTATGACGTCATTCAGATAATTCCGATGATTAAAAAATCAGTCGATAAAACAACCCGATAATAATAAAGACTTGGAATCTTGGTTTTTGCCGTTGGTCTGTCTGTTGTGGCTTGTCCTCATGCCTGTCTCCTCAACCCCTCCCCTCCTCGACGGTACTGTCGTATGTGTGTGATGTCACAGCACTGTGCAGGCAGAGAAAAACAAGCAGCATGGGGTGGCACTGACCAGTGTAGACTTTCTTTACTGTAACAAAAGAAGTCGTTTCACTGGGACTGGTCCCGAATATTGGAATATCCGAATATTTGTTCGTTGTGGTGGTATTCGGATGATAACTTTTTGCTATTCAAAAAGTCGTGCGCGGGGCGCCCTGATAGCCTGATGGTTATGTCGCATGACCCAAGTGCAGAGGCGTAGCAGCAGTCCCGGGTTCGACTCCGACCTCGGGCGTTTACCGCATGTCCTTCCCTACTCTCTCCCGTTTCCGATTCTATCCACTGTCCTATCTAATAAAGGCACAAAAGGCCAAAAATAAATCTTTAAAAAAAAATAATAATAAAAAAAAAAAGTCGTGCGCGCCACCGAACGCCGAACACGGAGCGTTGTCGAGGCTGTAGTGTGCCGCCGGGTGCAGCCGAGCGTCGCCAAGGCTCTAAAACACCACGGTGGTTGCAGTAAGGGAACTGACAACTCCAGTGTCACGTTCCGGTGCGCCGCCGGGCGCAGCCAAGCGTCGCCAGGGCTCCAGTACGCCGCTGAGGCTCTAGAACGCTGCGGTGGTTGTAGTAGCAGACTTGCCATCTCCAGTGTCACGTTCCGGTGCGTCGACAGGCGCGGCGGAGCTTCGCCAGGGCTCTAGTATGCTGCTGAGATTCTCGAACGCCGCAGTGGTTGTAGTAGTAGACTTGACAACTCCGGTGTCATGCTCCGTTGCGCAATCGGTTGAAATTATCGGTTATCGGCTGCAAGAAGTATAAAATTATCGGTTATCGGAATCGGTTGAAATTGGCATTATCGTGCATCCCTAATATTTACCAATTGGATTTGCATGTTTACGAAATGATCTTAAAGTATGCTCTAAAGCAGGGGTCACTAACTGGCGGACCGCGATTCGATTGCTTAACTTTTTTCAGATGTAGGTATTGTTAAAGAAGTATATACGTTGGTTTAGGTTGTTCAGTTAAAGATGTATATAAGTTGGTTCAGGTTGTTCAGTTAAAAATGTATATAAGTTGGTTCAGGTTCGTCAGGCATTATTTTTTCACGTTCTGCACTTTATTTTCAGATGTACAGTTACATCGAAAGTTATTTATTAATAAATGTTGTCTAAATGTTTTTGAATCGTACTGAATTCATTTGATTTGACGGTCAGCTATTGATTACACGCAGACGCTAATAGAACTACTATGTTACGTCAACAAATATCACACTAATTCAGTTAGACATTATGATGTTCTGGACCTTTGCTTTAATAAATTATCTCTGACTGGACGTCTTTGAATTTTAGTTGCATACCCCTGCTCTAAAGGTATTTGGCCTCTGATCTCTCCTGGACAGTGAAGCTCAGACCACCCCCTGGGATGGACACAGCCACGATTGGTCAGATGCTGATTTGAATTTGGCCCCAAAACTTTCTATATAAAAGAAAGTCATTGGAATGCAACTTTGACTTTTTATTGGGCTTTTATTGGGCTAAGTTTTTGGAATTTTTGCTTTTGTTTCTTTTAAGGGCTTGGGTTTTTGCTGTTTCTTTCGAGCTTTTAAGGGCTTGGGCTTTGTTTTTTTTGGTTTTTCTTAAATCAGGATTTTTACTTAACAGGCTTTTTCAAAAGCTCTTTACAGCGTTTTTCTTTACACAGCTCAACTTTAAACAAGGGTTCTTAATATTTACGTGAGCCTTGTTTTTCTATGATTAACTTGATGTTAGACTTCTTTAGTTAACTTTAATAACGCAACAGCACGGACATTTTCTTTTAACTATGAGCTTCGACTCTTAGTGTTTGTACTTTGGCACATTTTTACAACATGACTACACCAAAGTGCCTTCTTATCTCTGCGTTCCTGATCCGACTCATCCAGCGGATCATCACAGCTGGACATCCAGCAGCAGCCTTCCTCTCCCTCTATCCAGGGAGGAGCAAGTATCATTTTCCTTCTGCTAAATGGGTGAATTTATAAATTACGATTGGCTTCAATTCCAAAGTGATTCTAAATTCATCACCTTTCTATCAGCTGCTTCCAGTGACGATCACAGTTAATTAGCTTATCTGCATTCATTCATGCATTCACTGTCTGTTGTTACGTCATTGTTGTTTATTGTCTGTTTGTAGTGTTAGTTAATAAATGTTTGTGTATAATTATCATCGGTTCTGCCGTGTATTTCTTTGTTTGGGAACTGGAGGTCAATGAAATCAGAATTTTGGTAATGAGATTGATCAATAAAAGTAGTTTTGATAAATTTATGATTATTCAACATAAAATATTCTTGATAAAGGTTTCTTAGACGCCTATTATAAGTCTAGGTGGTGCCCCTTCATTAATGAGGGCAATTTTAATTGTAAAGTGTAGTTACACTACACAAGAAATGTAAGGTAATCTATAGGTAGCCAGTGGAACAAAAGATATGCCCTGACCATCACTTTGCATCACATTCTTGTCATTATCCTCGATTAAAAACACTGAACTGATAGCACAGACTGGAACACTAATCAATGCCTCTGCCCTGATATTCAGGGTATTTGTGTGTGTGTGGTGTGGTGTGGTGTGGTGTTGTGTGTGTGTGTGTGGTGTGGTGTGTTTGACTTTATAATGTCTCAGCTTCAGCGTGAAGTGATCCATTGCTATGAAACACAAGGACATTCTCAGTCCCTCACACATACAGTATTACAGTTCATGCAACGTACTGACACACTGTTAACCACACATCATCCAAGAGTACCTGGCTGCAGACCTCCACTGTGAGGTCGCTTCCGCCGCAGACCTCCACTGTGAGGACACCTCCACTGTCAGGACAGGAAGTAACGGGTAAAAAACAGAAAAGTACATTTAAAGTGTCCAGTCCGGTAGGTGGCGGTAACGCATGTGAAGTTGGTTTGCTAACCGCTAATTAAATCAAAAGAAGAAGCAGCCATTTAACGAGTGTCCACGGTACGATCGTGACTGTGACACAAAATGTAGTTTTAAGATTATTTGAGGCAATAAAGTGGTTGTATAAACATCAAATCTGTGGTCAATTTATCAAGACAAATTCTGCTTAAAAATTTACTCCAACGATGTCGGAGATGTGAGTCTCCCCGTTTGACAGCTACTACCGGGCGGTCAGCGCTCACAGCACCCCGCTGACAGCAGCCTTAGCTCGGCTAGACTTTCTGAAATCTGCCGTTGGCTCTGACGGTTCTGTAACGGGGTATAAGTACTTTTACGGGAATTACAGGTTACACTTTTGTTATTTAATGTCCCCGGTCGCCGACTTTGTCATTATATTAGTAATTATTGTGTTGTCTTCATTACCTGTAGTTCGTCTTTGTCCTATTCTTATGACTGTAACTGTGCATTAAAAATAACATTTAAGGATTATTCTGTTAGCAGACATAAAAACTCACAATGGGGCTCATTCTCAAAAAAATCACAAGTTTCATATATAAATTAAAACGATATATATATACAATGGTCGAGTAGATTTTACGTTGTTTACTACGCGATTTTATTTTGTCATGCATCCCGTGCATTTCCTGTCCTGACAGTGGAGGTGTCCTCACAGTGGAGGTCTGCGGCGGAAGCGACCTCACAGTGGAGGTCTGCAGCCAGGTGCCTCTCACATCATCACCTCCTGCACACACAGTCATGAAACTGGAAACCACTGAGACACCAGACCTACTTCCCACTTCATTCTTTTCATTCTTTTTACTCACACACATTGTGTGCTCGCAGTCGTGATTTGCACCAAAAGCACTTTTTGCACATCTATTCCATGAAGCAAGTGTTTAGGAGACAGACAAGCATACCTGAAAGTTTCAATCAAACTCCCACACACTGTCTAACTTGGAAATACATTAAGTCAGCCACAGCCAAATACTTATGCAGAGTGAGGCAGGTCCTGAAAAGTCAGCTGAATGGACAGAATAAGATATGAGCCATCAACACATACGCCCTGCCGGTAATCGGATAATAATATTCATAATAATAATAATAGTATTAATGCTACATAATAATACATAATGACATACGAGTTTACAAAGTGCTTTGAAGACAGGGCAAAAATGAAAAGAAGGATACTCAGGAAGACCACTGAACAGAAGCAGGACAATCAGCCAAAACAGAAGGAGAATGACCAGAGAGGCAAAAGTGGAAAATGCAGTTAAACACAGTAAATGATTATCAAAATGAACCAAAACAACAACACCAAAAAACAATCAAAGAACAAAAAAGAACAGGTGGAATAAAATAAAATAGAATATATACATATATGTATATATATATATATATATATATATATATATATATATATATATATATATAGGGCTGGGAAGGGACTTACTTAAGGAAAAGTATTACTGTGATTTTTCATGAGTGATGTTCACATTTCCCCTTTGCTATATTTAATTTTATCCACCAAAATTGTGAATTGTGTCTTTTTCGGTATTTCTTTATTTGCAGTTTCCTACACATATGCAACCTGCACAGCTACTATAGCTAAATTCTATAGTTTTGTCAGTATTACAGAACATAACATCCTTGCAATGAAGACTGATGGTGTAATTGGACAGTTAAACACTGCAGTTGTGTTTGATCTAATTTGAGTGTTTTAAATCAAATCATCTAACAAAAATCAGTAATTATAGTCAAAGCCTGCTAAATGTTGCAGCCTGTCATATTAAACAGTCATACATCAGAAATCCCCTGACCTGTTTGTTGTCCATCCTTCCAGATAATATTGACATTCTCAGACAGCAGTAGTGCATTACTGAAAAAAGTATTGACCTTGTTTTTCATTGTCATAATTGGCAGCATTTTAATATTGACATCAGCACAGTATTGATTTTCACTTATTGATGTTCTGTCATAATGTGTTTCATAAACAGCTCTGTTTGATGCATTAAGGAGAAAAGGACGTGTTGAAGGTTAGCAGGACTGTTTGGAATTGTTTAACAGATACTGGAGGAAGGCAGTTTGCCATAAAATCTGCATTGGTTTCTTCACAGCTAACAACAAATGTACTCATTCTGTCTTGATCTCATTCAACATCTCAGTCTTTGGTAGTAATGGCAATCGTTAAGATGTTAATGGTACTACTGCTCTTACCTATACTGCTTCTCAATCTGGTACTTTAACAGTACTCTGACCTGTACTTTTTGACTGTTTTTCTTATTTTTTTTTCTTTTTCTTTTTTTTAAGAGACAACAAATTAGAAACTAATTAAGATTGCTTTATTTTCTTCTTTCCACTGTATATAAATTAACATTCTTTAGCTGCACTCTTGCTTTGAACCAATCACTATTTTATAAATATTATAAATATTTTATGATATAATTTTATAGTATAAAATTAATGCAGAACTTTGTCTTTGACAGTATTGTTACTTGTGATAGTTTCAGTGAACAAAATAGGGGAAGCACTACCACTGATATCAACATCCAGTCCAAGAAAAACTGAAAATAAAGTAAGACAGAGTTTGTCTGCAGCAAACACATCACTAAATCCTACTGCTCTGTGCTCTGAAAGTTAAACTGAATTTCTAAATGACATGTGAGATAATGCTTTAAATTTCAGACTGAATTTCTGAACATATCCACAGTTAAACAAATGGCTGGAGATTGCTTAGTTTTAATTGTTAGCTCATGTTGGTGTAATTCTAGTTAAGTCTGTGTGCAAGCTGCTAGCAAACATAACATACCTGGTTAGTGAGGGATAAACTACGAGCTCAGCTGTCAAACTGTGCATTTCTTCGTCTGTATGTGATGAGCTGTTGCTGAATGTTTCGACAGACATTTTCTAGTTTTTAAGGTTTACTTTTCTCCTCCATCATCACCTGGGTTTGCGGCACTGAGCTGCAGGTGAATGACAGAGCTGCTCTGCCCCCTCAGACACCAGCTGTTCTGTGTGTAGGACAGACAACGTTCTTTTCACTTTCTAAAGTACCATTAGCAGAACCGTTAACATCTAGCCAGCTGTGATATACAAAAGGTGTGCGATTTCAACTTCACATTCTGTTTCTATCAGCATTCAGCAGCAGATGAGCCTACCTCCATGACAAGGATTGTCTTTGGTGATGGGAGGTGGGCTTGTGGCTGCCACTGAGAGAGGAAATGGCAGTATTGTACATATTGTACAGTGAAAAGACAAGGATATCAAGTCATTAGTATCGCTTGTTGTTTTCTTTAGCACTCATGTGGTTGTGCACTGGGAACTATTTCCCCAGGGTCAGACTGTCAAGGCAGAGTTCTACTATAACATCCTGAGGTGCCAGAGGGATTTTATACATTATGTCATATATCCTGGGCTTAAATACAAAAGCATTAATGACTGAAAAAAGGAGAATGTATTTTTTGTTTTTGCATAGTTTCAGGTTTTTGAGATCTCACTGCTTCTCACAACAGGCCAGGTTCCTGAACAAAATGACTCACTTCTAAAATTAGTGGGTGCACACTGTGGATACCTAAAACTGATCAATGTCCACCAAGAATCTCATCTTTAAATCTCATTGTGTCATTATACAATGACAATAAAGGCTTTCTATTCTACTCCTCTATTCTAAGAAGTGCTTAGTGCCCAGTTTATACACAGCAGCTTTATTGCTACCAAAACTGCTCCATCCACCCCCCAAAAAAAAACTCTGATCAGGATTCACAAGAACAGAATTTCATTCAATGTGGCAATGTATTTTTAGGTCCTCAGTTTGTAGCGGGTTTGACCTGATTAATAAAGAGGGGTGCCAGTCAGAAACAAGTCTGACAAAATAAAAAAACCTAGAACCAAAAGTTATATGGTCAAACCATACAAACTGAGGGATTACCCATATAAGGAATAGTTCAACCACAAATAGAACAAATCAGCAATGCTCACAAACAACCAGACCACAATCAATTCAGCATTTAACAGTGTATTTACAAAAAACAGTCAGTAATCAAAGTGACCTCCAACTCTGTGGCAGCATAATTCCATTCAGCTGGATTTTAGCTGTGGCTGGCAAAAGCAAGGACCTCTTCAGATCCATCATCTAACTTCTGGACCAGCACTGCTCCAATACCCATCTCACTGGCATCAGTGTACACCACAAAAGGTGCATTGAAATTTGGGTGGCCCAAAATAGGTGGATTTACCAGATGCTGTTTAAGGGTATCAAAAGCTGTTTGACATGCCAGTGACCAGAGAAACTTTGCTCCTTTTCTCTTCAAGGCATTGAGTGGCTCAGCAATCTGAGAAAAATTGTGGACACATCGATGATACCACCCTGCCATGCCCAGAAACCACTGTAAGGACTTCAGATTGGTGGGAACTAGAAAGCTGCGCACAGCTTCAGTCTTGTCGGGATCAACATGAACTCCAGTAGCCGACACAACATGGCCAAGAAATTTCAGAGGGGTCCTGAACAACTTGCTTTTTTCATGTTGACAGACAGGCCCAGCACTGTGGAGTTTGTCGAGGACAGCTTGGACACATAGAAATGTTGTTTCCAGGATGGGGAGAAGATGATGACATCATCCAAGTACACGAAACAGATGGCACCTTTCAGTTCTCCAAGTACCCTCTCCATTAGCCTCTGGAATGTAGCAGGGAGATTCTTCAGTTCAAATGGCATGACTTTAAATTGGAGCAGGCCCAGAGGGCAGATAAATGCTGTAATTTCTCGCACCTCTGGATCCATTTCCACCTGGCCCCAGTGGCCTCCTAAGCCAGGGATTGTGCGTTCGAATCCCATCTGGGGTTCCACTTTTGTAGTCGGAAACAAGTCTGATAAAATTAAAAAAAACCTAGAACAAACCATACAAACTGAGGGATTACCCATATAAGGAATATTTCAACCACAAAAAGAACAAATCAGCAATGCTCACAAACAACCAGACCTTAAATCAATTCAGCATTTAACAGTGTATTGACAAAAAACAATCAGTAATCACAGTGAATGTACGAATGTACGTGTGTGACAAGTTCAGTCCATTCAATGAAAAAGTCTGCCCCGGTTTCCCCCACAGTTCAGTCCAATCCAGTACAATTCAATTCAACACAAATAAACAGACAGAAGTCCATTCCGGGTTTTACCACGGATCTTTAAATGCAAACCAAACCAGGAAACCAAACGATAAACTAGGTGAATAGCGTCTCTCAGTGCAACACAACAATGGAAAAGTGCAAATATTTACAGTGTTCACACCGGTACTCACAATACCAGGGGCAGTCAGTTAGTCAGTCAGTTGGTCAAGGGTCAGGACTGCAGCGTCGGCTTTACTCCACACTGGAAAATCCAAGGAATCATCCCATCCACTGCTAACCATCCAGGAGACTAGAGGCTACCGAATGGCTTTTAAAACTCGGACTTACACATGCGATCGGCGGCTTCGGTAATTTGCTCTCAGGGCTCTTTTGACTCTCACGTCTCCCCCCACCAGCATCTCCCTGATGGCTTCAGATATTTTCCCTGGTCATTGGTTGAAACTTCGTGGTCTATGTGGAAGATGTGACTGGTTTATTGAATGATTGTGGGTGGTAAATATGGAACACGTGAATGAACGTGGGCAGTGATGTGATACTGACAACAGGACTCAATTGCTACAACTTTCTGTGTGCATTTACAAGATTCAGGGAGATTTAAAACAGAACAATGCTTTCCCACTTTTATTCTGTTTCTCTCTTTAATCTTTTTTCTTTTAAGCCCAGTTCAGACATGCACTCCTTTGTGTTATCCTGACAGTATCTGAAGGACTCAGCTTTATGTCTGAATAAGCACCCTGGTAACTTTTTCCCAAAAATTTATAACAGCAATCTTACTGGGCTGGATCTATTAGCATTTCCATATCACTTTCAATACCAGACAAGTCTGAATAGCATGCCAGGGTTTCCCCCAGAAAACTTGCTAAGCCTGGTGGTAGAGAAGCCCACGGCCACCCACCATGTTTTTGTTATAAAAAAAAAATGTTAAAAGTTGACAGGAATTTTGAAGTTATGACTATTATGTGTTATTATAAGCCATTTATTAGCAATGCTTAAATGTAGAGTCTTACAAAAAGGCACAATCTTGAAATACTTTTTTTTTTTTTTTTTAAATACAATTAAAATAAATAATATCAATTGTTTTCACTTAAGTTACATCCTAGTGAATCTTAAAACAAGCTGTTGCTGGTCACATTTAAAAGTAAAATAAATTAACATAAAAAAAAGTGCAAACATGGCCAAGGGGTAAAACCAGGGAACTCAGAGGCTGAACAGGTATGTTGTGCTGTGTGACCTCCTCTACTTTTTGCTGCACATGGTGCAGGTTGGATCAGTGCAAGTAATCTGTCTGGGCTTACCATACTCGGTCTTGTAGAGCCATCTGCTAAATTTAGGGTAAGCTAACCATTCTGGATTAAATCCACTAGTTCGATGTTTACCATCGCGGCTCGCAGAAGGCTGCTCTGACGATGTGCTAACATCCCTGCTAACTCGCACTGGCTCTGCCTCATCATGGAGCCGCAGGTCGGTTGGCTCGCCAGGGATGCATTGGGCGTTCAGATGATGAAAAACACACCTGACCTCTCACCCCCTATGTGTTGACGTATCGAAGTGTATCGACGTATAAGATGTCGCCATTGCACTTTCGACAGTATCACCAGATGCGGTTAAAACCTCTGTTTACCATCTTTGGTATCACTGTTTTGGGGCATAAAAAACCTATTTAAAATAAATAAACTAATGAATCTTAGGCTGGCGGGAGGGCAAGAAAAGCATGGCGGCCCGCCAGGCCTATAAAGCACTGAGGGAAACCCTGCATCCTGTCATATTAACACAAGTAGCATAGATTTGAGTTTTGTGAAGCGATTTAGAGATGACCTTTCCACCTTTCAGTGCCAATGTTGTTTCCAAAAATGCCACATAGAGCAAAAGACATAATTTGCAGGTCAAAATCCTGAAACACAATTATTTTTTCCCTACAATTTCACATCCATTACAAGCTAAAATGTCCTTAAAAATATAACTTCACTGGCATGAAGACAGATTGTAACAGATTGATGAGACTCATCAGTATAAGTGTTATCTGGATTTGGGCAAAACAGCAACAGGAGCTAGTTTGTTGCTTCCAGTTGTTTGTAGGAGTCCTTCCTCTTAGTTAACTATATACCTGCAGCATCAGACAGCAGCAAGATGCATTGTTGGTATTTAAGCACAGCAGCAATAGCTTCATTAGTTACTTATAATTCTAAATTATCCCCAACATTGCTCAGGATCTAAAGGTGAGTCCCACTGTGTACTTTTCTTCACATCAGACAGGGGAGCCATCAAACACAGTCACTGTTTTCCAGCTGCAGTCAAATCATTTGTTTAGCTTGCAGCTTTCATCAAATTTAGTCCTGAGCTCTACCATATATGTTTATTTTTTGTTGAAAAAGTAGTAGTTAGACTACGAAGACCATTAAAGGAAAAGTGACCTATGTCTGAATGATAGAGTGCCGTCCCTTTATCAGATTGATAGAACAGTAACGTTGCATATCCCATGTCTGAAAAGAGCTTCAGGTAGACAAGCTCTTCTCTGCCTTTCACCCACTGCATTTTGTGACAAAGTATTTTACTCTTTCTTCCTCTCTCTCTTTCTATCTGTCCTACACCACTTTCTCACTTTCCTTTTTCATTTTAAGAAATTAAATAAAAACACAAAGCTTCCTTATCACCAAGTTCCTCTCATTTTCTGAGTTTTCTACTCATTTCCCTAAATTCTCTGTGACTAGCATGAAAAATAAGCACAGTGTATAAACAGCTCTGTGTTGAACTCTAAGGTAATTTCTTTTTCTCAAAAAAACTGTTGCCACAAAGCAGATCAATAATGAAGTGAGGTTTTCTTCTCTCAAAACACTTTAAGCTCGGATTCCTCCAAGTTCTCTATTTTTCTTCCTCTCACAACCCTTGTTATAAACTCCTTTTGATAATGCACCTGATCTCCTTCTCTATGCATCAGTTTTAAAGGTGCAGTTGATTTGGTTTTGTTTAGTTTTATCCCCATTTATTTTCAATCAGTAATGTGCAGTGCACCCAAGTCCAGTGGTGGGGAGTGGAGAACAACATGTAAATAAAGTAGCAGTTTAAGTACGTTTTGGAGTTTATTGTTGGTAGTTCAACTCAGTTTCTATTCGCATAGTGACTCAAGTTTTCCCAGTTTTAGTTACCACTTTTTGTGTAGGCAACCACAAAATTGGCTATAAAAGCAAGTTATGTTTTGATGAATGCATTAGTGGAGCTGATAAACCCACCCAATTAATTTTTAACCCCTAGATATGAAAATATTCTACGTTTTATTGAACCCCAGGCCCCCACTTTACAGTCCTCAATCCAGTCCCTTATATGAATTAAAGCCCTTTAAACCTTATCTAAAGCCCCTTAACATTAAGTGATCCGGAGCAGTTCCAAAATTTAATTCATTTCTTCCTTGTCCCATTTCACACATTTCCTGAAAATTTCATCCAAATCCATCCTTGAGTTTTCGAGTTATTTTGCACACAAACAAACAAACAAACAAACCAACGCTGGCCATCACATAACGTCCTTGAGGGAGGTAATAATCCTCATAGCTGATCTACATGATGAATAAGGAGCGACTTGTTTTGACTGTAGTTAGTCCAGCTATTCACTTGGAACAGATGTCCATAAACACTGTCGCCGAAACTTTATCAGTCCAGGAAATCTGTCAGTGTTTACTGCCACCTTTTACATGTATTTATACTTACAGCAAACATCTCCAAAACACTCTGTCACTTAAGTCTGAAATTTTTTGGAAGCATCTAAAAAGAGTCCTGCTGCTCCTGAACATTACCAGTATTTGTAGCCACAGCTGCTCTCTGCTGACAGCTCAGCTCCTGGCGTTTGAAAATCCTAGCTTAGCGTCAACGTGAGTCTCACGTAGCTAGCTGAACACAGCCGGCAGACACCCTTTTTTTACAGCTTGACGCTACAGACTCAGAGTATAATGACTGAGAATAAAATTATTTGTTTCTTTACTCAATAACACAGTAAGTGACTGAGGTATACCAATGTTTCATGACAGGAGTACAGCCGAGGCGGCGGCAGCAGCGGCAGCGGCCGGGGGGGAGTGTGCATGAGAATTCAGATCTTAAAATTGTTATCCGGATACCACCACTACGACGGAATATTCGGATATTCAGTTATTCGGGTCCAGCCGTACACTTTACACATCCTGGGTTCCCCCTTTCTTATGAATCACTGTGTGGGAGCATGGCCATTGCGTTCAGTTTGCTTTAAGCAGCAACAAGTTGGAATTCATGCAAATAGAAAAAGACGACCTGAGCTAGGCTCCGACTCAGACACAGAGAGGATTTTACTTTTCAAGGAAGCAGTGACAGTTCACATCCAATGCACTCACACTGAGACCACTAGTGCTGTTAAGGTGTAGAATGCGGTGAGAGATGGAAAGCTGAAAAATTTGGTCTGTGTGTGATATGAGTGTTTTACTGGCTAAAAAAGAGAGCATGTAGCAGAGAGCATGAGGATACAGTAGCTGCCCATTCCACTTCCTTCCATAACAGGGATCTGATAGACTATACCACTGAATGCTGTTTAGTGAAATGGTGTTGCAAAACCCCTCAGAGCAGAAACACACATACACGTTCATGCATGCATACTGCTAAAATGTGATGAAGGGACATTTGTGTAATATGTTGATCTTTCACCTTGACAGGCTGTCAACATTTTTTTCTATTTTCCTGCCACCAAAGTTCAGTGAAGTGAAGTGAGTCAGAGCTGAACAGTTCAGCATGTTCTTCAATTCAGCATTAGACTACAATTTATTATGATGAAGTGAAACCATTACCTCATGCCACTGTAAATGTATATTTCACTGTCAGAAATCTAATTCCCAGCAGCCTTTTGTAGTCAAGTGATGTGCTGTTCATGGGGACTTCCCTAAAACTGGCACAATTTTCTAACTAGTCAGAATCACACTACTGATAAGCACATAGGTAGCCATTGCTGTTGTTGGTGTTTTAACATTAGTACATCGTTTAACACTACATTGTTAATTTGGCCATTGGTAAATAAATCTCTGAAATTAACAAAAATATCTGTCTAGGCATCTAGTTCTGTTCACAGACTTGTAAGTAGGACAGAAAAAAAGATAGTTCTTGTCTTATTTTTCAACATTGTCTTGGTTAACTTCAATACACTTAGTCCACTGATGTTAAAGTTTCACTATCCCTTCACAGTCACATCTTCATCCCTAGATACTCCTCAACAGAATGACTGACTTAATCATCACTCTAATGATGACCACACAAGTGCCGATTGCAGGTTGGGAAACTGATCAAAGTCAGATGGTGAGGGTCAGGTGAGTAAGGAGCACGAGGCAACAGTTCAAAGCCACATTTGGCTGCTTCTGCCATCAATGCTGTGTGGACGGACACATTGTCCTGGAGCAACAGTAGCCAGCTCAAAGCTTTGCTCTCCTTTGTTCTTTGACTGCTTCAAATGTTTGAGTTTTTGTGGACAGTGATACGAGGATTTATAGTATACAGTTTTGCCCCAAAATGAGAGTTACGCCCCTTGCTTCTGAGAGAGACAGAGAACTTTTATCCTATTCTACTGTCTGATAGCTGTAATGTCTTCTTTATTTTGTAGTCTTTTAGCTTTTAGCTCTTTTTATTTTACTGTCTTTTAGCTTTTGCCCCTTTTTAATTTCTAACGTTCTCCAGTTTAGCTCCAGTGTTTTTCTCATGGGGGGCATCCATGCTGAGAGGTGTGACTGGTCTGACCACGGGGGGTCGCCCTGAAGACCCCTCAGGCCTGGAGGACTGTGGGGCTCTGTGGAGTCTACCCCGGTCTTTCTGGGTTGGAGGTCTCTGTGGTGGCAGCGCTCCCTGTGGCCACAGGCTGTGATCCCTCTCAGTGTGGATGAGTTCCCCATAGGTAGTTTTTTCATTACATGGTTCCTCAGTGCCCATACAAATAGCTACTGTAGTCTTTGTGGTTCTGTGGGTGAGTGTGTGTGTGTGTGTGTGTGTGTGTGTGTGTGTGTGTGTGTGTGTGTGTGTGTGTGTGGGCACAGTTGTGGGTATGTGGGTCTGTGTGCGTGTTTGGGGGGGAGGGAGCCAGTTTTCTTCATGTGTTGTATTTCCGCTGCATGTTTTTATTTTGGGAAGCACTTTGGGTTACATTTTTTATTGTATGAAAAGTGCTATACAAATACAGTTTGATTGATTGATTAAATGACTTTTTGAAAATCCCATATATGTTGTGTAAATTCCAGTTTAATTCTAGTTTCAAATCTATCATACATACAATACTATGCATGTATCAAATCACACAGTCATCATTCTTTTTAAAAAAAAAAAAAAAAAACATTCTTCAGTTTGAGACTTCAGCAGTCCGTGTCAGTCAAATCAAGTGCTTATCTTCACTTGACGTTCGAGTATAAAATCCTGTCTTTATGTTTTCATGGACTATGTATCTTGTGCAGGGAGAAGAACGATTTCCTTTTCATTAGTCTAAGTCCGACTGATTAAACCTCATTTTAGCTGGACTTCAGAGTGTATTTTTATACTAAATTGGGATTGGGGCTTTGAGGAGACTAAGGTTTAAAAAGTTTGGGCCGCCGTATAGCTCACTGAGTTAAGGCGTTACCACGTAGGCGCAGGTCGCCAGCAGCCGGTCCTGAGCCTTTGCTGCATGTCTCTCTCCTCTCTACCCCCTTTCACCCTGTCTATCAATAAAAAGCCACAAAAAATCTCCCCCAGAAAAAAAAATTTAAAAAAAGTTTGCACAAACTTGCCAGCTTTAGCAAAGCAAGTGAAAATACCACTGGTGCATTGTGCATTAACAGATGCAGCACTATCAATTTAACAGGACAACACACATGATGATTTTGAGTCTTCAATAATGCAATATTGCGATATTCAGTGTTACTTAATGAATTCAGCTGTGGTACTGTGTCCTATTGTGAATGCTGAGTGGGTTCAAAGCAAGTGACACAAAGATGCATGGGGCGTATCCTACAGACCAAACACACACAAGGAGATTTTTCTCATGAGACAGACTTTGGTTTGGTCATAGAGCTTAGGTTATGGGTCTGTGTGCTCATCCAGGAGAGAAATTCAGCTGGCTGCAGTTCTCAGGCCCGACTTCCATAGAAAATAGGATGTTGAAATGAATAGGATCTGCAGTGGTTTGTATTCAGCACCCACCCAGAGAAATTAAGGCTGTCACAGATATCTGGGTGACTGGTTGACTGTTCATCCCAAGGAAACTGACCTTTAGACTTAAATTTGTACTTATGAGTAACTGAGTCATGACTGTTTTTACCATCCAATGAAAAGCCATTTGGGGATATTTGGGCTTATTACCTCTCAGGCTGAGCTGTTCTCTGGCGTCAATGGATATAGAATAGAAGGCATTTAGGAATGTGCTGTGGCAACTGCTGGGGAAGAGAAACTGTCATGTTTAAGGGACAAATTCAGGATTTTGTGTGTCTGTGCACACACAAGGAGAGGGACTTTGAAATCATCCTCCTGCTGCTAATTCAATTTAAAAGGACTAAAGAACAATTTCACACTTTTCAGATGTTCACTGTTTTATACATAAACAAATTCACATGATGTGGAACTGTAACATTCCAAGTAATTCTGGTCATGGTCAACCTGTTCAACGAAGACCTGCCTATTACAAGGAATGTAGGCAATGAAAATACATAAAGATCACATTATTGATCTTCATGTCATGTATGTCTTTTTAACTCTAATGCACCAAGTGGGAATGACAATCCAGATCTCATTGTATCCTGAATAGAATAAAGACTTTCACTTATTCTATTCTACCTCTCCAGTATTTTTTTTAAAAAAGTACCACCCTTTGACATTCATATATTCACAAATTAGCAGCCATAAGAGCGTTTAAACACAGGAACACAGGATGTGTTATTTTTGTTTGTTGTTATTGTTGGTTGTGTTCATGTTGACTGCCAGTTTCCTCTGCTGTTTACTGACCAGTATGTTACAGCTCAGACAGACTCTGAGCTCCTAGCTCATCGCCAGAAATGTATGCAAAATACGTCTCAATAAATGTTTGACCATGGCTAACACGATCCTTCCTTTTCAGATCTGCTCAGACTTGTCATCTTAAAATTTACAAGGTATTAGTAAGAGTAAGTATTTTAAACAAAACTGCCTTATGCTTTCCAGTTTGGTCCTGCACTAATGAGTAAGGGACTGAAGCCCTGCCATGATTCAGTGTGCTCAGTTTGAGGAACCCTACGCACTTTAATTGTATGCATGATGAAGTGTGGATTAGGATAAGACTGATGCATTTGAAAAACTTTTAGAAAGGTGGTAGCCTACTGAGTAGTTGATATATGGACATACACCATGTAACCGAAGAAAAAACTGTGACCTCCACTTAGACAATTGTTTTGAGATGTTCCAAGGCTTATGTATGAACCCCAGTTTTTCACTGAGCACTATTAACATGATGTAATAGGACAGGCTACAAAAGCTGCATTCATCTTGTATGAGAGGTTTCTGCGGGTTAAAGTAAAAGCATGACGTTTCAATGCCATCCTTACATTTGATCACAGATACGGCCATGATCTGACCACCTCAGCCAGCATTTGTTGTTGGCCTATATTAGTGAGGATTTTCAAACATCTGTTTAACCAAACAGCACATTAGACATCGCAACTCTCCTTTATTCCCCGCTTAGAAACCTTCTACTTCGCCGGAATCTGTTTGGCACTAGCTTATGTTCTATGGCTTTAGCTCATGAAGAATTTTTTCTTTTCTGAACCGTTTTTTTTGCGTTAAAATAATAATAAAATGTGATTCCTGCACGCAAAGCCTCGGTGGCTTCGGTTGATGTACATTTTAACAAGCAGCTGCAATAAATCCAACAACACAACGCCACAGACCGTTCAAGAGCTCTGATGCACAGCAGCAGCACTTACATGGAGGAGATGTTCTGGAGGAGATCCTCAACGCTCCCGGTGCTGTTCCCGGCGCCCCCGGTGCCCTGGAAGGACATGGGGAAGAATCTGCTGCTGTCGGACTTATTGCAGTAGATCTCAGTAGGCGAGCAGGTGCAGGTGGGCGGACAGTCCAGCAAGGTGCTCAGGTAGTTGTGAAAGAAAACGCTGAGCAGAACGAAAACCCTCCAGCAGCACCACATTCTGGGAGGGCGACGCACTCCGAATGCGCCAAATAACGCTCCACATACATCCATGCTGTCACGACTCAAGTCCCCAGATTTGTTTGCAACTTTGAATGACAGCAACAATAAAAATAGCTCAAATGCTCTGCTTCACGCTTACGTGGGTGTAGATATAGGTAAGCGATGCCCTCACCTTATTTCTTTCAATGGAGTCCAAATGTTCAAATAAGACAGCATCTCCCTTCATATCCATGCATGTTTATATGTGTGTGCTGGGAAGGAAGGAGGAAGGAAGAGAAATCCTAAAAATATTCCAGGTACATGGCATGAAGGGGTCTGAGCGCGGGCAGTCCTGTTCTCTCCCTCTTCTCTCTGCATCGCTTTATGTCATCCCTCCATCCCCCACCGCCCCCACTCTCCCTGGCGCTGTTGTGCTACCAGGCATATGAGGTGGTGAAGAGACATAGAGAGAGACTGGCAGGCAGAGAGTGGGAGAAACACTCGATCCTCCGAGCTCCAAGTCCCACCTACTGGGCACGGTGGAAACTGACACAGCTTCACGCACACTCAGGGGTACCTCACAGCAATGGAAGAAGCCCATCACAGTGGGTACCAGCTATACATACACACGCAGGTCCACTGCCTCATATCCTTTGCAAAGTTAGGCACGCTGTTTGATTTTTCTGGTATAATAAATATAAATATATATAAATGAAAAATACAAGAAAGTGATACCTGTGACCCACAAAACATAAGGGTCATTGTGTGCACGTTGTGTACAACTTGATTGTTTGAATATATTGTCTAGTAGTCTTTTAGAAGGACCTAGTTTTCAGAATAAGACATTTTTAACAACTTATTTTTGATTTTTTATCAAATCACCTAGAGCTAATTGTCACACAGGTGAGGCCACATTTGTTGTAAACTTTCCCATCATATTAGTTTTCAGTCCTGTCAAGTTCTGCAACTTTAGCAAAATAACTAGCTAAAGGTTATATGATGTGGCAGTGCTATAGTAAGGGTCTGGTTAGATAAGGACACAAAAACAACTTGGCTTGGTTTCGGGAAAGATTTTGTGTGGGGCAGAATAAATACTGTGTTACAGTTAGAGGACTTTCAGCAACATTTTAACAATAGTAAACATGACATCAGTTATATCAGACTTACTCGGGGTTTGAAACAGGGAATGAACAGTGGTTCATCCAGTGTTTTCCCAGCCCATCCAGCAGAACAAGGCTCACAGAGGGGGCCATTTGCTTTGACCATTTTGGGTGACGGTAAAGTAACAAAATGACAGCAAAGCAAAACAGACAATCAGCGCGTAAGAGAACGATCAACACTGGGGAGGTTTGTAAGGCCAGCAACTGCAGATAAGAAATGTATAGCTCTGAGGTCAGAAATACCAAACTACAGAAGAGAGAAGACGTGCAAGATATGTTAGTAACATGCAAAGGAGATGTATTCATATGTGGAGATTAAAAACAGATGAAAGTAGAGAAAATTTTCTCAGTGTATCATGCTCTCTAAATAAATCTTGCTGAAGCCTAATTGATGCTACATGGGATTCATAGAGCTTTTTTAGAACTTGACCTATCACAGAACAAAAGTGCAGATGTTGCTAACTGGCTCCTCAGCAAAAGATCAATAGAGGAAGGCTGTGTAAAGATGTTCCTGAGACAGTCCAACACAGACAGTGGTGGAAAAAAGTTTTCGGACACCCCATGCATTTGTGAAATATTGCTTTAAGAATCACTCTTCTTCAGGAGCAATTTCTTTTAGTACAGTCACAGCCAAAATACTAAACAAGTCCTTAAAAAGTCATTGAAAACTTAAAAGTGATTGGTTCTATAAAAAATACACAAGAAATTTTGAGTATTGGGTCATCTTGGTATTAGTAATCCCATTAATGAAGGTCATGCTTTGTACAAAAAGACACATTTTTGTTGCCATGCTTCATGTCTATATATAGTCAGCACACCTGAAGGTTCTTCAAAGACAAAAATGTCTAAAACAAGGAACCTAACGCAGGAAACAGACCTGAAGATACAGATTCTCAGCCAGGATATGTATAGCTGCCACCACCAGACATTGTGTAGGTGGACAAATGGCAAAAGAAGGCAACCATGATAGATGTGGCAATACCGGGTGACAGTAAGATTTTAAAAAAGAAGATGAGAAGCTGGAGAAATGCCAAGGGCTGAAGGAGTAACTGGAAAAGATGTGAAGAGTTAAGGCAACAGTGGTGACAGTGGTGATCGGACCACTCGGAGCAGTGACTCACAAACTGGAGGAGTGGCTCCAGCAGATCCCAGGAACAACATCTGAAGATACTACACAGAACCCTCAAACTCCCAGGCCTCTGGTAGAGGAGCTTAAATGGAAAAACATCACCTCCTGAGGAGGGTGAGAAAAGAATGTTTTGTGATACAATGCAATGGAACACTTGATGGAAAATCCAAAAAAGTAAGACCTTAAATATAGATTAACTTAATTTTGTAACTGAAAAACCTAATAAAATATGCTGTGCAAATTTAGATCAAAGACCTCATCTCTTTTTGCAAAATCATCAGTGTCTTACTTGATCCATCTAACACTTTGGTACTGTGAGGTGTAATGAACAGTGCAAGTTCACACTTCACAAAAGCTTGTTCAAAGTTCAGCTTACACAGATTAAAATGAACTAATTCATGTTCATAGTTCGCAATTTTTCTCCCTGTGCCTGCATAGGGTTGGTGCTCCAGCTTCCTCCCACAGCTGAATGCATGCACGGTATGTTAACGGGTGTTTCCAAATGGCTGTATGAGCATGAATGGGTGTCTGTCTCTTTGTGCTAGCTCTGTGATGAACTTGTAATCATCAGGCAAAATCCCTGCTTCACCTTTCCACTTGAAAAGTGAGTTCTTATGATTAGGTCATGATACCTGCATTTGACCTTTTCTAAAACACATCATTTACCATTTTCGGACGTTTTGAGTATTATAAATTTAGAAAACATTTAGGGTGAAGCAACCTTAAAGCTCAATATCTCACTCAGAATGTCCCATATAATAATTATCACAAATAAACTATGGTTCAACTTTCATCCAGACATTAGCTATACCAGCAGACGGTCACAATGAGCTGGATCCTATTCCATCTGACATTGGAGTACACTACAAAGAGAAGACAACCATGCATGTTCAAACTTACACCAACAACCCGTTTACGATCATCAATTAACCTACCAGTAAGTCACATAAACATTGCACAGAAATATGGCGTAGGGCTCAGGTTCCCATGTGTCTATAATGCCCCTAAATTGGTGCTTCAGCATTTCACAATTAAAAAAAACACCAAAAACAATATTTCATTTGTCTCTCAAAACTTTTGCACTTCCCTGCTCAGAGGTCTAAACCTTTGGTCTCTAGTGAAGACGTAAATCTTCAAAAAAAAAAAAAACTCCTCAGTTACATAGTTGTATTATTTAAAAGCTTATACATGCCAACTGCACTGAACTATATGGATTTTCCACAAGACAAATAACCAGACTTCAGTGCAATTCCCATTTATGGAACAGCAGCCAAACATCCAAAAGATTGTTTGGCCTTGTCAGCACTAATCATGCACTGATCAGAGGGTGTTGGTGATGGTGTTGGAAGTAATGACCTCAGCTTTGTCACAGTGACCACTGTGTCTTCAGTTATATTTGTCAAGCTCAAATGCTTATTGAATAATAACATATCCAACATGGCTCTTTGCACTGTTTGAACTTTACATATTTCTTTCCAGTAAGTAATGTGTTTTCGTACTAATGAGTATAATGACCAAAATATTGTTTTTTTTTTTCTTTAGAGGGTGCTAATTTGGATGCCTTTGTAAAAAATAAAAGGACACAGAAGACTTCAGAAGAAATGTGGTTTTGTATGAGTGTGTTTCTAATGTCACACAGAGTTATTTAAGATTGGTAGCCTTGTTTTTCATATTTTGACCTTACTGTAAATCACTGCACTGCTGCTGCAGCTTTTATTCCACTGAGCTTTTTGGCTAAAAGGGTTTTGTCCCACCCATTCAGATGACATCAATCAGATGTTAATGTCATGACTTCTTAATGTACCTATGACCATAATGCATTATGGATGAACCATTGATTCCTAATGGCTAGTTAATGTACTGCATGTGACCAGGCTGTGGTTTCATGATAGATGGATAGAAACAAACCTTTCTTTGTTTCTGTCTTCCTCTGTCCCTACATGCAGGCACGCACACACACACACACACACACACACACACACAAACACACACATTTATCTGACTATTTTTGTGAGGACATTCATTAGCCCCTTGCACAAACCATAATCATCACAACTGAGGACCTAAATCCACTCCTTACTAGGGGTAATGAGTGGTTTTAAGTCTACCCAAAATATGGCCAAAATGCCTTATTTTTCAAAAATGTCTAATGATCTATTATGGGTCTTCATAAATATAGTTGTACAAGTTCCCACACAGAAAACCATGTGTGTTACTAAATCAAACTTTTGAGGTTGATTTTAATACCTTCCTCAAAGGTTAACATTATGTCAAATTGCTGTTTATGTGTGTTGTATTATCCTCCCACAACTGAGTTTTAAGATATCATTGTATTTACATGGTCAACTTTCAGCCCCACAGTAGCACTCCTAAGCATTGCTGTATGGCCTGGTGGTCTAATAGTTTGGTCCAGCAAAATATCCTGCCAACTATGACTTGGTATTCATGTTCTAAATTCAATGAATTGCAATTATTTTATGACCTGAATATATGAAGATTATCAGTCTATTAGCCCAGTCTATTTATTCTGAAACAGTGGATGACATATTTGCCTTTTTTCAGTTGTCAGAATTGTAATGTATTTTTTCTGACAGCAAAACACTTTACACAAGCTCATAGGAACTGCTGTGGCTTAAACTAGGATAACTAAGTAATTTTAGGGATGTTTTAAAACACATCATCTTGATGCACTGGGATCGCTCATCAGTGATGTTTTCTGGGGTCATCAGGTGTTTCAGAACTTTTTGCATCCCACACCCTTGTCCAGGTAACCCAGTCATGATCAAGTGCTGGTTTGTGTCCAAGTAGGTCCACAACCCACGGCTCTCTTCTCCTAATCCACAACCAACCTGAGGCCGCTGCTGTGCTCCAGAGAGTTGCTCTCAGCGGGCATGCTGGGGGTGTATGGGCTTGGTAGAATGTCACAGACAGCCTGGATCAAGAATTGTTTTCAATTGTGGCCTGGTTTTCCACATCTCCGCCCATAAGACTTTGTGCTTCTATCTTGTACAGGGTCCTTGTACCTCATCCTACATTATCCTTCCACTGTACAGTGTTGTATCAAGGTGTAGTGCTCCACAGCCCCACAGTAGCACTTATATCCAGGCCTGCTCCTCATTGAGACTCAGCATCCTACAACATTCTGTGCCTTAGGAGTGGCTTTGTTAGATCCATGACCTCTGCTAGTCTTCACTTCCAATACCAGTCTCAGAGACTTTCTGGTCACAAAGTGTCAGTATTGCAGCACCTTCGTTGAAATCCTCTTTCAGGCTATTGATGTGGAGCTTCAATTTGATGGTACTGGTGATGTTTCTCAGGCAATTCCAGCCACTTCTGTAGGAACCAATCGAGCCTCCTCTTAGAGTCCTTAACTGTGCTGACTAGATTCTCATAGACCAAGAGGGGCATCTATGCAAAAATGCATTGTTGGTATATCCAAGTGTTACACTTGGCTGGTAGGGTTAGCTTGACAGACACATCTACTTCCAGCTCTTGGTTTTTCGCTTAGATGGATTCATTGTCTCTCAGGCTGCAATCAGACCCCTTTCCCAGATTTTTAACTGCTTTTTCAGTGATGGATGGGATCTTTGGGATGCCAAGTGTGAAGTAGAAATTGGTAATGACTTTTGTTTTTATCAGCACCAGGTATATGAACTTTGCTGGCTTGATGCTGATATGACCCCAAGTAATCAGCTTTTTAAGGACCTCCAGGATCAGCGTGTTCTCTAGGACAGATGTTGACACCTTCAGGTCATCCACAAAGACCCTGATCAGTGGCTGCTGGACACCACACTTGATGAGGGGTCCTCTGCCATAAACCCTAGCAGACATCACAAAGGTGTTCATGAAAATCTGTGAATTTTCTCATTCATTAAGGTCATAGTCATTCTGGGCAACTCAATCGAAGGCAACTGGACTCAATGATATGTCTTAAGACATTTTGCCTCTCTTCCGAGTGGCTTCATCAGTTCATGCATGTCAAGACTAGACTGGGCGAATTCATGACAATCGTGAAAATAATTGCTGAAATGGTTTATCCATTATTAATGCTATTGGCTGAGGTTTGAACCCAAGTGCAGATACAGACGCAGGCAGAGACAGGCAGGGTTTTCAACAAAAGATTTATTTTATAAGGTCAGAGCTTCTAATCACATATTTAGTGATATTTTAAATCTGTGATCATCATAGATATTTAACAGTGGATTTGCATGTTTAAGAAATGATCTGAAAATATGCTCTGAAGGTATTTGGCCTCTGATCTCTCCTGGAAGTTGAGACTCAAGACCTCCCCCTGGGATGGACACAGCCACGATTGGTCAGATGCTGATTTGAATTTGGCTCCAAAACTTTCTATATAAAAGAAAGTCACTGGAATGCAACTTGGGCTTTTCTCTTTTGTTTCTTTCAGGGGGCTTTTTCTTACTTACTAGGGCTTTCTTTTCTTTCATTCAAGGGCTTTTTCTTTTTTTTAGGGGCTACTTTTTAAGGGCTAGACTTTTTCTTTAAGGACTTTTTAATTTGGGTTTTTAAAGGTCTGTTTCTTTTAGCATTTTTCTTTTATCAGCATTTTTACTTAACAGGCTATTTCAAAAGCTCTTTACAGAGTTTTTCTTTACACAGCGCAACTTTTAACAAGGGTTCTTAATATTTTTGTGAGCTGTGTTTTTCCATGATTAACTTGAAGTTAGACTTCTTAAGTTAACTTTAATAACGCAACAGCACGGACATTTTTCTTTTAACTATGAGCTTCGACTCTTAGTGTTTGTATTACATTTTTACAACATGACTACACCAAAGTGCCTCCTTATCTCTGCGTTCCTGATCCGACGAATCCAGCAGACCATCACAGCTGGACATCCTGCAGCAGCCTTCTTTTCCCTCCATCAAGGGCTACGCGAGTATCATTTTCCTTCTGCTAAATGGGTGAATTTATAAATTACGATTGGCTTCCAATTCCAAAGTGATTCTAAATTCATCACCTCTCTATCAGCTGCTTCCAGTGACGATCACAGTTAATTAGCTTATCTGCATTCATTCATTCATTCACTGTCTGTTGTTACATCATTGTTGTTTATTGTTTGTTTGTAGTGTTAGTTAATAAATGTTTGTGTATAATTATCATCGGTTCTGCCGTGTATTTCTTTGTTTGGGAACTGGAGGTCAATGAAATCTGAATTTACGATTTTCAGCTAAGAGACTGATCAGCTTCATTCAATTAAAGTCTCTTTGAGACTTAATCTAGAATGATAATTTTCTCAGTAATCTGAGATGGTGCCCCTTCATTAACGAGTGCAATTTTAATTGTAAAGTGTAGTTATGCTACGCTACATAATATTGGCGCCCCGTACGCTACAACAGAATATGATTTGTCAAAATTTTTTAAAAACTTTTTTGTGTAAAAGTATTTATCAAGCATGTCTTGTAGAATTCACTGGAGTCATCGTCGACCACAGTGGGAATGCCTTTGAGGACACTGGAGTGCAGTGAAGTCACATCTGATGTCTAATGACAGAGACACAAAAGATCAGCTAGGAGACAAATTTACAAGGCACAAGCTAGGTCAGACAAGGAGCAAAATAGGTTAGTCTGTATTAAGGTTCTAATTTCAGAAAAAGATTTTTGAAGTAGTGTTGTAAATATACATGGCGTTAACAATACCTTAATGATATTAAATTACTTACCACCAAATTGATTTGTTGCATTAACTCTGTCAATGTCTGTCCCTTTTTGGACTTGAAGAGTTTAATGAAACATGGCGTGTGCTGGTCAAGAGCCTCAAAGAAAGCTCTCTCAAGATTCTTACTGGCAATTCTGTTAAACTCAGCAAATATCTCAAAAATAAAAGGGGGGTTGTTTGCTTACAACATAGAAACTTGAGGTATGTGTCCAGCTTGCTAAAGGTATCACACCATTTTCAAACAAATGAGAATAGTTCATGCCACTTTCTTACCAACAGAAAACACTGATTTGTGTTATCTTGTTTAAAAAACCCCAAACAACAGAGTTTATGTTCCTACTAGTGCTGTCAAAAATATCGCATTATTAACGCGTTAACGCAAATCAATTTTAACGGCGTCAATTTTTTTATCGCGAGATTAACGCGGGCGGGGGTGGATGGGACGGGGGCATGGTTGGCGAGGGCGAGGAGTCCGACAGGGTCTCCTGCTGGTGGTGGTACAGCAGCAATGTTTAATGTTCATTTAATGTTCTTGCTTGATGAGTCTCCTTCTGGGTTGCCTTTACTCCTTTTACTCCCATTGATTGAGACATCTTCACATTCAGCTTTTCAAAGCTTTGTTCGGTAGTTAGCCATCTTAAATTTAAGACTGTTCTTCCAGCCGTACCATCCTGGCTGAGGACCAGGCTCAGTTAGGCCAGGGTGCCAATCAATGCTTTTGAAACACTGCTGAAGTTGTCGTCTTCAGGATAAGTGTTGTAAGAGTACACTGTCTCTGCAAGCTTTTCCAGTATGTAATGCTTCATATCTTGTGCCAGAGCTGTTCGTGTGCTGTCTTTTATAAAAGCAAGATCTCCTTGTCTGGGTCTGTATGCAACATCTAATCTAATGAATAATTGGGTATATCAAAGAATTCTGGCCACATTGGCCACAATGGTGATGTTCCAGGACTAAAGAGGATTTCAGTGTCTGCAGTGCTGCACTCAGTGTCTGAAGTTGTGGTTGGCGATGGCAGAGCTGCTACATGCAGAGTCATGATGGGGAAGATTTAGGAGAAATAGGAGAAATCTGTGTTAGATTTTCACATTTCAGTGTTTGTCACTAAGCATACAATGTACTGTTACAGAGTAACAAGACAACTAACTAACTAGACAATCCCAATGAAGACATGGGAGTGGTGATATTCAAGTGCGGCACACATGTTTTAGCGGTAATGCTTCAGTAAGTAGCCTCTCTTTTCAGTGCAAAATGTGCAATACTTACTGGTCCACTCCATTGGAAGTTCTTGACCTACCTCTTATGTCTTAAAAGAAAAAAATGTATAATAGTTTAAGTATCAATTACAATGAAACCACTCACACTTTAGGGACTATGTTGAGGTTTGGAATACCTTTAAACAGCACATCAGGTTAAAAAATATGAAGTACGTGAAGACATCTGTTCATTTCAGAGAGAAGATGACTTAACCGAAATGTGCAATAAATTATTTTTATGGAGTCACAAGATAGGAATAAACACTTTTTTGACTTTTCTAAATAGATTTAATTTTGTTGTTATCTAGCTTACTCAAACTCATAAAATAAGTGCTTAAAGATAGTTTAATTTGGAGACATTAGGTTAAATCACCTTTTAGTGATGGATAATGGAATGAATGGACTGGTCACAAAACCTTTGAGCCTCATATGGGGAGAGAGAAAAAACATTTATGGCAACTTTTTAAAAATTAGTTGCCATCACAGACATGACCAAACCTAGTCCAAGTGAAAAGGTATGTCAAAGACTCATAAACTACAAAGACATTTCCAATATTTACATTTACATATCCTTGACATGAGCACCATAAACAATAATCTAGCAAGCTGAGTAGGACACCCAATATCTTAACTACCTAACAGGTAATGTAAAATTGAGAATAATCAATTTACACTTTTTAAATATAAAGTAACAGCTGTAGTTTCGAGATATTCAGATTTAGTAGATTTTGTCATCGACTTTTGAGACAAAAAAATCCATCAATTATTTTTAACCGTTCAAAAAAAGGGAAAAATGTCATTTCATGTTACATATAGCCTTCCACATTTGCTTTGGTACAATTAATTGAGGTAATAAGGGACTATGTTAAATACATACTGAAGGATGTAAAGTATCTAAGGATCTAAAGTCATTGCTCGATAACGGCCCGGGCCTCTGATATGCAGCAGTGGACTGAGCTAGGCGGCTGCAGTAGGGCCGAAATATAAAGCAGTAGCTGTGTCTTAATTCAGGGGCTGCATCCTTCTAGGCTGCATTCGTCGGCCGCATACATCACAGCGGGTTGCTAGGCAACTGGAGCGGCGCTACGGGACATCATAACGCAAGCAGGAAGTTCGTTGTGGGCTATATCGTCTCATTTAACAATAGCTCATGCAGTCTTTTCATGCAGCCTACCCGTCCTTCGAAGGAGCCAGCCTTCGAAGGACGGGTAGGCTGGGTCCTTCGAAGGATGCAGCCGCTGAATTGGGACACAGCTAGTAAGTATCGCGAAGCACACGGGCTGCATGCTGTGTGGTCGGGCGTGTTAGCTAGAGCACCCCATAAACTTTTTTTTTACGTTGTATTTTTTTAGACTTGTATTATGGTCCAAATTTGCAACAGGATGTCGCCACTATTGTATGGCTTAGTTAAGCTAATATTAGCTTCAATTAAAAAGTCCGTCAACTGCAAACTGTTTAATAAAAAGACAATTGCTCCATAACTCTAACAAACAAAATAGGAACAAAGGAAAACTGGTGAGAATAAACTAAAGCTAGACAACAGAAAGGGTTACTCACTGAACCCAAAACTAACTAAAGGGATGGGCAGGCTCAGGGAAGACAGGCATGAGACAGGTTGGGACCACCAGCAGGTTGAGGCAGACTATAGGCAGAGGGTGGCAGGAAACAGGTCTGGAGCCAGCATCAGTGAGGGCTGGCCGCAGAGCCTCCCCCGGTCTCAGCGACACACACTGAGACTGGGGGAGGCTTTAGTGAAAGAGGCTCCAGGCAGACAGATAGGTAGGCAGGCAAGCAGGCGGGAGACTGAGTGGGGACCGACAGGGAAACAGGGTGGCATAGTTTATGATCTGGCGACGAGTAGAGGTATGAGCCGGAGTTTTATTGTGAATGGTAATTGGTCACAGGTGCAGCGGTCCGGTAGCTGCCTCTAATCCCAGCCATCAGGCTGCAGATAGAGCTAGGGTGCAAGTGAGGGAGAGAGAGAGGAGTGGAGCAGGGGCTGAAGCAGGGATCCTGATAATTGATTCTTTTCTGGGCTGATGGCACTCTGAGGGAGTAGACCCAGTTTGGAACCTTGGACTGATACTGTTATAATAGTATAGAATGACATCCTTGTACTGATCTGGGACATAGTGCTGGTTCATTGGCTTTTTGACTAGCTTGTGTGGTATGGCTCCATAGGGGCTTGCAAGTTCCAGTAGTTGGGTGACCTTGCTTGTGTGCTTCAAAAACCACAGTACTTTCAGAATCACTCATTTTTTGCCTGAGAGGTTGCAAGAAATGAGTGAAGGTAGTCTCCACTCACTCCTTGGGCTGAGCTTGGTGCCTGCTAATCAGGCTAATAAACATATTTCCCTCAATATTGATCCACAAGACGGTTCTGAACCAAGTGAGGTTCTTTGACCCTTCCTCCTTCGGAATCCACACTCATTATGCATACCTCCACTGATGTGCTACATTGCCCCTCCTCCATTTCACTTTCAGAATCCTCCAGAGCCTATGGAGTAACATTACAGTTCTTTTTACCTTTACTTTACTACTTGTTGCTGTTCAGTGTGTAGTTTTCCTATGCTGCTGCTAACCTTGTGATACTTGGTTCTGGTCAGTAACCCCTGCCCATTCATATTCTTCGGATTGAGAGAGAGAGGGAGCAAGCAAGAGAGAGCAAGTGAGAGAGAGAGAGAGAGAGAGAGAGAGAGAGAGAAAGAGAGAGAGAGAGAGAATCTGACAGCATGACAGTGACGAACAGAGAAGAGACTGGTCATTAGAGAGACAGAGTGTGATCAATGTCACTTCTGAACGAGGATGCTGGCTGTCGACCAAATCAGCTCTCCCCCAGCTTCACACTGGTAAGGTTACCATGACAACAGAGAACAGAGAGAGACATACAGAAAGACACAGAAAACTGAAGAAACATGAGGTGGGGGCTGGCTGATCCTGCGCTAAAGTTAAATACAAAAGCAACAGAATTAGCAGAATGAGAGACTGACAAAGACTTGTATTGTCTAACCTGTGGAGGCTTTACTGTACAATGCTGCTCACTGCATCCTTGGTGTAGCTGACAGCTCATCAAGGGTGACTGACAGGTGCTGGGGTGGGAAGTAGAATGTCTGTGAGGAAGGAGGGTGGAGTTGGCAAAGCACTGTTTCTCAGTAGTTGCCAAGTTGAATAAAACAGCTGTACATAATCCACAAACAATAAGACTGTTGTATTATTTCACAGAGAAACAAAATGACAACGGAAACTTTAGGTCTGATTGAGGCAAGATTATTGCTGGAATACTCTGCAAAAGACAGCATTTATGACTCAAAGTACGGAATGACCGAGGGCTTGGTCACACCACCATTTGAGACAATAATACTGAACACTGGAGAAACATTGTGATCAAATAAATTTACTTAAATACTTAAATTCAGAGGTGGAAGTAAAGAATTTTGGTAACACTTTATAATAACAATCATTTATATAACATTTATAAGCTATTAGTAGGCATTAGTGGATAGTTAACTAATCATGAACAAACCAATTATAAACATTTGTAAATGATTATTAAATCATTTATAAATGATTATTAAATCATTTACAACTTAAGTTACAAGACATTTATAAGCTATTAGTAGATCTTGAACTAATCATGAATAAAACATTTATATACATTTGTAAATGATCATTAAACCAGTTATAACTAAAGTTGTACAACATTTATATATGATTCATACATCATATCATATCATCATATGATACATTATGAGAAACACTGCATCAACATTGTACATGATTTATTCATCATCAATTAATGTTATTTAATATGTAGGAACAGTTTTTGAATGATTTAAGAAAATATCCACTACCACCATTTGTTTATTCATGTTTAACAAATGATTTGTTAGACATTCATAAAAATTATATAAATCATTTGCAGATGTTATTATGGCCCCTAATCTAAAGTGAAAACTATTCATCATTTCCAAATATCTATTAATGTTTGCTAAACATTTGTCGACTTTTTCATCACATGTAAGAAATGTTGTAGACAACTTTAGGATCCATCCTTCTCTGTGACATCAAACAGTGACAGAATTAGGAGTACAGAGTATCAGAGTAGAAAACATTTTATTAAAACAATCACTGCAACTAAGATTTTTGATCTTGCAAAAATCCATTTGTGTCCAATCCACTTCCTCACAGCTTTCCCTCTGTGGTTGCCGACACCTCCTGGATTATACAATAAGAAAAATATAGGGTCATACATTTATATAATGTTATAACGCCAGCTAAAACAATTATTACTATTCTTAATAGCACAGGTTCTCCAATGTTTCATGTAACGCTAACTTATTCCCTTGCATCAATCTGCATTGACTATGTGGGATTAGCAAAACTATCCAACCACACTGTCATGTTGTGTTGATAAAGTTAGCTACACTAGCCCATATAGCTAATATAGCTAACTAGCTAAAAAAACAATTAGTGTTTGTTCTTGCTTGATAGTTTAGCAGATTTAGCCAGTTAAAATAAGTCTACAGATGAGTTAGCCAGCAAACGTGAATTTAGAACTGTGGTATTGCAACGTTGCTGTAACTGTTAGGTTTGCATACATTACCTGCGCTGCTGCTGCCAGCTCCTTGAATTAAAGTTATTTTGTTTCCACAACCTTCCCAGCAGTGTGACAGTGTTCTGCACTTGGATTCTTACCTGAACATCCCCTTGACAATCGCGTGTGTAGTTTCAGCCACACATATAAAGGGATCTGTCCTTGACTCTTACATCATAGACTGATCAGCCACAACTATAAACCCTCTGACAGGTCAAGTGAATAACCTTGATGGTGTCATTGCCGTGGCATCTGTCAAAAAGGGTGGACTATATGAGACAGCAAGTGAGGAACCAGTTCTTAAAGTTGATATGTTGAAAACAGGAAAATGGACACCGTAAGTATCTGAGAGACTCTGACAAGGGCTGAATCAGAATCCCAATCAGAATCAGAATCAAAATCAACTTTAATGGCCAAGTAACCCTAACCCTAATGGCCAAGTACGTCCACAACATACAAGGAATTTGGTTTTGGCTGTTGGTGTCACGCTTGGAATAAAAAGAGAATAATAAAATAACTAGAAAAAAAAGTTTAAAAATATATAGATATTTACACATCTTGAAAAGAAAATACATACACAGTAGTGCAAAATGACAATATGAATAGTGCAAAAAGAAAATAATATTGTCCATAGTGCAAATAAAAAGTTAGCAGTATTTTGCTAAGAATTGCTCTGATGGCCATTTAGTAGAATTATGGCAGTGGGGTAGAAGCTATTCTTGTGTCTTAGGGTTTTAATTGGCAGGGATCTATATCGCCGGGAAGGGCGGAGAACCGTTTATGTCCAGGGTGAGTGGGGTCTCTGATGATGTTCCCTGCCCTCTTCCTGGCTTTAGTGGAGTACAGTTCCTGAATGGAGGGCAGCAAGGCTCCAATGATTCCATCTGCAGTCCGTATTATGCACAACAGGCTGTTTCTGTCCTGCAATGTGGCTGCTCCAAACCACACAGTGAAAGAGTTGCACAGGACAGAGTCAATGACTGTAGTGCAGAACTGGATCAACAGCTCCTGTGGCAAACTGTGTCTCCTCACCTGTCACAGGAAATGTATCCTCTGCTGAGCCTTTTTTAGGATGGAGCGGATGTTCGTCTCACACTTCAGGTCCTGAGAGAGATTGTGGTCCCCAGGAGCTTGAAGGACATTGACATAAATTGTGAATCTGCACGATGTGAATAAAACTGAATTGAATTGAATTGATTGATAATATAAAACATTATGGGTTGTTTAATACTTTTTGTTTACAACATAATTCCACATGTGTTCTTTCATAGTTTTGATGTCTTCAGTATTAATCTACAATGCAGAAAATAATTGAAATAAATAAAAACCATTGAATGAGAAGGTGTGTCCAAACTTTCAAATGGTACTGTACACAAGGAGTAGAGACATGGGACACCACACACCACTGAACTGAGTACATGCACATACAGTTAGGTCTATAAGTATTTGGACATTGACACAATTTTCAGCATTCCAGCTCTGTACAACACCACAATGGATTTGAAATGAAACAATCAAGATGTGCTTTAAGTGCAGACTTTGAGCTTTAATTTGAGGGCATTTACATCCAAATCAGATGAACGGTGTAGGAATTACAATATATTTTATATGTGCCTCCACCTTTTCAAGGGACCAAAAGTATTTGGACAATTGGCTCCTCAGCTGTTCCATGGCCAGGTGTGTGTTATTCCCTCATTATTTCATTTACAAGGAGCAGATAAGAGGCCTGCAGTTCATTTCAAGTGTGGTATATTCATTTGGAATCTGGTGAGGTCATCTCTCAATATGAAGTCCAAAGAGCTGTCACTATCAGTGAAGCAAGCCATCATTAGGCTGAAAAATCAAAATAAACCCATCAGAGAGATAGCAAAAACATTAGGTGTGGCCAAATCAACTGTTTGGTACATTCTTAAAAAGAGAGAACGCACTGGTGAGCTCAGCAACGCCAAAAGACCTGGAAGACCACGGAAAACAAGTGTAGTGGATGACAGACGAATCCTTTCCCTCATTAAGAAAAACCCCTTCACAACAGTTGGCCACATCAAGAAAACTCTCCAGGAGGTAGGTGTATCTGTGTCCAAGTCAACATTTAAGAGAAGACTTCACCAGAGGAAATACAGAGGTTTCACCACAAGGTGTAAACCACTGGTGAGCCTCAAAAACAGGAAGGCCAGATCAGAGTTTGCCAAGAAACATCTAAAAGAGCCTGTGCAGTTCTGGAACAACATCTTATGGACAGATGAGACAAAGATCAACTTGTACCAGAATGATGGAAAGAGAAGAGTATGGAGAAGGGAAGGAACTGCTCAAGATCCAAAGCATACCACCTCATCAGTGAAGCATGGTGGTGATAGTGTAATGGCGTGGGCATGTATGACTGCCAGTGGAACTGGATTTCTTATATTTATTGATGATGTGACTGCTGACAAGAGCAGCAGAATGAATTCTGAAGTGTTTCGGGCAATATTATCTGCTCATATTCAACCAAATGCTTCAAAACTCATTGGACGGCGCTTCACAATGCAGATGGACAATGACCCGAAGCATACTGCGAAAGCAACCAAAGAGTTTTTAAAGGCAAAGAAGTGGAATGTTCTGCAATGGTCAAGTCAGTCACCTGACCTGAATCCAGTTGAGCATGCATTTCACTTGCTGAAGACAAAACTGAAGGGAAAATGCCCAAAGAACAAGCAGGAACTGAAGACAGCTGCAGCAGAGGCCTGGCAGAGCATCACCAGGGACGAAACCCAGCGTCTGGTGATGTCCATGAGTTCCAGACTACAGGCTGTCATTGACTGCAAGGATTTGCAACAAAGTATTAAAAAGTGACAATTTGATTTATGATTATGTTAGTTTGTCCAAATACTTTTGGTCCCTTGAAAAGGTGGAGGCACATATAAAATGTATTGTAATTCCTACACCGTTCATCTGATTTGGATGTAAATGCCCTCAAATTAAAGCTCAAAGTCTGCACTTAAAGCACATCTTGATTGTTTCATTTCAAATCCATTGTGGTGTTGTACAGAGCTGGAATGCTGAAAATTGTGTCAATGTCCAAATGCTTATGGACCTAACTGTACATTGTGTTGAATGGTATTGGACTGTTGATGCAGAATTCCTTTTCTGACGGACTGTTGCACAGAAATTGCCATTACAGACTGATCACAATCCACACACACCTTCAAGACAATGATGGACTGAATTTAAACTGTATAACATGGACAATGGAAGACAATGGGTATTTATCGACAAACAAAAGAATATATGAATAGAGTTACTGGTCATGCGTTTTATATATATATATATATATATATATATATATATCCATCCATCCATCCATTATCTTTCGCTTATCGGGGGCCGGGTCGCGGAGGCAGCAGTCTAAGCAGAGAGGCCCAGACTTCCCTCGCCCCAGACACCGCCTCCAGCTCTTCCGGTGGGACCCCGAGGCGTTCCCGGGCCAGCCGAGAGACATAGTCCCTCCAGTGTGTCCTAGGTCTACCCCGAGGCCTTCTCCCCGTGGGACATACACGGAACACCTCTCCGTGGAGGCGTCCCAAAGGCATCCGGAACAGATGTCCAAGCCACCTCAACTGACCCCTCTCGATGTGGAGAAGTAGCGGCTCTACTCCGAGCTCCTCCCTGGTGACCGAGCTCCTCACCCGATCTCGAACGGTGCGACCAGCCACCCTGAAGAGGAAACTCAGTTCAGCCGCTTGTATACGGGAGTCGGGACCTCGTTCTTTCGGTCAGATCTAAAGTTCATGACCATAGGTGAGAGTCGGAACGTAGATTGAACGGTAAAAACAGAGCCTCGCCTTTTGGCTTAGCTCCTCCTTCACCCCGATGGACCAGTACAGCGACTGCATGACTGCGGACGCTGCGCCGATCCGCCTGTTAATCTCATGCTCCATCCTCCTCTCACTTGTGAAAAAGATCCCGAGATACTTAAACTCCTCCACTTTGGGCAGGGTCTCTCCACCAACCCAGAGAGGGCAAGCCACCTTTTTCCGGTTGAGAACCATGGCCTCGGATTTGGAGGTGCTAATCCTCATCCCAGTCGCTTCACACTCGGCTGCAAACCGCCCCAGTGCACACTGGAGATCCAGGTTCGATGAAGCCAACAGGACCACATCATCCGCAAAAAGCAGAGATGAGATCCTGCGGTCCCCAAACCAGACCCCCTCCAGCCGCTGGCTGCGCCTAAAAATTCTGTCCATAAAAGTTATGAACAGAACCGGTGACAAAGGGCAGCCCTGCTGGAGTCCAAAGTGCATCGGGAACAGGTCTGACTTACTGCTGGAAATACGAACCAAGCTCCTGCTCCGGTCGTACAGGGACCAGACTGCCCTTAGCAAAGGGCCCCGGACCCCATACTCCCGGAGCACCCCCCACAGGATGCCACGAGGGACATGGTCGAATGCCCTCTCCAAATCCACAAAGCACATGTGGACTGGTTGGGCAAACTCCAGTGAACCCTCGAGCACCTGATGGAGAGTGTAGAGCTGGTCCAGTGTTCCACGACCGGGACGAAAACCGCATTGTTCCTCCTGGATCCGAAGTTCAACTATCGGCCGCATCCTCCTCTCCCATACTCTGGAATAGACTTTCCCGGTGAGGCTGAGGAGTGTGATAGTGTAGTTGGAGCACACCCTCCGGTCCCCCTTCTTGAAAAGAGGGACCACCACCCCGGTCTGCCAGTCCAGAGGCACTGTCCCCGACCGCCACGCGATGTTACAGAGACATGTCAGCCATGACAGTCCCTGCACATCCAGAGACTTGAGATACTCAGGGCAAATCTCATCCACCCCCGGAGTCCTGCCACCGAGAAGCTTGTCAACCACCTCGATGATTTCAGCCCGGGTGATGGGCGAGTCTGCCTCTGGGCACTCAACCTCTGCTTCCTCAATGGAAGACATGATGGCGGGATTGAGGAGATCCTGGAAGTATTCCTTCCACCGACTGACGACATCCCCAGTTGAAGTCAACAGTTCTCCACCTCCACTGTAAACAGTGTTGGTGAAGCACTGCTTCCCCCTCCTGAGGTGCCGGACGGTTTGCCAGAATTTCCTTGGGGCTGACCGATAGTCCTCCTCCATGGCCTCCCTGAACTCCTCCCAGACCTGAGTTTTTGCCTCCAGAACGGCCTGGGCTGTGGCACGCCTGGCCTACTGGTACCCGTCAGCTGCTTCAGGAGTCCTATGAGCTAACAACGCCCGATAGGACTCCTTCTTCAGCATGACGGAATCCCTTACTTCCGGTGTCCACCACTGGGTTGGGGGGTTGCCGCCACGACAGGCACCAGAGACCCTGCGACCACAGCTCCGAGCAGCAGCTTCGACAATAGAAGTGGAGAGCATGGTCCACTCAGACTCAGTGTCTCCACCCTCCCCTGGGATCTGAGAGAAGCTCTCCCGGAGGTGGGAGTTGAAGACCGCACTGACAGAGGGCTCCGTCAGACGTTCCCAACAGACCCTCACAACACGTTTGGGCCTGCCGACTCTGTCCGGCTTCCTCCCCTGCCAGCGCATCCAACTCACTATCAGGTGGTGATCAGTTGACAGCTCTGCCCCTCTCTTCACCTGAGTGTCCAAGACACGCGGCCGGAGATCAGATGACACAACTATGAAGTCGATCATCGACCTCCAACCGAGGGTGTCCCAGTGCCACGTGCACTTATGGACACCCCTGTGCTCAAACATGGTGTTCGTTATGGACAAACTGTAACTAGCACAGAAGTCCAATAACAGAACACCGCTCGGGTTCAGATGAGGGAGACCATTCCTCCCAATCACCCCCCTCCAGGTCTCACTGTCGCTGCCCATGTCAGCTTTGAAGTCCCCCAGTAGAACAATGGAGTCCCCAGTCGGAGCACTGTCCAGCACCCCTCCCAGGGACTCCAAGAAAGCTGGGAACTCCACACTGCTGTTCGGCCTGTAGGGCGAGACAACAGTCAGAGACCTGTCCCCGACCCAAAGGCGCAAGGACGCGACCCTCTCGTTCACCAGTGTGTACTCCATCACACGGCGGCTGAGCTGTAGAGATGTGAGCAAGCCCACGCCAGCCCGCCACCACCTCTCACCATGGGCAACTCCAGAAAAATGGAGAGTCCAGCCCCTTTCAAGGAGCTGGGTTCCAGAGCCCCAGCTGTGTGTGGAGGTGAGCCAGACTATATCTAGACGGTATCTCTCAACCTCCCGCACAAGCCCAGGCTCCTTCCCCCCCAGTGAGGTGACGTTCCAAGTCCCAACGGTTAGAAGCTGTGTCCAAGGATCAGGTCGCCGAGACCCCCGCCGTCGACTGCCGCCCGATCCACATAGCACCCGGCCCCTACGAGTCCCACTGCAGGTTGTGGGTCTGCAGGAGGTAGGGCCCACGTTGTCCTTTCGGGCTGGGCACAGCCGAGCCCCGTAAGCAAATGCTCGGCCACCAGGTGCTCCCATATGGGCCCCGACCCCAGGCCTGGCTCTATTAATTATTATATTAATTCAAGCAATTGAATTAATAAAGTGGCCATTGAAAGTATATATATATATATATATATATATATATATATGTGTGTGTGTGTGTGTGTGTGTAAAGTATTCAATTGCTTGTTAACACAAATAGCTAATCAGCCAATCACATGGCCATAATTCAATGCATTTAAGCATGTAGACGTGGTCAAGACAACATGCTGAAGTTCAAATCAAGCATCAGAAGTGACTCAGTGTGGTGTGGTTGTTGGTGCCAGATGGGCTGGTCTGAGTATTTCAGAAACTCCTGATCTAGTGGGATTTTCACACAAATCCATCTCTAAGGTTTACAGAGAATGGTCCGAAAAAGAGAAAACATCCAGTGAGCGGCAGCTGTGTGGATGAAAATGCCTTGTTGATTTGAGAATGAGCAGACTGGCTGGAGATGACAGAAAGGCAACAGTAGCTCAAATAATAACTTGTTAAAACCAAGGAATGCAGAATACCATCTCTGAATGCACAACACATCCAGTCTTGAAGAAGATGGGCTACAGCAGCAGAAGACCACACCGGTTGCCAATTCTGTCAGCTAACAAAAGGAAAGTGAGGCTAAAATTCGCACAGGCTCACCAAAAATGGACAATAGAAGATTGGAAAACGTTGCCTGGGGCCTCATTTATCAAGTGTGCATATGCACAGATATGTACGTAATGAGTGCGTACGAACATTCCCACGCAAAGTATGGGATTTATCAACTTGTACTTGTGCGTAGGAACATGCGTAAATTTCAGCACAACTCTGGCCATGCGTACACACAAAACCTAGTGGTAGAACAGTGAAACTACAAATAGAATGCACTTGGAGCATAAGTGTCAAACTCTGGCCTGCGGGCCAAATTTGGCCCGCAGGCCAGAGTTGGACAGGGTAGGCTATATCCACTGAAGCAGTGGCTGATGATCCCTCCTGTCCCACCCTCTAATGTCGCTGCCTTTCAAACGAGAGGATCATACAGAGATTTTAGGGAAGTCTGCATGTTTCAGATTCAAAGTGTGTGTGGGAAAATAATCTCATCATTCAACATTTTTAAAGTTTATTATTTAACATTTGCTATATGCATGCAGCAATCTGTGCCAGTGACTCATTGATTTGCAGTAAAGTATTGGCGATGTTGGTCAATTGATCGCTTATTTTATTTATGGATTTGGTGGTGTCTTGATTCTGCAGCACTGCCTCCGTCAGCACCCTCACCCCGCCAGGACACACCGTAAGGGTTTTGGATGGCCCTGGCTGCTCCTGTTCCTCCAACTCCCCCAGGCTCCCGCTCCTGAGTGCCGGCGGGTCTGGCTTGAGTTTCTGAGTTATTAAAGAAACATCAGATTATTCTCTCATTTATTTTATTTCAGATCCACAAATTAAAATGTTTTAGAAACACCTCAGTCCAGCTTTTTATTTTACCTGTAGTGTGACTGGTTGATGGTCCAGCTGGTTCTGTTGGGAGAGTGTCCGTGTCTCCATCAGGAATAATGCCACATAGTGCAGTATCCCCGATGATGCTGGCAATACGGGCATCGGTGGGTGAAGCTGGGTTGCTGCTTGTCCTCCTCCAGTTACAGATACTTTGCATCTGTAGGCTGTGATGCATTTTCTGGCACCGAGTTTGATATCAAACTATTTATTTTTAATTTCTGAGAATGATCTTTCCTCTGGCCCAACAGAATTAACAGCAGTCGTCACCTTCTCCCACGCAGCTTTTTTTTTTTGTTGGTCACACCTGCATTTAGTGTTCCAAAAAGCATTTTTTGGTTTGTTTCAACTTCGCCTTGTAATACCTTCATCTCAGTGTCGCAGAAATTCCTCTTTTTTCCCACCTTTGCCATGATTTGGGTAAAGGGAGAAAAAAAAAATCTTTTAGCGCATTTTGTTGCTACCATATATGTTCAACTGGAGGCGTTTCTGAATGCAAGTGACCCAAACCATGCACGAGCATGGTCATTAAGAACAGGTGGGATTTATCATCACCAGTTACTTAACGGTGTGCATATGACCGGTGTCCGCACATTTGATAAATACAGATTTTTTTGTACGTAAACACATTTTAAGTTTCATTCGTACAACAGAATTTAGAACTCTTTCTGCACACACTTGATAGATGAGGCCCCCTGGTCTGATGAGTCTCCATTTCAGCAGCGTCTTTCAGGTGTAGGGTCAGAATTTGGTGTAAACAACATGAAAGCATGGATCCATCCTGCCTTGGATCAATGGTTCAGGTCGGTGGTGGTGGTGGTGTAATAATGTGGGGGATATATTCTTGGCACACTTTGGGCCCCTTAGTACCAAATGAGCATTGTTTAAATGCCACAGGCTACATGAGCATTGTTGCTGACAGTGTTCATACCTTTATGACCACAGTGGACTCATCTTCTGACGGCTACTTCCAGCAGGATAATGCTCCATGTCAAAGCTCAGATCATCTCAAACTGGTTTCTTGAACATGACAATGAGTTCACTCATTGGCCTCCACAGTCACCAGATCTCAATCCAATAGAGCACCTTTGGGATGTGGTGGAAAGGGCTACATGATGCTATCATGTCAATATGGACCAAAACCTCTGAGGAATGTTTCCAACACGCTGTTGAAAGTATGCCGTGAAGAATTAAGGCAGTTCTGAAGACAGAAGGGGTCCGTACCCAACCGTAGCCACACCCCCTTAAGTTTGCTTCCTTGAATTTGACTGAATATTGGGTTAACATAGAAAGGGGGGAAACTAAACTGAGGGACAAAATTGCAGAAGCAACCAAACCTCATACAAAAACAGGCTAAACTACAAAAACTCTAAACTAACAATTGGGGAGGAAACCTAAGAAAACCACAGATGAATAAACTAAACTACACTAACAAAGAGGGACATAGACAACCAACTAAAACTAATACAGAAAGGCAACATTAAACTGAGGGAGGAGAACTGAATGAGGAAACCGATCTTGATTAAAAAAAAACAGACCAAACTACCCAAACCAAGGAATAACTCACAATAAACAAACAGCTTAGGAGCAAAAGAAAACTGCTATGAATGAATAAAAGCCAGACTAACAAAACAAGGTTACTCACAGAACCAAAAGTAATCAAAGGGGACCGGGCAGGGTTGAAGTGTTCATGAACTGGCAAAAAGTGGAGGAATGAACCGGAGTTTTACTGTGAATGGTTATCAGTCACAGGTGTGCCAGTCCCACAGCTGCCTCCAATCCCCACAATCAGATGAGGGAGAGAGAGCAGGGGACGGAGCAGGGATCCTGACACCCATTAGTTCATGACCAACAGCTGAAGCCCAAATGGTTTATGCAGCATGACAATGACCCAAAGCACACAAGCAAGTCTACCTCAGAGTGACTCAAGAAGAACAAAATGAAGATTTTGGAGAGGCCAAGTCAAAGTCTGAACTTCAATCTAATTGAAATGCTGTGGCAATACCTTAAAAGGGCAGTTCATAATCCAAAACAATCTAATGAGACCGAATTAAAACTATTCTGCAGAGAAGAGTGGACCAAGATTTCTCCATGGCCATGTAAAAGACTGATCACAAGCAATTACAAACATTTCACTGCAGTTGTTACTTTTTCACAGGAGTGATTTAGGTTTTCAATAATTCTTCAATAAACCATAATTGTGTTTAGTGAGTTATATCTGTCTAACATTCAATAAATGTAAATATTAGTTTGATGATCTGAAAGTGTGAGAACTATGGAAAAACAGAAGATTTCTGTAGGGGGGCAAATACCTTTGCACAACACTGTATGTGCTGTACAGTTACTACAAGAGCACAACCAAATCATGGAACGTTTTAATTATGTTGGGGAGAAATGGGAATAAAGACTTGTATATTGCTATATTTGTCTATACTTGTAATTACAGATAAATATTAAATTAAATGGAAAGAAAATTAGGCATCACGGTAGCTTATGTTTGTCTTTTTTTGTCGGTGTTTAATCAAAGTGGTATATTTTACACTAAAAATAACAACAGATTTATAATTATATAATTTCATTATGATCTAAAATCTCTTAAGAACCTCACCAGCTTTTAATTTCTATCAAAACCATCAACACAGACACACTTGTGTGCACACAAGCACAATTTTTTTGTTGTTTTTTTTTAATGGAAGTATATTTGCTTTTAAAGGAACTGTAAAACATGAATTTCCTGCCTGTCCGAGCTATCCATCTGTCCTTGGGGCCCTTTGTGGCTCTGTGCCATTGGACTGTGGTCTGCTAAAAAGCTAAACACATCAGGGCTTGGCTAGAAACCACATGCATCTAAAACCACCAGTGGCAGCATTACTGGCTTTATTGTCGGACTGGTTCAATGCTTAGTAATTTGTGGTGTAAAACATAGTCATCTAAGATGCAAAAAAACACAATTGTTTTCCTGTACAGTGACTATTTAAACAAGACTTCGGAAACTGTTGTAACTGAACAGACACAGTGATGTTCTTGTAGTGCATAGCTTGTGCAGATTTTATCCAAGAGCAGTCTGCAAAGTTTCAGTCACTGTTAGATGCTCTAGATCAGGGTTGGCCAACCCTGGTCCTCAAGAGCCACAATCAAGCATGTTTTAGATGTTTCCCTCTTCTAACACACCTGATTCAAATGATCGGGATCGTTACCAGGCTTCTGCAGAGCTTGATGATGAGCTGATCATTTGAATCAGGTGTGTTGAAAGAGGGAAACATCTAAAACATGCAGGATTGTGGCTCTTGAGGACCAGGGTTGGCCACCCCTGCTCAAGATGAACGTAGTTCACTCCATGGCTCCTGAAGTGTTGTAAACACGCAGAGTCAGCCTAGTGTCTGCTGGCTGCTAACTTCTGCTCTCATGCTTGGCCTATCTAATTGTAAAATTAGATACAGCCTGGTCCCTGTATAGAAAACACTATGGTGGAAATTACTTGGTAGTGACCAGAAGGACAAATTATTGGTTATAGGCAGCAGAAATGAGTTTCCTCCATGACGGTGTTTGACTCATACTCAGGGACAGGGCAAGGTAGCTAAGAGTAGCTGAGCAGCTCCTTCTTACTGACAGGAAGCAGCTAAGGCAGTTTGGGAATCTGACCTGGATGCTATGCTAGGAATGTAGGGAGGTAGTCCTGGTAAAATTATACATCCCTTCTGGCATGGAAATGCCTTGAGGTCCCCCAGGAAGAGCTAAAGGAAGAAGCCAGAGATTGGAAGACTTGGACTGTCACGGGGCTGGGGTTAGAACCCAAATGCAGACACAGAAGAAGAGCAGGCAGGAGGAGTTGAACAAAAGGGATTTTATTAACTTAAAGAGTCCAAGAGCAACACCCAATAACTGAAGAGGAAACAAGGCATGAGGGGAAAATACTAAGGCAGGTGTAAACCAAACCTAATACAAATCAAGGGGAAAACTACCAAAAGCCTGAGAATAACTATAAACTACTCACTGGAGGGGGAACTCAAAGAGACGACTATGGAATAAGTAAATTACACAACCAAACAGGGATAAGCACATTAACCAGACTAAACTGAAACCTATACAAAATTAATAACTAAACCCGGGGAAAAAACCGAACCTAACCTCATACAGAAAACGAAACTAACTACGTCAAAACTCATACGACAGAACGACAAACTAAGGCGACCAGGTACTTACAAACTAAGGGGAACTAACGGGGTGGGCTCATGGAATGCGGGGATCCGGCGAGACGAGGTGAAGCTGAAGGAAACGGGAGATCGCTGGCAGGCTGGGGGGGCCGATCGCCGGCGACCATCAGAGACAGGTGTCAGGCATGATGGCAGGTGGACTAAGTCGCCGGGACCATACAGGCAGGGATGCAGGAACGAAAGTAAGCAGGCGAGGAACAAACAGGAGAGGCAGCGGGGACCAGCAGGGAGCAAGGCGGTATTGACTGTTCATGATCTGGCAGTGTCTGACAGAATGACCAAGGCTTTTACTGTAGCGGGTGATTGATTGCAGGTGTGCTGGTCCCACAGCTGCCTCCAATCCCAGCAATCAGGAGTGCTGGCAGGGCACAGGGGGAGCGGAGGCAGGAGCAGGGATCCTCAAGGTTATCCAGGTGGGTGGAGGGGTCCAGGCAAGGGTCAAAAGCCAAACAAAAGTGTCCAGCCAGTCTGGGCGGCCCTGAGGCAGATCAAAAGAAAAAAAAAACCCTACAAGGTCTGAAAACAAGAGAGGGCGGCCCAGAGGCACCTCAAAAAGCCCCCAATCCATGAAACAGAAAGCACCGTCCAAAAGGGCAGCCTAGAAGCAGAGTCAAACAAAACTCAAGTTCCAAAATTCGAGGCTGACCAGAGGGATGTTCAGGGACTGGTCAGAAACAAGGGCGGGCAGGTCCACTCCAGAGCGTGGCAACAGCAATGGGACCCTCGGGCGGTCGGGCTGGAGGCCGACGGCGGCGCAGGAGCCGGGGACCCTCGGGCAGTTGTGCTGGAGGCCGGCGGCGGCGCAGGAGCTGGGGACCCTCGGGCGGTCGGGCTGGAGGCTAGCGGCGGCGCAGGAGCCGGGGACCCTCGGGCGGTCGGGCTGGAGGCCGGCGGCAGCGCAGGAGCTGGGGACCCTCAGGCGGTTGGGCTGGAGGCCGGCAGCGGCGCAGGAGCCGGGGACCCTCGGGCGGCCGACCACGGAGAAGGAGGCGGGGACCCTCTGGAGCAGGAACCGGGACCAGTGACGCAGCGGCGTCATCGACCCCCTCGGAAACAGGATCAGGGACAGGATCAGGTTAGGCAGCGTCGTCGACCCCCTCGGAAACAGGATCAGGAACAGGATCGGGTGAGGCAGCATCGTCGATCCCCTCCGAAACAGGATCAGGAACAGGATCAGGTGAGGCAGCGTTGTCGACCCCTTCTGAAACAGGATCAGGTGAGGCAGCGTTGTCGACCCCCTCGGAAACAGGATCGGGAACTGGACCAGGATCGGGAACTGGACCAAGATCGGGAACTGGACCAGGATCGGGATCTGGACCAGGATCGGGAACTGGAGTAGGATCGGGATCTGGACCAGGATCGGGATCTGGAGAGGCGTCGGCGACCCCCTCGGAACCAGAACTGGACCAGGATTGGGATCTGAAGAGGCGTCTGCGACCCCCTCGGGAACCGGAACTGGACCAGGATCAGGAGCAGGATCGGGATCTGGAGAGGCGTCTGCGACCCCCTCGGGAACCGGAACTGGACCAGGATCAGGAGCAGGATCGGGATCTGCTCCTGAACCGGAACACACTGTATGTGTGTATGTGTATACACACACACACACATATATATATATATATATGTGTGTGTGTGTATGTGTATATACATACACACACATATATATATATATATATATATGTATATACATATATATTGTGACGACCCCGCTCTGCTTGTGTAACATTGTGCTGTGGAGATTGCAGGCGGAGTCGTCGAGGCTGACACACCTGGGCCTGATGGCAATCGGACACACCTGGGCTTGATTGTCCTCTCCATAAATGTGGTAAGTTCTGGATTAGAGTTTCTGTGTTGAGGAGTGTGTTTTTGTACCCATTTAGATGCTATTCTGGTAAGTTTTGTCTGCTGAGCTTTGTTTGTGTCAAACGATGGGGAAGTTGCTCCTGACTCGTCTCTGTAGGCAAAGGACGTTTTCCACTTTTGGATTCCGCTGGGGTTCTGGTAGTGTGGTGTTGAACGTGAAAAGAGCAACTTAGTAGCTCTTTGTGCTTAAATACCCACACAAGTTATTTAACAGTTTCTCTCTTTCCATCGACAGCTCCTCAGTCCCCCCCCTCCCCTCAGGTAAAGAGTCTGGGTGTCATCCTCGACAGCACACTATCATTTCATTCACACATCAATAACATCACCCGGTCTGCTTACTTTCACCTACGTAACATCAATCGTCTCCGCCCCTCCCTCTCCCCCCACACCACCTCCATCCTGGTTCACAGTCTCGTCACCTCACGCCTCGACTACTGTAATTCTCTTCTCTTCGGCCTCCCTCATAAATCCCTCCATGAACTCCAACTCGTTCACAACTCTGCCGCCCGTATCATAACCCAAACCCCCTCCTATCATCACATCACCCCCATCCTGCAAGAACTCTACTGGCTGCCAATCAAGCAAAGAATTCAATTCAAAATCCTTCTGTTCACCTTCAAGTCCATCCATCATCTCGCTCCTCCATACCTCTCTGACCTCATCAATGTCAACACCCCATCCCGCTCCCTCAGATCCTCCTCCTCCATCCACCTTACTGTCCCCTCCGCCCGTCTCAGCACCATGGGGAGCAGAGCCTTCAGCCGCTCTGCTCCCCTGCCACCTGAGGGGCAGGGGGTCACAATCTTTTGATGGAGGGGGGAGTGTGCAACAGCAGGTGGAAAAGCCTGTGTTGACCTCTGTTGCAGTGGGAATGTGTTCGCCTCTTAGATCTGTCCAGGAGGACAACGGTTTGGTTGCACGGCTGGTTTAAAAGGGAAAAATCGGAAACGTGGCGTAATTTGTCTGTCTAGCGCACAGTGCATTCGCTTTTGTTTTTGCAGTCTGTTTTGTCCAGGGCTTCTTGCTCTTCAGTGTCCCTTGCTTGTGTGTCTGGTCCGTTTTCTCCCTCTGTTGTTCTTGAATTGCTTCTCCAGGCGCCGGAGTTGCTGATTGACAGGGTCGGGGTATGTCCACACGATTTGGGTTTTACAACAGCGTTGGTGAGTATGGTGACTTGCAAAATGAAAGGGGAAGTAAAAATAACTATATAAATGGTAAATGAAGTAATCTTGAATCCTGTAACGGAAAAGTTGTATGTAGTTATTTTCCGAGTCTGGCGGTCCTCCCATGGGCTGGGAGTCCTTTTTTGAGGAGGGGGGTGTGACGACCCCGCTCTGCTTGTGTAACATTGTGCTGTGGAGATTGCAGGCGGAGTCGTCGAGGCTGACACACCTGGGCCTGATGGCAATCGGACATACCTGGGCTTGATTGTCCTCTCCATAAATGTGCCCTGATGCTGCTGCAAAAGAGGCTGGCTCTGGCACACCTGACACCACTCAGCAGCAGACAACAGCCATTCAATTTGGTTTTCATTGGCATTACTTTTGCGTTTTTGTAAATAAAGCTCTCTTAACTTTTGTAACACCACCTCGTTGTCTCCCTCAATGTTGCAGTCTTGAGCCGGGCTGTAACAATATATATATATATATACATATATACTAGTGCTGTCAAAAATATCGCGTTATTAACGCGTTAATGCAAATCAATTTTAACGGCGTCAATTTTTTTATCGCGAGATTAACGCGGGCGGGGGTGGGTGCGGCGGGGGCATGGTTGGCGAGGTGTTTGCCGTCGGAGTCAGACAGGATCTCCTGCTGGTGGTGGTAGAGCAGCAATATTCTTGCTCGCCTTTCTGTCGGCTCCTTTTCCGCGTCCCGAACCGTGTGCTGCTGATCCAGATGCTCCGCCAGGTGACAGCGGCCTGGGGTGCGCGCATGACGATTGACAAGACCAAAGTTATCTCTGTGTGTTATCAGAGTGAACTGAGTTATCATCGTAGCACATCCAGTCTGAAATACCACTTGATGGCCAAAGACAGCTGACGCGAATTCTCCACCTCTTCCTCGTATAAAATGATCATTCAAGGGACATTTAGTATAGATAAAAAATGTGCAATTAATTTGCGATTAATCGCGAGTTAACTATGACATTCATGCGATTAAAAATTTTAATCGATTGACAGCACTAATATATATATATATATATATATATATATATATATATATATATGTATATATATATATATTGGCCCGCGACTTTGTCCAGGTTTTTAAATTTGGCCCACTGTGCATTTGAGTTTGACACCCCTGTGTTAGAGGATAAAATTAGTATGTACTTGAAAATTCCTATTTTGTCTTTCTCACTTATTTCATCCAGTGTTGCTTTTATGTTCATATCACCCTGTAGAAAGAGATGTTCAGTGTTAATATTTGTGTTGTTACAAAGTTAAATTTTGGTTATAAAAATTGGTTACTAAAGTTTTTTCCTGGATTTGTACTTGTGAAACTAGATAAAACTGACATGATGCATCTCTTTGAAGAATCATCTGTTTGTAACAACAGTTTGCTTTCGCAGAATACAGAACTGGGCTGTCTTATCAGTCGGTTATTTATGTGTTGTTGTTTTTTTTAGCGTTGCATCCCAGAATTCACATTCATTTAGGAGTTGCTTTTCTTTGATGACTAAGGTATTGGCAATTGTTATTGGTAACTGTCAAATCAGTATAGTTTATTATCTGCAGGAATGAATTCTTCTTTTTGTGTGGTCTACAGATAAATGCTGAATTCAAGACAATAACTACTGTAAGTCTCTTCAAAGGGAGGAGGTACTGGTGCGAGAATCAAGCAGATCAAAGACCTGCTTCTTGAGGTATGGTTAATAATTAATTTTGAATTATCTTTAAAATGCAAGTTGTTGGCATTCATACATTCAAATTAGAAACATTTAGGTATTTACTTCTTATTTCAGTTTTTTTTTTTTTTCTTAAAATTTGATTGAAGTACGCAGAGAAGTAGCCATCCACTACCTTGTCGTGTACCTGGGAGAAGAGGACCTTTTCAAAGCATTTACTGTAAGTAATTGAGTATTTTCACACAGAAAACAGTACAAACACACAGGACAGATGTTCCTGCACTGCTTGCTGTCAATTAATTTTTAAGCCCTTAGCATGTCTGACCACACCCCAATACTATAGCAATGGTTCATTCAGCAGGGTTAGGTGTCGACAGCACCTGTATGAGAAAAGGCTTGTGAACAATTCGACAAGTGGCTATCGCTGTAGTTTTACAAAATGTTGTGGTCTAATGTTTTAACTATGTAAAGACCTATGACTTTGTTGTGATGGCATAATTAATTGAGTATGGTTGTAGCTTATTTTCTGTAGTGAATATAGACATTTTGTTTACATACAATTTGTGACACAATTTAGTTTGAGTTATAGTTTTTCCCCGTACATTGCAATATGTGTTACAAATTTGAAATTTACTATAAGTTCATTTCAAACAGTTTTGTTGCTGAGTGAATTAATTTTATAAAGCAATATATGAAACAGGAAAAAAAAAAATAGTGAAGAAAAATTGAATTGGACCTAATTTTTCAACAGCTATCAACTTAAAAACTCTTAATCAGAACATGATACTTAAAATGTCTTTCAAAGATTGTAGAAAAACTAGTTGGAACAACTTAATATTTATGACTAATCAACTTAAAACCGTGTGTTTATGCTGCCGGTTATTAAGTGGGTGGTAATTAAAAATATTTCTGATTATTGATGAAAAGCTGTTTCCCCTTACTCAGTTTAGTTTTTTTTATTAATTTCATTAGAAGTTACCTCAACTCAAAAAGACTGACGGAAACTGCTGCGTTAATTTTTTTAGTTGAGCCAAAACATTTGTTTTTAGAGTGTACACATCCCATCTCTCACTGCTGTCATTCAGTCACTACTCCCTCATCCTGAGGGCCCATGTTTCACTGTAATTCTTAGAATTTGTTTAATAATGTGAAATTTTGTATTGCGTATTTCTCTTAATTGTACTGGCATCAGGTAAAACACCAGCAAAAATTATAATATAAATATTAATACATTTCAACCAAGAATTTCTGCATTTGAAGAACAACTCTGAAGGTGAATCATTTTCATTGTCTGAGAGATTATCTATGTTTAGTTAAAAAATGCAAAATTAACATCACTGTGGGTTACACAGAATGCATCTGTGCCTTAACTGCTGTCCTCAAATTCCCATGTTTTTAAGCCATGTGTTCCTGGTGGTTTCATGTACATCGGCCAGTAGTTCTTAACACTTCATCAAGATCATTGTTACAGTACTGAATAGCTTTGGGAATCTGTGCTGTAGATCATCTTCTTCTGGATGTTGTCTCTACCTGACCATTCTGCACATGCTTGTTGCCCTGGGTGTGTTCCCTTGATTGATTCGCTATTTTTTCCTGTAACTTCTATGAATATCCTACTGTATATAGTGCTAACCATACTATCACAATCACCATCCCCTAAATCAGCATCTTGTCAATTATGATACTTTAACAGTAAGTTCTCAAGCTTCCCCAACGTATTTCATCCTTTGTCTATTGTTCAGGTTGTACTTGATTTTTATAATCACACATTGGTTTCACCATAGAAAGACAAATGTGGAGTAGTTTTATGAGACAAGAGCTATGTTTTTTCTCTTCTTTTGCAGTAAGATGGCCTGGCATGAACAAGTGTATAATGTACCCATAACTGACTTTAAAAAAAGAACAAAATCCAACAATCCAAACCATTACATATCTAACTCTGTGTTTCCCCGATGTTCTGTGTCCTGTGCTTACCATCTCTGCAGGTGTCTCTGAATCTGGAGCTTCACATCTCTGATCTGCAGCCGCTGGTCTCATCGACATCCAAAATGTTCATTGTTCTGTTTGTATTGCTTGCTGTCCATCTGCTATCCGGCTACCCCCACCCCCCTCATCCCAACTGTGACCCCAACCCCTTCCCTGAGCCTGGTTCTGTCTGAGATTTTTTTCACCTCCCTATTTTAGGGTTTGTTTTTTTTTGGTTCCTTCCCATCATCACTGACCGCTTGCTCATAGGGAATCCAGTGGCAGCACTGGATTGTTGGGTTTTCTGTTCTCTGTTTAAAATTTGTAAAGTCTGAACTTTATGTTAAGCGCTGTGAGATAACATGTTGTGAATTTGCGCTATATAAATAACATTAAATTGAACTGAATTGAAATACTCAACCGCATGCTTTCTGTTACCATGTGTGCACCACAGCCATGGAGCTGATGGCAAAACATATAAAAATGTGCTTTCACACAGGAAAATAAATCATCAGGGTGTACTTTCAATGAATGCATGAATTTGAGAAATTACTGAAGATTTAAATATGATGAGTAAAGTCAAATCAAAAAAAAAATTATTACAAATAAGACATAAGTCACATGGCATATTAATGCTGCTCCTTATTTGTTAGTGCCCTGGTGTGTGCAGATGTGTGTCTTCTGGAGAGTACCATTTATCAGTAGTAATCAGACTTTCCACTGAGCACATCTCAAAAGATGTAAAATGTAACCAAATATTCTCTGTCAAATTTTGACAGAGAGTATGTTTTTATGAGTAGGACCCTTTTGTTTGTGCCATGCAGGAGGACACTCATACACACAAATGCAGAGGGATAATACATACTCTTCAAGGCAACTTCCCAGTAAAGGCAGTCTTGATATATATGTAATACTGTCTTCACACATTTCTACATACATTCAGTATATGCATGTACAATAAGATATTTTTAATTTCTGATGGAACCAGGTAGGCGAAAGCTAGGCTGTTTTTAGAATTGGTGCTATGCTAAGCTTTATTACATGCTGCATCTATCTGTCCGCTGGACACAGACATAAAACTGATATGGATCTTCTCATCTCACTCTAATGAAGATGACTAACATCTACTTCCCAAAATGATAGATAAAGGCGCTAGGTTTGATGCAAACTGTGTTGGCTTTAGCCACTAACATGTGAGCAGTATTACCTCTCATAGTGCTCCTGTAAATGGATCCTGATAGTTGGGAGTGAGATGAAGATAGAGATTCTCTGATCAGCTTTCTTTATACTTTTAGCTCTAACAAATATCTTTATTTCCAGCCTACTGGATTATTTCACCCTCTATCTGACGTACCACAGAGCTGGAAGGACAGATGAGTCCATTTAGGACATAATGTCCTTATGCTTGTTGTGATTTGTCAGAAAGAAAACACACACACACACATACACACACGCACACGCGCACACACACACACACACACACACACACACACACACACACACTTAACACCATTACTGACTGTGCTGTGCCCCTGGCGGTAAAACCCATCAGCCTTTACCCATTAAGAGGGTTTTTATGGACCAGACCACCAACCAGAGAGCTCTAAAAATCAAAATACACACTCACACACACACAAACACAGCACTTGCCTCTTCTTCACCTCTCTTACATTTTCTCCTACCATTGCACAGAGCACACCAAGCTCTCCCTCATGCTGAAACCTGGGGAGAGTTAGTCAAAATAGTCAGATGGGATTTTGGCTACTGGATTACTGTTTTAAAATTTTCACTCTGGGATACCTGTGATCCAAAAAAGCTGCATTATCCTGACCCCAGCAGGAGGCTGGGTTAGGGGTAGGTGTCAGGAATGAAATGAAATGAAATAAAAGTGTAAATCAGATAAATGTATGTTTTTGTTTGATATTCACAGCTGTTTGGGCAATTGTTTCATTGGTTAAAATCCTTTTTATTGCACTTTACTGTACCAAAAGGTTTGTCTTGTAACCTAATGTCTGCGTTAACTACTTTATCACTGTAATGGTTAAAAAGTTAGCATAACCCAAATTTTTTGGAGTGACAGGCATCCCGATCTGACTGAAAAAAAGTTTGATCTAAAAAAAGTTTTAAACACTACATCTCCTTAAGGTTGGAAAACTCAGAATGGGTTACCTGATATAGTCTGATTTCATATTCCTTTCTTTCTTTTGAACAAATCATTTTCAAGATATAATCCCATCTGACAGCTAAAATCTGGTGAATTACTTCTGCCAAATTGCACCATGGTGATACAAAAAGTTCTGATAGGATGTAAAATTATGGCTGGCAAAACACTCAACACAACAGTCAGCATTCTTGCACCTCTGTCAATGAGCATACATTTCCTCGCAAAAATATATTTAAACTGTGATGAATAAATGAAATCAGTTTTTCATCTATCCATCCATTTTCTTCCGCTTATCCAGGGTCAGGTCGTGGAGGCAGCAGGCGAAGCATGTCATTCCAGATGTCCTTCCACCCCCTGTACCCCAGTAGTTGGAACACACTCTCCAGTCCCTCTTTTTGAAAATGAGAATAATTCCACAGGCACTGTACGCAATGCCCACGCAACATAGAAGAGATGTGTTAGCCAGGACAGTCTAACAATGTCCAGAGCCTTCAGCATCTCGGGGTCAATCTCATCCAAGTTTTTCCGCTGAGGAGCTTCTTAAGTAAGTAAGTAAACTTTATTTGTAAAGCGTTTTTCGCAGGCAGCAGTCACAAAGTGCTTCACAGCAGATAACATAAATAAAAGATCATGTAAACAAATACGTAGGATAAATTACAACCAAGCACAATGCTGGGTCAGCTTGGACTAGAATGCTTGCTGAAAAAAAATGTTTTTAGGTGCTTTTTAAAAAAAACCTCCACTGAGTCCAGAGATTGCAGGTCTAAAGGAAGCTTGTTCCAAAGGCGGGGCACAGTGGCTTTGAACGATCAGTCTCCCCAAGTTCTAAAACAAGTTTGTGGAACCATCAGCAGGTTTTGACCAGACGGTCTCAGGCTTCGAGCTGAGCTGTAAGGCTTAATTAAGTTAGCTATGTAAGTAGGAGCCTGAGCATGTAGGGCTTGAAAGGTCAGCACTAAGATATTAAATTGGACACGGTACACAACTGGGAGCCAGTGAAGTGATTTTAGAACAGGCGTAATATGAGACCTCCTGTTGGTACTGGTCAAAAGCCTCGCAGCTGAGTTTTGGACGTACTGAAGGCAAGTTAACTCTCTCTTGTTGAGACAGGTGAACAGGCTGTTGCAGTACTCTAGCTGCAAGGACACAACCGCATGGATAATTATTTCAAGCTTATCCTTAGACACCATGGACCTGAGCTTAGTGATACTGCACAGCTGAAAGAAGCAGTTTTTAACCAGCTGCCTTGAATGGCGTTCTAGTGACATGGCTTCATCAAAGATCACTCCAAGATTCCTTAGATTAGTTTTAACCGATAGGCTCAGATCTACTAAGTGCTTCTTAATAGTGGGAATGTCACTATCCAGGGAAATATTAAGCGTCTCCGTTTTGTCTGAGTTCAGTTGGAGACTGTTGACAGTTAACCACTGCTTAGTTAGTGTCAAGCAGTTAATTAAGGAGCTCAGTTTGTGAACTTCAGAAGCCTTGAATGAGCAGTACAACTGAAGGTCGTCAGCAAATAGATGATAGGAGACATCACTGAACTGCTGGATTATCCGACCGAGAGGAAGAACATACAACAAAAACAGGAGGGGTCCCAGGACAGTGCCTTGGGGCACAGCACACAGCAGGTTGCCTGGCTCGGACATAATGTGGTTGGCAAACACACTAAAACTCCTACCAGCCAGGTGTAAGGAGAACCATTGGAGCACTGGACTGACTGACAACCCAGTCAAATCCCACAGCCTGTTTATCACGATCTGGTGGTTGACCAGGTCGAAGGCTGAGGACAGGTCCAACAAGACCAACACTGTACATCTCCCCGAGTCAGCAGACATCATGATGTCACTGGACAATTTCAGCAGCGCAGTTTCTGGAGAGTGATGTTTTCGAAACCCTGACTGAAACGTGTCATAGATGTTGTGAGACTCTAGGAATGATGTAAGTTGTGTAGAGACCACTTTTTCCAACATTTTGGCCAAGAAGGGGAGTTTAGATATTGGTCTAAAGTTCTTAAATTCTGATCGGTCCAGGTTTGGTTTCGTAAGCTTTGGTTCTACAATTGCATGCTTAAAGGAGCAATGAAACACACCAGAAGAGAGCAACAAGTTAAACATTTTGGTCACCCATGGACCAATTGTGTCAAAGACATTCACAAAGAGCTTAAACAGCAATATATCTACCGAAGGAGGGTTTCATTTTGGCCACCAGTGCTTGGATGTCTTAAAGACACACAGGATTAAAAGAGGACCAAACATGCAAAGGAAGTTCAACATGACCTGGACTACACAAGGAAGGTGGTGAGATTTTACCTTGTAGCGAGTTTGACCTGATTAATAAGAGGGGTGCCAGTCAGAGACAAATCTGACAAAATCTTTTTAAAAAAAACCTACAACCAAAAGTTATACGGTCAAACCATACAAATTGAGGGGTTACCCAAATAAGGATTAGTTCAATCACAAATAGAACAAATCAGCAATGCTCAACAAACAACCAGACCACAATCAATTCAGCATTGAACAGTGTATTTACAAAAAACAATCAATAATCACAGTGACAGTACAAATGTGCGTGTGTGACCAGTGCGGTTGAGTTCAGTTCATTTAATGGAAAAGTCTGCCCCAGTTTCCCTCCCACAGTTCAGTCCAATCCAGTCCAAATCAAACAAATACAAAGCAATAGAAAGTAGTCCATTCCGGGTTTTACCATGGATCTTTGAATGCAACCAAAACCAGGAAATCAAACAGTAAACCAGGTGAACTGTGTCTCTCAGCGCAGCACAATGATGCAAAGTGCAAATATTTAAAGTGTTCACACCCGTACTCACAATACCAGGGTCAGTCAGTTAGTCATTCAGTTGGTCAAGGGTCCGAACTGCAGCGTCGGCTTAACTCCATGCTGGCAAGTCCAAGGAAACATCCCGTCGACTGGTAACCATCCAGCGGCTAGAGGCTACTACTGAACGGCTTTTAAAACGCGGGCTTACACACGTGATCAGCGGCTTCGGTAAGTTGCTCTCACAGCTCCTTTGACTCTCACGTCTCTCCGTCTCTCTCACCGGCATCTCTGTGACTGCTCCATATAGTTTTCCTGGTCATTGGTTCAAACTTTGCGGATTATGTGGAAAGCTGTGACTGGTTAATTGAATGATTGTGGGTGGTACTGTGGAACACGTGAATGAATGTGGGCAGTGATGTAAAACTAACAGCAGGACATCAGTCGCTACAACCTTTTATATCCCTGATCTTGTCAACAAAAAAAAGATCAAAAAGTCATTGTTGTCTGCCTTACAAAGCACAGAACCAGCCAAAGTAGCAGGAGACACAATAGAGCTTATAGTGTCGAACAGCACTTTAGGATTCTTCTTATTAGAAGCTCCACTATATTACCAAAAGTATTTGCTCACCTGCCTTGACTCACATGTGAACTGAAGTGCTATCCCATTCCTAACCCATAGGGTTCAATATGATGTCGGTCCACCTTTTGCAGCTATTACAGCTTCAACTCTTCTGGGACGGCTGTCCACAAGGTTGAGGAGTGTGTTCATGGGAATATTTGACCATTCTACCAGAAGCGCATTGGTGAGGTCACACACTGATGTTGGTGGAGAAGGCCTGGCTCTCAGTCTCCGCTCTAATTCATCCCAAAGGTGTTCTATCGGGTTCAGGTCAGGACTCTGTGCAGGCCAGTCAAGTTCATCCACACCAGACTCTGTCATCCATGTCTGTATGGACCTTGCTTTGTGCACTGGTGCACAGTCATGTTGGAAGAGGAAAGGCCCGCTCCAAACTGTTCCCACAAGGTCGGGAGCATAGAATTGTCCAAAATGTTTTGGTATACTGAAGCATTCAAAGTTTCTTTCACTGGATCTAAGGGGTCAAGCCCGACTCCTGAAAAACAACCCCACACCATAATTCCTCCTCCACCAAATTTCACTCTTGACACAATGCAGTCCCAAATGTACCGTTCTCCTGGCAACCTCCAAACCCAGACTGGTCCATCAGATTGCTAGTTGGAAAAGCGTGATTCATCACTCCAGAGAACGCGTCTCCACTGCTCTATAGTCCAGTGGCGGCATGCTTTACACCACTGCATCCGGTGCTTCACATTGCACTTGGTGATGTACAGCTTGGATGCAGCTGCTCTGCCATGGAAACCCATTCCATGAAGCTCTCTGCGTACTGTACTTGGGTTAATCTGAAGGCCACATGAAGTTTGGAGCTCTGCAGCAATTGATTGTGCAGGAAGTCGGCGACCTCTTTGCACTATGTGCCTAAGCATCCGCTGACCCCTCTCCATCAGTTTACATGGCCCACCACGTCGTGGCTGAGTTGCTGTTGTTCCCAAACTCTTCCATTTTCTTATAATAAACTGACAGTTGACTGTGGAATATTTAGGAGCGAGGAAATTTCCCGACTGGATTTGTTGCACAGGTGGCATCCTATGACAGTTCCACGCTGGAATTCACTGAGCTCCTGAGAGCGACGCATTCTTTTACAAATGTTTGTCAAAACAGTCTGCATGCCTAGGTGCTTGATTTTATACACCTGTGGCCAGGCCAAGTGATTAGGACACCTGATTCTGATCATTTGGATGGGTGAGCAAATACTTTTGGTAATATAGTGTACACAGAACCTTTTATAATAATAATAATAATTATTATTATTATTATAATAATAATAATAATAATAATACATTGCATTTACTGAGCGCTTTTCAAAAACTCAAAGACGCTTTACAGGAAAAAAAAAACGACACAAATACGGATATACAAATCAAACAACCAAAAGAAAACAGAAGAAATACAGTTGAAGGTGTAGTAGAAAACAAAAAAAATTCAGGTAGAAGTCTATGTAAATAATGTATTGTGTATGGTCTTATATAAATTTGAGGGGTCTACAAGTTGAAAGCGGAACGGAAGAGGTGTGTTTTTAATTTGGTTTTGAAGGTGGCAAGGTCAACGGTATCACGGATTATACCGATTATAAAGCAAGGAGGAGTGACTGGACAGAAAAGGGGCTTGTCACTGGCTTGACTTCATGTCTTCCTGAACTAGCGTTAAGCTCCATGATATATCTGAGTGCTAAAATGAAGGCCACTTGACACTTCGTGAGATTTAACTATTAATTTCAGAATAACTAATAGTCCACAAGATCACAAACCCTGCTTGTCTGCTCCGGAGATAGCAGACAAGCTGAGTCAATTCAGTTCAATTCAGTTTTATTTGTATAGTGCATATTTACAACACATGTCATCACATACCGCTTTGCATAACAGAAAGAACAGAAAACAAAAAACCCAACAATCCAAAGTTGCATTTGGATTCCCTATGAGCAAGCAGTCAGTGATGGTGGGAAGGAACCAAAAAAATATAGGATAGGGAGGGGGGAAAAAAAGCCTCTGACAGAACCAGGCTCAGGGAGGGCGGCCATCTGCCTGGAACGGTTGGGTTGGAAGTGGGAATGAGGTGGAGGGATAGCAGGAGAGGTTGGGGTGTGGATGCCAGGACAGCAGGTGGTGAGGCCAGCAGATGCAGATCAGGGACGTGGAGCTCCAGATCCAGAGACATCATGGAGAGAACAAGCACAAGACACAGGACTTTGGGGAAACACAGTTAGTGATATGTAAGTTTCATATAATGGTATGGAGAATGTAGAGGAGAGGAGCCCAGTGCATCATGTAAAATCTTCAGTAGTCTAAACCTATAGCAGCATAACTAAAGGACAGCTCAGGTGATCCTGAGCAGCCCTAACTATAAGCTTTATCAAAGAGGAGAGTTTTAAGCCTAATCTTAAAAGTAAACAGTGTTTCTGCCTCCTGAATCCACACTTTGAGCTGATTCCACAACAGAGGAGTCTGGTAACTGAGGGCTCTGTCTCCCATTCTACTTCTGGAAACTCTGGGAACCACAAGTAAATCCTAACCCTTATTCTACTGTATTAAAAATATACACAGACATTAATGGCTAACTAATGAATTTGGACAGCAAACAAACTGATTAAACATTAACCTATCCATGCCATCTGCACAGTGTGGCTGACAAAAGAGGATGTTGATCTGTAAAGTGACTTTTTGGGAAACCCATTGACAGAATGAAGGGAAACATCCAATATTCTAAAGTTACAACATTTTATCACTCAAGTGATTTTTTATAACTACTGTTAACATACTAGAAATGAGTGTGTAAATGTAAATGGCTTTATCATTATTTTTCAGCCCATTCTCTCTTTTTTGAATTGATCTGATAAGGAAAGCAGGAAACATGGTCTGCAGTATCTGACACTCAGGACAGTGACAACTTGAGCAGTAGATGAATCTGCTAACATTTAGGAAACGGGGTTATTCACTTCATCAAACGTGACAGATAGACTAAATCAGATACAGTGTACAGTTTACAAATTCTTATATTTTTACATCATCCACCCATTTCCAGGCTCAAGCATAATTAAAGCTGCAAGCAGCGTCGAACGGGCCCTCGCTCCCGCCCGCAGCGCTGCTCTGGAGACAATCGGAATGTCTAAAGCACACAATTGTGTTCGTGTCATCCTGCTCTGCACATTTACCAAATTTCATGTCTGTAGGACAAATCAGTTATCTGATCATGTACAGCCAAATTATGAGCATTTCACACTTCATGGTCATAGGCTAAAAATGGCCGCCATGCCACGCCCACACCATGTGACGCAGCCACGCGATTTTAATAACGTTTGATCCTGAAGGGGTCCAGATGCCACACAGCCAATTTCATCAAGATGGGATAAAAATCCTGGGAGGAGTTCGTTAAATTCCAATGTCTCCACACGACCTTGTCTAGGGGGCGCCGTAGAGCCGATTGGAATTTCGACTGTGCAAACCTGTTGGTCTTGGGATACTATATGTATGTATCAATTTGCATGTTTGTCGGATAAAGCAGTGATTTTATATGACTAATTGAATATTTGTAGGGGGCGCTGTGGAGCCGTTTGACCACGTCCATCACTGAATTGTATGTTACATATTAGGTCTTGAGGTTAATGAGGATTTGTGTGGATTTGGTGATTTTACATGGATCCCTTCACCTCCAAAACTCATTTCGTTACGCATGGCGAATTTGCTCAAAATGGCCGCCATGCCACGCCCACACCGTGTGATGCAGCCACAAGATTTTAATAACTTTTCATCCTGGAGGGGTCTAGATGCCACACAGTGAATTTGGTGAAGATTGGCTCAAAAGCCTGGGAGGAGTTTGTTAAATTCCAATGCCAGCGCACCGCATTTTCTAGGGGGCGCTGTGGAGCTTTTTTGAAATTTCAAAAGCAGGAATGTTTTTGTCTCGGGCAACTGTACCTGTGTACCACATTTAATAGCTGTACGTGAAACTAGCCGTATTAACTCCATTAAAGACCAATTTTCAAGGTGGTGCTATTGAGTCATTTTGCCATTCATATGTGTAATTCCCCCAAAATATCAAATTTTTCGCCGGTCCTGATGTGTGTGCGAAATTTGAGGAGTTTTTGAGCATGTTTAGGGGGTCAAATTGGGGTTCAATATGGCGTAAAAAAAAGAAAGAAAGAAAGAAAGAAAGAAAGAAAGAAGGAACAATAGGGTCCTACGCACTGTAGTGCTTCGGGCCCTAAAGAAAGAAAGAAAGAAAGAAAGAAACAAAGAAAGAAACCGAGCAGGAAAAATAGGGCCTTTGCACTGCAAGGCAAAGGCAGCGTTCAGTGTTTCACACTGATCGCTGGCCTTTGCCTTTTCGTGCTCGGGCCCTAATTAGGGCCCGAAGCACTACAGTGCGTAAGACCCTATTGTTCCTGTAGTGTTTGGCGGTTTCTTTGGCGGTTTCTTTTTTTAGGGCCCGAAGCACTACAGTGCGTAGGACCCTATTGTTCCTGTAGTGTTTGGCGGTTTCTTTGGCGGTTTCTTTTTCTTACGCCACTTTGAACCTCAATTTGACCCCTAAACATGCTCAAAAACTCCCCAAATTTGGCACACACATCAGGACTGGTGAAAAATTTGTTATTTTGGGGGAATTACACATATGAATGGCAAAATGACTCAATAGGGCTTTAGTGGAGTTAATACGGCTAGTTTTACGTAAACTCATGAAATTTGGTACACATGTACAGTAGCCCGAGACAAAAACATTCCTGCTTTTAAAATTTCAAAAAAGGCTCAACAGCGCCCCCTAGAGCACGTAGTGTGCAGGCATTGGAATTTATCGAACTCCTCCCAGGATTTTTATCCGATTTTCACCAAATTCGCTGTGTGACATTTACATCCCTCCAGGATGAAAAGTTATCAAAATCTTGTGGACACGTCACACGGTGTGGGCGTGGCATGGCGGCCATTTTGAACAAAAAGCTTAACATTGTACAATGGAACACGTGCGCAGGCATTGGTAATTAACGAACTCCTCCCAGGATTTTTGTTCGATCTTCACCAAATTCGCTGTGTGGCATCTAGACCCCTCCAGGATGAAAAGTTATTAAAATCTTTTTGCTGCGTCACACGGTGTGGGCGTGGCATGGCGGCCATTTTGAAGAAAATCGCCATGTGGAACGAAATGGGTTTTGGAGGTGAAGTGATCCATGTAAAATCACCAAATCCACACAAAACCTCATTAATCTCAAGACCTAATATTTAATATACAATTCAGAAATGGGCGTGGTCAAACGGCTCCACAGCGCCCCCTACAAATATTCAAATACTCATATAAAATCATTGCTTTATCCTACAAACATGAAATTTGGTACAAACATATAGTATCCCAAGACCAACAGATTTGCACAGTCAAAATTCTAATCGGCTCTACGGCGCCCCCTAGACAAGGTTGTGTGGAGAGGAGCATGATCAGGAGTGAGGGCCCGTTCGACGCTGCTTGCAGCTTTAATTATAATTAAAGCTGCAAGCAGCGTCGGACGGGCCATCGCTCCTCCCTGCACCACCTCTGTGGAGATGATCGGAATATGTAAAGCACGCAATTGTGTTCGTGTCATCGTGCTCTGCACGTGTACCAAATTTCGTGTCTGTCGGACAAAGCGGTGACACGATATGAGTTTTTGAAATTTCTAGGGGGCGCTGTGGAGCTGTTTGACTGCTCCACAGTGTTGAGGGATAGCCTGTCATCAAGCATATGAAGTGGCATTCACATCTTATGATGTACAGTCAAGTTATGAGCATTTCACACTTCATGGTCACACGCTCAAAATGGCCGCCCTGCCACGCCCACACCATGTGACGCAGCCACAAGATTTTAATAACTTTTCATCCTGGAGGGGTGTAGATGCCACACAGCCAATTTTGTGAAGATAGGACAAAAATCCTGGGAGGAGTTCGTTAAATTCCAATGTATCCAAACAACCTTGTCTAGGGGGCGCCGTAGAGCCGATTGGAATTTCGACCGTGCAATTTTGTAGGACTCAGGATTCTATATGTCTGTACCAAATTTCATGTTTGTAGGATACAGCAGTGGTTTTTATGAGTATTTGAATATTTGTAGGGGGCGCTGTGGAGCCGTTTGACCACATTCATTCCTGAATTGTATATGAAACGTTAGTTCTTGAGATTAATGAGGATTTGTGTGGATTTGGTGATTTTACATGGATCCCTTCACCTCCAAAACCCATTTCGTTCCATATGGCGAATTTATTCAAAATGGCCGCCATGCCACGCCCACACGGTGTGACGTAGCCACAAGATTTTAATAACGTTTCATCCTGCATGGGTGTACATGCCACACAGCGAATTTGGTGAAGATGAGATAAAAATCCTAGGAGGAGTTCGTTAAATTCCAATGCCTGCGCACCACACTTTTTAGGGGGCGCTGTGGAGCTTTTTTGAAATTTCAACAGCAGGAATGTTTTTGTCTCGGGCTACTGTACATGTGTACCAAATTTCATGAATTTACGTGAAACTAGCCGTATTAACTCCATTAAAGCCCAATTTTCAAGGTGGCGCTATTGAGTCATTTTGCCATTCATATGTGTAATTCCCCCAAAATATCAAATTTTTGGGCGAATTTGCTCAAAATGGCCGCCATGCCACGCCCACACCGTGTGACGCAGCCACAAGATTTTAATAACTTTTCATCCTGGAGGGGTCTAGATGCCACACAGCGAATTTGGTGAAGATCGAACAAAAATCCTGGGAGGAGTTCGTTAATTTCCAATGCCTGCGCACGTGTTCCATTGTACAATGTTAAGCTTTTTGTTCAAAATGGCCGCCATGCCACGCCCACACCGTGTGACGCAGCCACAAGATTTTAATAACTTTTCATCCTGGAGGGGTTTAGATGCCACACAGCGAATTTGGTGAAAATCGGACAAAAATCCTAGGAGGAGTTCGTTTAATTCCAATGCCTGCACACTACGTGCTCTAGGGGGCGCCGTTGAGCCTTTGCTACATCTTCACAACCTCCTTGCTTAGTGTGATTTTTGCTACACTTCTGCCGTGAGAGAGATTCGTATCTGAAAAACGTCAGGGTTTCTGCTCCCTGACCTCAGGCTCACAGGCTCACAGGCTCGTTCATGCTGGCTGCGTTCCGCTCTGCTGCCCTGTACCCAGCAGTTCCCGTCGTCTGCAGGCCATCAGTGGGCCGCGATCCCCCTGAGTCTTGGAGCGTTCGTGACATTGTGAGGCAGGGTGTGGACAAGATGGAGCCCCGATCGCAGACGGTGAGTACATGTTAATGTTTTAAGAGGCACCTGGCTGCAGACCTCCACTGTGAGGACACCTCCACTGTCAGGATGGGACGTAACGGGTAACAAACAGAAAAGTACATTTAAGGCGTCCAGTCCGGTAGGTGGCGGTGACGCATGTGAAGTTGGTTTGGTAACCTCTAATTAAATCAAAAGAAGAAGCAGCCGTTTAACGCGAGTGTTTGTGACTGTTTCTCAATATACGCACTTGTCCACGGTACTACCTTGACTGTGACACAAAATGTAGTTTTAAGATTATTTGAGGCAATAAAGTGGTTGTATAAACATCAAATCTGTGGTCAATTTATCATGATAAATTCTGCTTAAAAATTTACTCCAACGATGTCGGAGATGTGAGTCTCCCCATTTGACGAGAGGCACCTGGCTGCAGATCTCCACTGTGAGGTCGCTTCCGCCGCAGACCTCCACTGTGAGGACACCTCCACTGTGAGGACAGGAAATGCACGGATGCATTACAAAATAAAATCGCGCAGTATTGCTAATGCATTAGCAATACAACGTAAAATCAACTAGACCATTGTCTACAGTATATATCGTTTTAATTTTTATATTAAACTTGATAATGAGCCCCTTTGTGAGTTTTATTCCTGCTAACAGAATAATCCTTAAATGTTATTTTTAATGCACAGTTACAGTCATAAGAATAGAACAAATACGTACTACATGTAATGAAGACAACACAGTAATTACTAATATAATGACAAAGTCGGCAACCGGGGACAATAAATAACAAAAGTGTGACCGTTAGATTCCCGTAAAACTACTTATATCCCGTTACAGAACCGTCAGAGCCAGCGGCAGATTTCAGAAAGTCTATCCGAGCTAAGGCTGCTGTCAGCGGGGAGCTGTGAGCGCTGACCGCCCGGTAGTAGCTGTCTAACGGGGACACTCATATCTCCGACATCGTTGGAGTCAATTTTTAAGCAGAATTTATCTTGATAAATTGACCACAGATTTGATGTTTATACAACCACTTTATTGCCTCAAATAATCTTTGAACTAAATTTTGTGTCACAGTCACGATCGTACCGTGGACAAGTGCGTATATTGAGAAATGGCCACATCCACTCGTTAAATGGCTGCTTCTTCTTTTGATTTAATTAGCGGTTACCAAACCAACTTTACATGCGTTACCGCCACCTACCGGACTGGACGCTTAAAATGTACTTCTCTGTTTTTTTACCCGTTACGTCCTGTCCTGACAGTGGAGGTGTTCTCACAGTGGAGGTCTGCGGCGGAAGCGACCTCACAGTGGAGGTCTGCAGCCAGGTACTCTTGCATTTGACAGCTACTACCGGGCGGTCAGCGCTCACAGCTCCCCGCTGACAGCAGCCTTAGCTCGGCTAGACTTTCTGAAATCTGCCGCTGGCTCTGACGGTTCTGTAACGGGATATAAGTACTTTTACGGGAATCTAACGGTTACACTTGTTATTTAATGTCCCCGGTCTCCCACTTTTTCATTATATTAGTAATTATTGTGTTGTCTTCATCACCTGTAGCACGTCTTTGTTCTATTCTTATGACTGTAACTGTGCATTAAAAATAACATTTAAGGATTATTCTGTTAGCAGGCATAAAAACTCACAATGGGGCTCATTCTCAAAATAATCACAAGTTTAATATATAAATTAAAACGATATATACTATAGACCAGTGGTCGAGTAGATTATACGTTGTTTACTACGCGATTTTATTTTGTAATGCATCCCGTGCATTTCCTGTCCTCACAGTGGAGGTCTGCAGCCAGGTGCCTCTCAGACTCAGGGGGATCGCGGCCCCCTGATGGCCTGCAGACGACGGGAACTGCTGGGTACAGGGCAGCAGAGCGGAACGCAGCCAGCATGAACGAGCCTGTGAGCCTGTGAGCCTGTGAGCCTGAGGTCAGGGAGCCGAAACCCTGACGTTTTTCAGATACGAATCTCTCTCACGGCAGAAGTGTAGCAAAAATCACGTGTAAAAATGAGAGCCAATTGTGAAGCCGAACGACTCGTAACTGGGGATTTGTCTGTATTTCCTGCAGATGTGAAGCCGAATAGAAACTTTTCAGCTACGAATATCTTTGTACGCATTGACAACTCTTTGTACGCATGGACAAATCTTATTACATGTACAACTTTTAATAGAGATTAGCATTTTTTTTTACACATTTGAAAACCTAATTACAGACAGACAAATCTCAGTTCGCATAGACAAATTTTTTTACACATTGACAAATCTCTCTTCGGACACACGGATTGAAATACAGATAGACAACTCTCCATTCGAATTGACAAATAGTTTTGCTACAATAATGCCCTCATACTGATAATACATGCTCATTAAGGTTCATGAAATTTATAGTGTGCATTTACTCTGGAAACAGACTAAGAAAGGATATGTTTCATCTGCGTGTTCATTTTGGAGAGTGTAGTTGTGATGCTGTTGAATTGTACAGCATTATAGAGGGGGATGTTTCAGTTATTCAGTGCTTACCTCTGTTACAGTTTATAATGTCTACACAGCAACTGCAGTAAAGCCTTCTGCGAAAATGAAATAAGTAAAAAATAATATAAAAACAAAACCAAGACACACAACATTCTTATCGTACTTGCACAATATTAACAGAGTGAGTTAATGTTGTAATTACCCTGCACTTTGACTAAGTGAAGGAGGATTGTATATTTTCCAGGGGATCTAATGTCTCCATGTGGACAAAAGGGCAGCTGAGACCATCTGTTGTTGCTGACCTGGACAACATGCTCTGCCATTTATTTATTTATTTATTTAGGACTGTGGTGAAGAGTGTTGTCTTGCTCATTGTTCAGAGTCTCACATAATCTGTGGCTATTGTTAGCACTGACAACACTAAGGTGAACTTTTTTGTAACTTTTAATTGTGTAACTTTTAAATCTGATAAAAGTTAATGTTCAGCTGAAGGTTTAGGTCTTTGCTTCCATGGATATGTAACTTTACACTGTAACATTAAATACAATACTTGCATGTGCACTTAGCATTTTTTTAACAAAATGTACACACATTATTCAATAATGTTAACCTGAACTTCCATGCTTTACTTTGACAATAACCTAACCATTAAGTAATTTATTGTTCGTCTGAAACCACTCACTCTCACACCTTGCGGTTAGTTTTTTGCGTATCGCCTATCACTAATCACCAAATCAGTTCTCTTGGTATTTAACACTACCTGCTGTTCCTCATACAGCTGCCAGGTGGTCTATGTTGCTTTGTGTGTTAGCTTTCCAGCTATTCCTACGGTGTTCTTGTTCTTTTTATCTCCTTGTATTTGACTATTTTGCTGTTTTTACATTTTTGCCTGCTCCCTGGGTGGAATTGTACGTTTCATTGATAAATCTACTGTATGTACAGTGCCAGTCAGAAGTTTGGAAAAACCTTCCCATTCAGTGGTTTTTATTTATTACAATTACTCTCTACATTGTAGATTAATACTGAAGACATCAAAAACATGAAACAACACGTATGGAATTATGTAGTAAACAAGAAAGTGTTAAACAAACCAGAATATCTTTTATATTTTGCATTCTTCAAAGTTGGTCCCTTTTGCTTTGATGACAGCTTTGCACACCATTCTCTCCCTTAGTTATGCTGCTATAGCATAAGTAAGGGAACTATTCCAGGAGGTAGTCTCCTGGAATGGTTTTGATTTAACAGGTGTGCCTTGTCAAGAGTCAATTTGTGGAATTACTTGCCTTCTTAATATGTTTGAGACCATTAGCTGTGTTGTGCAGAGGTAGAGTTAGGACACAGTGGGTTATTCAATTCAATTCAATTCAGTTTTATTTATATAGCGCATATTTACAACACAGGGCTGCACGGTGGATCGGTGGTTAGCAGCGTTGCCTCACAGCTAGAAGATCCCTGGTTCGCGTCCCGGTTAGGACGCCCGGAATCTTTCTGTGTGGAGTTTGCATGTTCTCCCTGTGCATGTGTGGGTTCTCACCGGGTACTCCGGCTTCCTCCCACAGTCCAACAACATGCTGAGGTTAATTGATTATTCTAAATTGTCCGTAGGTGTGAATGAGAGCATGCTTGTTTGTCTCTATATGTAGCCCTGTGATAGGCTGGCGACCTGTTCAGGGTGTCCCCTGCCTTCGCCCGAGTCAGCTGGGATAGGCTCCAGCGCCCCCCGCGACCCTAGTGAGGAATAAGCGGTGTATAGATAATGGATGGATATTTACAACACAGGTCGTCACAAAGCGCTTAACATTGTAAGAAAGAACAGGAAACAGAAAAACAGGAAACAGAAAAAAAAAGAAAAAGAAAAACCCAACAATCCAAGGTTGCTTTGGATTCCCTATGAGCAAGCAGTCAGCGACGGTGGGAAGGAACCAAAAACCCCCTATGGTAGGGAAGGGGGGAAAAAAACCTCCGACAGAACCAGGCTCAGGGAGAGCGGCCATCTGCCTTGACCGGTTGGGTTGGGAGTGGGGAAGAGGAGGGAGGGAGGGATAGTAGGAGAGATTGGGGTAGGGGTTGGAGGTGGTGAGGCCAGCGGCTGCAGATCAGGGATGTTGAGCTCCAGATCAGGGACGTTGAGCTCCAGACCAGGGACGATCAGCTCCAGATCAGGGACGTTGAGCTCCAGACCAGGGACGATCAGCTCCAGATCAGGGATGTTGAGCTCCAGATCCAGGGACATCCACGGAGAGAACAAGCAGGACACAGAACTTTGGGGGGGAAACATAGGTTAGTCATATGTAATGGTGATATATGACAGTACAGAAAGGAGAGGAGAGGAGAGGAGAGGAGCCCAGTGCATCAGGTGAGTCCCTCAGCAGTCTAAACCTATGGCAGCTTAACTGAGGGACAGCTCAGGTGGTCCTGAGCAGCCCTAACTATAAGACTTGTCAAATAGGAACGTTTTAAGCTTAATCTTAAAAGAAGAGAGGGTGTTTGCCCCCCGAACCCAAACTGGGAGCTGATTCCACAAGAGAGGAGCCTGATAACTGAAGGCTCTGCCTCCCATTCTACTTCTGGAAACTCTGAGAACCACAAGTAAACCTGCAGTCTCAGAGCGAAGGGCTCTGTTAGGATGATAAGGTACAATAAGGTCTTTAAGATAAGATGGAGCTTGTTCATTAACAGTTTTGTATGTTAGAAGCAGGATTTTAAATTCTATCCTGGATTTTACAGGGAGCCAATGAAGAGAAGCTAATACAGGAGAAATATGATCTCTTTTACTGGTTCCTGTCAGAACTCTGGCTGCAGCATTTTGGATCAGCTGGAGGTTTTTAAGAGAGTTACTGGGACATCCTGACAATAAAGAATTACAGTAGTCCAGCCTGGAGGTTACAAATGCATGGACTAGTTTCTCAGCATCACTCTGAGACAAGATACTTCTGATTTTGACAATATTACGTAAATGAAAGAATGATAAAGAATTTATCAAATATAACTCCAAGGTTTTTTACGGTAGAACTGGAGGCTAAGGCAATACCATCTAGGGTAACAATCTGGTTAGATAGTGAGTTTCTGAGGTGTTTCGGGCCAAATACAATAACCTCAGTTTTATTCGAATTTAAATGAAGAAAATTACAGGTCATCCAGGCAAGAGTACCTGGCTGCAGACCTCCACTGTGAGGTCGCTTCCGCCGCAGACCTCCACTGTGAGGACACCTCCACTGTCAGGACAGGACGTAACGGGTAAAAAACAGAGAAGTACATTTTAAGCGTCCAGTCCGGTAGGTGGCGGTAACGCATGTAAAGTTGGTTTGGTAACCGCTAATTAAATCAAAAGAAGAAGCAGCCATTTAACGAGTGGATGTGGCCATTTCTCAATATACGCACTTGTCCACGGTACGATCGTGACTGTGACACAAAATTTAGTTCAAAGATTATTTGAGGCAATAAAGTGGTTGTATAAACATCAAATCTGTGGTCAATTTATCAAGATAAATTCTGCTTAAAAATTGACTCCAACGATGTCGGAGATGTGAGTGTCCCCGTTTGACAGCTACTACCGGGCGGTCAGCGCTCACAGCTCCCCGCTGACAGCAGCCTTAGCTCGGATAGACTTTCTGAAATCTGCCGCTGGCTCTGACGGTTCTGTAGCAGGATAGAAGTAGTTTTACAGGTATCTATCGGTCACACTTTTGTTATTTAATGTCCCCGATCGCCGACTTTGTCATTATATTAGTAATTATTGTGTTGTCTTCATCACCTGTAGTACGTCTCTATTCTATTCTTATGACTGTAACTGTGCATTAAAAATAACATTTAAGGATTATTCTGTTAGCAGGAATAAAACTCACAAAGGGGCTCATTATCAAAATAATCACAAGTTTAATATATAAATTAAAACGATATATACTGTAGACAATGGTCTAGTTGATTTTACGTTGTATTGCTAATGCATTAGCAATACTGCGCGATTTTATTTTGTAATGCATCCGTGCATTTCCTGTCCTCACAGTGGAGGTGTCCTCACAGTGGAGGTCTGCGGCGGAAGCGACCTCACAGTGGAGGTCTGCAGCCAGGTGCCTCTCCATCCAGGCCTTTATGTCCTTCAGACATGCTTGGAGTTTGACCAACTGATTGGTTTCATTGGGTTTCATAGATAAATATAACTGGGTATCATTATTTGACCACTTTTTTTGTCTGCATTTATTCTCATCATTTAACATCACAGAAGGGAGTCAACTTTAATGAGATCAATGCATATTTTAGTCTTGCAGCAAAATATATTAATATTTAGTGTGTGTGACCATCACCGTCCACCCCTGCAGGCTAAGCTGTCATTCTTTATTGAATTTTCCTATCATGAGCCAGAGGGGGCAGTGCAGCACCTCAGTGAATTGAGGGGGAACAAATGACGGACAGGGCAAGACAAGACGAATAGGGAGGGTACAGTCAGGCAGTGCTATTTGAATCCTATAAGAGTGCTGTAAAATGCTGTGTCATTCCCAACAACTGATCCCACATCTGAAAATTGGGAACAAATAGTCACTACAGAAACAAATTGGACACCAGAAGTCCTGACAGTATACAGGGTTAGGATGCCAGAGGACAGGAGTGAGGGAAAAATGTATAAAGGGCGTGAGCTTAGTGCAAAGTCTGAAGAGTGACTCCGCACAATCAGGCGGGTCCCATAAGCTCTCAGAAAGGGGACTTGACAGGAGTTGGTAAGCCCTGAACAAACATGCATGTGTGATGGACACCGAAGCCCAGAGCGACTACCACGAGTCAGCAGGGCCAGGCTGGCCAAGTGCCCCCACACCCCAGGCCAGGGGAGCACCAGGAGGAATCACCCAGAGGACCACCCGGGCTGCAGATAACCTTAACCCCCAGCGTGCCAAGGACAAGACCGAGGACACGGGGCATGAAGGTCCACCCGCCACCCAACACCCATCCCCAACCATCCCGCCTGGCCCCCACCCCGACCAATCCCCACACCCCACCCACACTCACCCAACCCCCCACCCCAGAGGAGGCCACTGTTGTAATCCATAGTATGGCAAGAACGACTCAAATCAGTAAAGAGAAAAAACAGTCCATCATTACTTTGAGACATGAAAACCAGTTTATCTAGAAAAATTCAGGAACTTTGAATGTATCCTTGAATGCAGTTGCAAAAACCATCAAACATTATGATGAAAGTGGCTCTCATGAGGACCGCCCCAGGAAAGGAAAACCAAGAGTTGCCTCTGCTGCAGAGGATAAGTTCATTAGAGTTATCAGCCTCAGAAACCACAAATTAACAGCATCTCAGTTTAGAACCCACATAAATTCTTCACAGAGTTCAAGTAGTGGACAAATCTCAACATCAACTGTTCAGAGGAGACTGCATGAATCAGGAACTCAAGGTGAAAATGCTGCTGCAAAGAAGCCACGACTGAGGATGAACAACAAGAAGAAGAGAAGCACAAGGGATGGCCATTAGACCACTGGAAATGTGTACTTTGGTCTGATGAGTCCAAATTTGAGATTTTTGTTTCCAACTGCCGCGTCTTTGTGAGACCAGAGAAGATGAGTGGATGGTTTCTACATGTGCGGTTCCCTCTGTGAAGCATGGAGATTCAATTCAAGGCACACTTAACCAGCATGGAATGTGGTAGCCATACTGATAAAGTGTGCCTTGAATTTTGAATAAATCACCAACAGTGCCACTAGCAAAGTAACCCCACACCATCACACCTCCTCCTCCTCCATGCTTCACAGAGGGAACCACACATACAGAAACCATCTGCTCACCTTCTCTAGTCTCACAAAGACACGGCAGTTGGAACCAAAGATATCAAATTTGGACTCATCAGACCAAAGTACAGATTTCCACTCATCTAACGCCCATTCCTTGTGTTTCTCTTCCTTGTTGTTCATCCTCAGTCGTCGCTTCTTTGCAGCAGTTCCACCATAAAGGCCTGATTTTCACAGTCTCCTCTGAGCAGTTGATGTTGAGATTTGTTTGCTATTTGAACTCTGCGAAGAATTTAGGTGGGCTCTAATCTTCATGGCTGTTCAGTTTCTGTAGCGCTGCAGGATTTAGATTGTAATGAAAAATTTACCCAAAATGAGGTAAAACGAGAACAGGAGCAATGAAAACACCCAAAAAATGCAGCTCAGAGTTCAAAGGGTTAAAATATTTTGTCAGTCTGCATCGTAAATCCATCAGTTTAACCTGAATGCCTGTACATCTTTTACTTATTCTTTTGTTTTTCTTGGTGCATGTGTTTGTTATTCAGTGTGTTTGGAGGTTGAAGCAGCTTTCATTAGTTCAGTTCTGCATAGCACACACATGCACACACACAAAATGTTTATAATGTGTTATAAAGTGAAAAATTAACATATTTCAAACATGACATTATTTGTGTGTGGACCAAAATATAATACAAACAATAATACAAATGATTATTCTTAACCAAAATTACAAAAATGGCATAAAAACACATTGATTCATATGCGTGCTATGGGTGGGCTGGACTTAAGTAGCAAGTGCCTGGACAGAAAAGGACCTTGTGATTCCTTGACTTCGTGCCTGTCTGAACTAGCTTAAAGCTCCATGTTTTGGAGTGGCAGAATCAAAGTCCAGACTTCAATTCAATTGAGATGCTGTGGCAAGACCTTAAAGGGACAGTTTACGCTCGTAAACCATCTAATGTGGCCAGATTAAAACTATTCTGCAGAGAAGAGTGGACCAAAATTCCTCCATGATGATAAAAGACTAATCACAGGCTGTCACAAACATTTATTAACTGCAGTTGTTGCTGCTAAGGGTGGCTCAACCAGTTATTAGGTTTAGTGGGGCAATTACTTTCTCACAGGGGTGATATAGGTTTTCAATAAATCTTCAGTAAATGTATTTATTTATTGAAAAACTGCATTTTGTGTTTTGTGGGTGATCCCTGTCTAATATTAAAATGAATTTGATGATCTGGAACATTAAAATTTTTTTCACAGCACTGTGTGTCTTTGGACAGGAATGCACGAAAGGTCACACAGTATGTGAACATATTCAGTGAAATAAACATAAGCAAACATACATCGTCACATAGAAAGTGACACAAGACTGATTCAGATTCCAGAATTCATCTGCAATGGAGTACAGTCTCATAGAATTGGTGACATTACTATTGACTCTTTTTGAAAATGTCTCAACTGATTCTTCTGTGTTATTGGCATAGACTGTATATAAAACATGGAAGTAGCTGCCACGATGTCACCCATTGGGCTATTTATATAATTCTGTAACCATTACAATTTTTTGAAATTCGATGTAATGAGTGAGAGATTGATCTGACTGAGAAGCCTGGGACACTGCCCAAACTATAGCAACTTGCCAAGCACATGGTAGTCACACCCTAAAACATCATCATCTATAGTATGATCTATGCGATCATAATTTGCGAAATAAACATCCTTCTATATTCAAAAATTCTTGAAACTAGCGAATGAGACCATAAACTCATAACGAAACTTTTTACTGAGCTAACAGATCACATGAAAACTAGCCTGATTTTCTCATATACCTCTATACAATCAGACTGCTTTTTGCAACCAGAACAGTTATCTGCTGCTGGCTGTTGGACAGAATGCAGGTGTAATGCACTTCTGGGTAAGTTCCCTTTTCAGACCTGAAGACTAACTCAATATTTTATACTTAGTCTCTGTTAGACATAGACTTGAATGAGTGTGTAAGAGCAGGACATTCACTTTCGCTTGCCATGTCACAGCATTTAATGTTCAGTTCATTATGGTTCACAGATTGTAATTTGTGACTTTAACAAACCAACTGTCTCATTACCTGGTTATGTTTTTTAAACCATATCAGCATCTCAAATCTTTTTTGTACGTGTGGTCTTTGAACACACCACAGCACACACAGGAAACTCCTGTGGCATTGTTTGTGCTCAGATGAATTACTGTGTGATTGAAATGCCTGGTTTAAGGGTTATGGCTGGATTCAGCCTGAGGGAGGATTGCAAAAAGAGGAAGAGGAAGAGAAGGAGGATGGAGGAAGACATGAGTGGAACAATGTAAGGCTGGAGAGGGTTACGGATGAAGACACAAAAAATGAAAATTAACCTAGTTTGGATTTAAAACATCAGGAGATGTGGTCTGTGAGGAGAGGAAGAAACAGTATTTAAGACAAGCGACTGGGAGAAGAAGAAGGAGAGAAACCAAAGTCAGTTGAAAGTATTTATTGTTTATCAACAAATGTCGACTTGAAGGGAGCAGAGATAAAATGATGAGATTACTTAAATGATAATTATAATCAAATAAAAACTGAAATATGCAGACATAACTATATTAATAAATATATTATTAAAAAGTATTTTACAGAAAATGTGTTTATTAAAACAAACAAACCCACTGATTGATTTCTACATCGGGACAATTGCAGTAGTTGAAATAAAACCCTAAATTATGGTCTCCAGTTTCTTTAAAGTTTATTTGTGATTTTTATTTTGCAAATGATCTGAAACAGAACAAGCTAAAACTGAAAAACCGATTCCAACAGCAACAAACAGAGTTCTCCCTGGAGAATGAGAGGATCGCCTCTCTGCGACTGTGTGTTGCAGAGGAGAACACTATGACTGTTCTTTGTGCTTATGCACTGAACCGCAGCTCAGAGTATTTGGCCTTCTTGTAGTCTCTGGGTGGTGTCCTGGAAGAGGTGCCACCTAGGGACTCCAAAGTTCTCCTGGGTGACTTTAACGCTCACGTGAACAATGATGGAGAAACCTGGAAGAGGGGTGATTGGAGGAATGGCCTGCCCGATCTGAACCAGAGCAGTGCTTTGTTACTGGTCTTCTGTACCAGTCATAGATTGGCCATAACAAACACCATGTTCAAGCATAAGGTGGCTCATAAGTGTACTTGGTATAAGAGCACCTTAGGCCAAAGGTCGATGATCGACTTTGTAGTCATGTCATCAGACCTGCAATCATATGTCTCAGACGCTCAGGTGAAGAGAGGAGCAGAGCTGTCAACTGATCACCACCTGGTGGTGAGTTGGATCCGATGTCAGGGAAGGCTGCTGGACAGACCTGGTAAACCCAAATGTGTAGTGAGGGTGAGCTGGGAACATCTGGCAGAGGCCCCTGTCCGTGAGGTTTTCAACTCCCACCTCCGGAAGAGTTTCTCCTGTATCCCAGGGGAGGTTGGGAACATGGAATCTGAGTGGACCATGTTCAAAGCCTCCATTTCAGAAGCGGCTGTTGGAGGAACTGTGACCAGAAGGTCACTGGTGCCTGTCGCAGTGGCAACCCAGAAACACTAGCAGTGTTGCATACTGGTGGACACTAGTAGTGAAGGAGGCTCTCTGGGTTTGGTTGGCTGGGGGGTCTCCTGATGCAGCAGACAGGTACCGGTCAGCCAAAAGGGCTGCAGCTGCAGCAGTTAGCAGCAGCTAAAACTTGGGAGTGGGAGGAGTTCGGAGAGGCTATGGAAAAGGATTTTTGGTTGGCTTCAAGGAAATTCTGGCAAAACACCTCAGGCAGGTGAGGCAGTGCTTTGCCAAGACTGTGTACAGTCGGGAGAACTGCTGACTCAGACAGTGGACATTGGCGGGCAATGGAAAGAGCACTTTGAGAAACTGCTGAACCCAGTTAACACGTCCACTGCTGAGGAGGCAGAGCCTGAAGACTCGGGAGAATCATCGTCCATATCCATGGTAGAGGTTGCAGAGGTAGAGGTTGCAGAGGCGCCACACACAGGCGCCATCTTGGCTGCTAAACTCCTTCTATGCAGACTTTCTGTGGTTTTTATTACAACTTATGTTGTCATGTCAGCCTTAGCGCTCAGTGACTGCGCCTACACTGTTCGGACCTATGACCGTGGTTCTCTTTGTAACATCAAAGAGTTAATGGAGCATCTCTTCAATGACTGGGACAGCTACAAACAAGCATTCCCACCACTGTTTGTGTATGCGTCCATCTCCCCAGAATACCTGTTGCTGTCACGAGTCCCAGGTAATCCAAAGAAGAGGGCGAGGAAAAGAGGCTGCAGGTCCGGCGTCCAGGTTAAGATCAAGTGAGCCACGTGGACTGCCTGTGGCCTCTCTCGGCTGAACAGAAGCTACAGGTGACCGATTACTCTCCAGCGGGCGGTGTTTGGAAACACTTCCCCACCGCCGCTTCCCTACAATCCAGAGTTGAAGAACTGGTCATCGAGCCGCTGGGTCATTGGGATCATCCTGGACTTCCAAGTTTACACCGACAGAAAAACAACTGACCCTAGGCCACCGGTATAGTCGCATGTCACGTGACCTCGGTTGTGGCCAATCCCACTGCATGCAGCTGACATGAGCACAGTGACATCATTCCCATCAAGTTGTACTGGACTTTTAAATGCTTGCTCTATTACAAATAAATCCTTGTCTCTTAATGAGCTGTTCACCAGAGAGAACTTGGACTTAATGTTTCTCACGGAGACGTGGCAGAGAGATGGGGAGTTTCTTGACCTACCGCCCTCCTGGCCCTGCTGGTGTCTTCTTAAATGATTTTAATGACTTTTTATCGTCTGTAATAAAACAGGAGAACATTTTAATTCTTGGAGATTTTAACTTTCACATTGATGATGGCTCATCTAGCCCAGCAGTTGAACTTTTATCTATGACTCAATCTTTCAATTTCAAGCAGCATGTGTCAGGCCTCACCCAGAGCAAAGTCATACTCTGGACCTGGTATTTTCACTTGGTCTACATGTTGGAAATGTGCGTGTAGAGGATGTCCATCTGAGCGACCATAACTGTGTGTTCTTTAAACTTAATGTCCCTCCTGAGGCTAGGTCTGTCCCTAAAAGGGCAGAAAAGAGGATTGTTACGGAGACTACAGCTGAGAGATTCTGTGTTGGATCCCTGTGATTTGAGTCAATGTGCTGATGTTGATGGTTTTATGTACTGCTTTAATTCACACTGTGGCTCTATTATAGACCAAGTGGCACCACTAAAATCTAGCCACGTCTCCCGAAAGCTGTCATGTCCCTGGTTCAATGAAAACATTTTGAACCTCAGAAGATTGTGTTGCAAAATTGAGCACCTTTGGAAATCCACTAAGCTTGAGGTTCACAGACTACATCTCAGTGATCTAATGTCCTCCTTAAACAAAACAAGTAAGGAGGCCAGATCCAACTATTTCGCTAAACTGATACACTATATTACCAAAAGTATTTGCTCACCCATCCAAATGATCAGAATCAGGTGTCCTAATCACTTGGCCTGGCCACAGATGTATAAAATCAAGCACCTATGTTACAAGAAAACACGGAGACCCAGGTGCAGACAGGGAAACTCACGATACAAACGTTTAGTTGCAAGAAAAAACAATTTATTAAAAACTCAATCAAAACAATTACAAAGAAGAATCGGCAGCTAACAGCTGGACATTAATTAATCAAAAACACAAAGCGCCAGTCAAAGCGAAACTACGGATTTAAACACAGAACGCCAGTCAAAGCGAAACTACGGATTTAAACACAGAACGCCAGTCAAAGCAAAACTATACGGATTTAAACACAGAACGCCAGTCAAAGCGAAACTACTGATTTAAATACAGAACGCCAGTCAAAGCGAAACTATGGATTTAAACACAGAACGCCAGTCAAAGCGAAACTACGGATTTAAACACAGAACGCCAGTCAAAGCGAAACTACAGATTTAAACACAGAACGCCAGTCAAAGCGAAACTACGGATTTAAACACAGAACGCCGGTAAGGCGAACACTTCACAAAAAATAAAGGAAACTCGGCGAAACATAAACTAGCATGAAGGCTTACTACATGACTGTCTGCCGGCCAGGGAGTGGGTTGTCGTAAGGCAGCTGTGGCTATGTGGCGTGAAAAAAGGCAGGAGGAGAGTCCAAGAAGAACCGGGTGGGGATGGTGAATGGAAAACCAGTGGTTCCAGCAGCAGTAAGCAGGCGGGTATAAGATGCGCAGCTGGGAGCGGCTCCGAGTCTGTGAGCAGACGGAAAAAAAACGTGTTCATAAACACAGCTAAGCAACATTTAAAAACTGCATACAGGTCAGAGAGCACTGACGGTAGCTATATCACGGTCTGACGTGGAATGAAGAACTCAGCCAGGCTTTATGGTACAAACAATTAGGTGCAGGTGACGCGCTCCAGCCACAGGTGTCCCGAACTGATGAATCAGCCAGGTGAGGGAGAGACTGCCACTAAGCAGAGGGGGTGGAGCCCATGACAGAACCCCTCCCTCTATGTGCGCCTCCTGGCGCACGACTGAGCCGTTCAGGATGCCGGCGATTGAAATCCTGAATTAGGGTATCGTCCAGGATGTGGCGACGAGGAACCCAGCTCCGCTCCTCTGGTCCATATCGCTCCCAATCCACAAGATACTGGAGGCACCACCCATGCCTACGCACGTCCAAAAGTCGTCGGACTGTGTAAGCCGGTGCATCATCCACCATCCTGGGTGGTGGAGGGGGACGGATAAGGGGGGCCAGAGCACTCTCCCGGACAGGTTTGATCTGGGAGACGTGGAATGTGGGATGAATCCTCATGGTAAGGGGCAGCTTGAGACGTACAGCACTGCGGTTGATAATGCGGTCAACAACAAAAGGACCCACGAAACGTGGAGCAAGTTTCCTGGACCCCACTTTTAAGGGGAGGTCCTTGGCCCTCAACCAAACACTCTGTCCAGGAATGTATATGGGGACAGAGTGTTTGGTTTGATCAATGCCGGTTGGCCTGTGCCTCCATCCTCCGTGACGAGCGTAGGAGAGCGCCTCGGGCACGTCTCCAGGTCCGCTCACATCTACGAATAAACCTGTGCACTGATGGAACGGCAATTTCTTGCTCTTGTGAAGGAAAGAGAGGAGGCTGATAACCCAGAGCACATTGAAAAGGGGAGAGACCAGAAGAGGCGTTAATCAATGAATTATGCGCATACTCAACCCAAGGTAGCTGAGAACTCTAGGTTGACGGGTTTTCCGAGCAGATGCAGTGAAGGACAGACTCCAATTCTTGATTGGCCCGCTCCGTTTGGCCATTGGACTAGGGGTGGAAACCTGACGATAAGCTAACCTTTGCCCCAAGTGCCGTGCAGAATGTTTTCCAAACTTCAGAAGTAAACTGAGGCCCTCTGTCTGAAACGATATCAGCCGGAATACCATGCAGCCTAAACACCTGGTTAATCATAATCTCTGCAGTTTCTCTAGCGGATGGCAGTTTAGGTAAGGCAATGAAGTGTGCTGATTTGGAAAATCGGTCAATAACAGTCAAGATAGTGGTGTTACCATTTGAGGGCGGAAGGCCAGTGACGAAGTCCAGAGCGATGTGGGACCAGGGTCTCTTGGGGATAGGAAGGGGGTGCAGCAAACCAGAGCTGGGCTGATTTGATGTCTTATTTCGGGCACAGATGGAGCAGGCAGCAATAAATTCTCGGGTGTCTTTTTCCATAGAAGGCCACCGGAGGAAGTGAAGAGTACGGAAAGTTCCAGGGTGACAAGTAAGACGGGAAGTGTGAGCCCACTGCAGAACCTGGGAACGAACAGCATCCGGTATGTACAGGTTGTTTGGAGGACCATTACCTGGGTCTGGTTGTTGGGCTTGAGCTTGGCGAACCAGGGACTCGATCTCCCAAGTGAGGGTGGACACAAAACAGGCTTTTGGCAGAATAGGTTCTGGTTCTCCTGGAGGATCCTCAGATGCAAACTGTCGAGATAGGGCATCCGGTTTGATGTTCCGTGAACCGGGTCGGTAGGTGAGGGTGAATCTAAATCGTCCAAAAAACAGCGTCCACCGAGCCTGGCGGGCATTGAGTCTCTTAGCAGTCTGCACGTATTCCAAGTTTTTATTGTCTGTCCAGACAATAAAAGGTTGTTCAGATCCTTCTAACCAATGTCTCCATTCTTCAAGAGCTAGCTTTACAGCCAACAGTTCACGGTTACCAATGTCATAATTCTTTTTAGCAGGAGACAGTTTGTGTGAAAAGAAAGCACAGGGATGAAGCTTTCCATCCTTTGGGGAATGCTGAGAGAGGACTGCACCAACTCCGGTATCAGAGGCATCTACTTCTACAACAAACTGTAATTCAGGATCAGGCTGTGTAAGGATGGGTGCGGTGGTGAAACGGATCTTCAGATCTCGGAAGGCCTGCGTGGCTTCAGGGGTCCATAAAAAAACGCTTGGAGGTGGAAGTCAGCGCAGTCAAAGAGGCAGCAACCTTGCTGTAGTTCCTGATGAATTGACAGTAAAAATTGGCAAACCCGAGGAACCACTGAAGCTGTTTCCGATTTTCCGGTTGTGGCCAATCCCTGACAGCAGACACTTTAGCTGGGTCCATACACACTTCTCCCTGAGAGATGATGAAGCCCAGGAAAGAGACTTTAGAGGTGTGAAATTCGCACTTCTCTGCTTTCACAAACAGACGATTCTTGAGGAGCCTCTCCAACACTTGGCGGACTTGTCCAACATGTTTTTCTAGATTTCGGGAGTAGATCAAGATGTCATCCAAATACACAAATACAAACCTGTTGATCATATCACGCAGGACATCATTGATCAGGTTCTGGAAAACTGCAGGGGCATTGGTGAGTCCGAATGGCATTACAAGATACTCAAAATGGCCCAAAGGTGTGTTAAAAGCAGTCTTACATTCATCTCCTTCCCGAATGCGAACGACGTGGTAAGCGTTCCGTAGATCCAGTTTTGTGAAGATTGTAGAGCCATGCAGGGAGGTGAAAGCAGAATTGATCAAAGGTAGTGGATACTTATTCCTAATAGTGATGCTATTCATACCTCTGAAGTTGATGCAGGGGCGGAGTGTCTTGTCCTTCTTATCAACAAAAAAGAATCCAGCGCCAACAGGTGAGGAGGAAGGACAAATGATTCCTGCAGCAAGGCAATCCCTGATGTACGACTCCATGGCTGAATGCTCAGAACTGGTCAGATTGTACAGACGACTGCTAGGCAGAGTAGCTCCCGGGAGAAGGTCTATGGCACAATCATAGGGCCGGTGCGGGGGAAGAGAGAGAGCACGATCCTTACTAAAAACTGGAACCAGGTCATGATAAATTTCAGGAACCTTCTGTAAGTCAATGGCCTCTGAGGAACTGGGGGTGTCAGGAGTGTTGGGAGTTAAGGCAGAACGTAGACAATCGGCATGGCAGCGGGAGCTCCAGGAGAGGATTTTCATCTGCGACCAGTCTATATGAGGATTGTGTTTCTTTAACCAAGGTAGTCCAAGAACTAGTGGGGAGACGGTATGGTTCATAAGGTGGAGGGAAATGGTTTCGTGGTGATTTCCTGTGAGGATTAGGGTGACCGGAACCGACCTGCGCTGGACCTGGGCTAAGTGGTGACCATTTAAACCCCGAGTTTCGAGAGGGAATGAAAGAGCTTCAGTGGGAATCTGCATTTGTTTGGTCAGGTTAGTGTCAATAAAACTCTCTTTGGGTCCCGAGTCAATTAAAGCAGACAAGGACAAAGACTGACCACACCAACAGATGTGTGTGATCTCGGCTTCCATTCCGAGATCACACAGTAAACGTCTCAGCCAGATACCTTCTTGAGCACCTCGACTGAGTGCGATATACTCAGCTTCTGCTGTTGAAAGTGCAACTGTTGCCTGTTTCTTGCTGAGCCAGCTCACCGCTCCACCACTCAGTAGAAACATGTTGCTTGTTGTCGAGCGGCGGTCATCCTGATCACCAGCCCAGTCAGCATCTGAGAATCCAATCAAAGCTCCAGAATCTGACCGCTCATACTTGAGAGTAAGGTTCACCGTACCCTTCAAGTATCTAAATATCCTCTTCACAGCAGTCAGATGTGCAGCATCTGGACTTGCATTGAACTTAGACACAGCACTCACCGCTTGAGCTATGTCTGGTCGTGTGGCCATTGCAGCATACAGCAGATTTCCAACCATTGACTGATAGTTTTGTTGGTGTACTGGTTTACTAACACCATCATTTTTTTTCAGTTTGACATTGGCATCAGCAGGAGTTGTTACAGGATTTGCATTATCCATTCCATATTTCTGAAGTATGGCTTCAATGCAATGCTTCTGATGAAGAAAGACACAGCTCTTCTCTTTGTTTTGAACCACAGAGATGCCCAGGATATAGGACAGCTCACCCATGTCTTTCATCTTGTAGCGCTCCTTGAGAGCTGCTTTCAGCTCGTTCATGCTCTCAGTCGACTCTGTTATCAGAATGAGATCATCCACGTAACTGCTAGTATCTCAAGTTCTTGCCTTGATCTCACAAATACACAGGGGTCTGATGTGCTCTGTCTGAATCCAAGTTCCATCATGAACTCTGTGAAGGCCTTGCTCCAGCAACAAGGAGACTGCTTCAGTCCATAGATTGATTTTTTTAGTTTGCACACCAGGTGTTCCTGCCCTGTTTTGATGTATCCCTCTGGTTGCTCCATGTAGATCTCTTCTTCCAGGTGTCCACTGAGGAAAGCAGTTACAACATCCATTTGATGCACATGTAGATTGTTTTGAATAGCAAAGGACAGTAATGTATGAACAGAGCTGAATCGTACCACTGGTGAAAATGTCTCATCATAGTCAGTACCATACAACTGTGAGTAGCCCTTGGCGACGAGTCTGCACTTGTATCTCTCCACTCGTCCATCACTATGATGCTTGACTTTGAACACCCATCTTGATCCTACTGCCTTTCTTCCTTTTGGTAAATCCACTAAGTCCCATGTCTCATTTTCCAGCAGCGACTCATATTCCAAATCAGCCGCCTCCTGCCATTCCTTTGCATTTTGACTCATCATTGCTTCTTTCATTGTGAGTGGCTCTGTCACACGACACATATTGGCATGATGATCAACAATAACTGTGTCAGCAAACTCATCATATCCATATCTCCTTGGAGACTTTCTGATTCTGCCGCTTGTTCTGACCGTATCATCAGCAGTAACCTCACCTTGTGTTCTACTGTCATCTGCTTCAACGGTTATCTCGTTCTCTGAGCAGAGGACTTCTGCTTTCTGATTCCAGTCAAAGTTTGATTCATTGAAAATGACATCACAACGGATTAGAATCCTTTTTTTCTCTTCATCATAAAGGCGATAGCCCTTGGCATTGTTTGCATATCCCACGAAACGAAGCTTCACAGCCTTTTTGTCCAGTTTCCGTCTCTCTTCATCTGGGATATGTGCATAAGCAGCACATCCAAACACTCTCATGTGACTCATGTCAGGTTTTTTTCCACACCATCTCTTGTAGGGTGTTTCTTGCTTCAGGACAGATGTGGGCAGCCTGTTCTGTATGTAAGCTGCAGTTGCTACAGCCTCTGCCCAGTACTTCTTCGGCAACTTGGCATGTGACAGCATGCTTCTAGCTGCTTCAACTAATGTCCTGTTTTTTCTTTCTGCAACACCATTTTGCTGTGGTGAGTGAGGTACAGTCACTTCATGGTGGATGCTTCGAGTCTTCAAATATTCTTGAAACTCCTTTGATGTGTACTCACCACCATTGTCTGTTCTCAGCCTTGTGACATTCTGTCCACACTCATTTGAGAATGTTCTTTCAAATTCCTTGAATTTGTTTAGCACCTAACTTTTCTGTTTCAGGAAGTATACCTTGCAGCATCTGGAGTAATCATCAATGAAAGTCACAAAATATTTAGCTCCACCTATAGATTCAGTCTGCATGGGACCACAGACGTCACTATGAATCAGCTGCATTCTGCGTTTGGAACGGATTCCTCCAATCGACTTGTATGGCTTTTTAGTCAGCTTGCCTTCTACACATCCTTCACAGAAAGGAACCTCTGTTTCTGTAGAGAGGTCCACTCCATTCACCAGATCTTTTAGTTCCTTCAGCTTGGTAGTGTGACCCAGGCGCTGGTGCCATAAGCTGGCTGCTACTGATGCACTATGACAGACAGGTAAAGTTCTTTCAACATTCAGCTGATATAGTCCGTCAGCTCTTTGTGTTCCCATTCCTTGAAGAGTTACATTTTTTCCACGTATGTAGCAGTGAGACTTCCTAAACTGCACTGTGTTTCCTTTCTTGGTAGCTGCTCCCACTGAGAACAGATTTCCAGACAGCTTTGGAACATACAGCACGTCATACATTGTGACATTTTTTACACCACTTGTTTTGAAAGTCATTTTCATGTTAACATTTCCTATTCCTTGGGCATCAACCACCCTGCCATCACCAAGTTTCACAGACTGTGCTTTTGTGAATTGCTGGTATTCTTGAAGAATGTCTTTATCACATGTCATGTGCTTTGATGCTCCTGAATCAATCAACCATTCAACCTGTTGTGATCTGTCAGTTGGGTTTGCCTCTTTGGTGACAAAAGCACTTTCATTTTCTGCATCGTCACACATCATGTTTTTTGCCTTGTGGATTTTCTTTTTAGCTTTGTGTTTCAAGCTCGGACAGTCACGTTTAATATGACCTTCTTTCCCACATTTGTAACACCGCCACATCTTTTGTCTTTCTGCTCCCACTGACCTGGAGTTGTCCTGCAAATTTCCTGGAAATTGTGATGACATGGCTGATGCACCACCTGACGTGGCAACACTGTAGCTTTCATTAGCATTCACCCGCTTTTGCTCTTCATTTATTAATGCTTGCTGAACAAACTGCAGTGTCAGATTGTCAATTTTTGTTTCTAGTGCAGTGACAACCGTAGCATAAGTTGGTGGCAAACTTCCCAAAAGTGTTACAATTTGGTCCTCTTCTTTAATGACAGCTCCTATTGCTGATAGCTGATCAGTTAGCTCCTTCATCTGTTTCAAATGTTCAGTTAAACGATCTCCTTCCTTCATTTCACATCGGAAATATTTTTTCTTCAGGAACAGTTTATTTGCCAAAGTATCTCTCTCAAAATGGCCTTTCAGCGTAGTCCACGCTTCTTTGGGAGTCTGGCAGCTTGTTATCAGGTACAACTGGGGTGTACTTACATTCAGCACTAACATGGAGAATGCTTTTTCTTTCCGTTTGGTGAATTCAGCTTGAGCTTGTGCATTAGCATCTGCGGCTAGCGTGTCCGTCTCTGTTAGCATACCCCATAGTCCTTTAGCCTTTAGTAAGTGCTCCATCTGAAACTTCCACGTTGCCCAGTTCTCTGGTCCGCTCAGCTTGTCTATAAACAGCTTGTCATCCATTGTGAAATTCCACAACACTGTTTACTTCACACAAAGCTCCGTGTAAAGACAGCCTTTTCAGCGTCGAACTGGGCCCATAACCTGTTGCATGTTTTACGTGAACTTTATTACATCTGCATAGAGAACAACAACGTCACAGCCGACAAGCAGAGGACAACCAGGAAGACAGCGCCACCCATTGGCAAAAATTACTGTACTACAACATGGCTCACCTGTATCCTCCCTATTACGGGTGAGCCGGTCCTTTTCCCAATCTCTTGGGGCATGTGGCGACATAATGGCCCGTCTTTCCACAATAAAGGCAGGCGTTGGTCGCTCGGCGAAGGTTCTTCTCCTGGGGAGTTAACCGGGTACTTCCCAGCTGCATAGGCTCTGACTTAGGGAAAGCTTGATGGGAAGTGGATGGAGCAGAGCGCATGGATGCAGGGGATTGTAGAGCGGAGTTTGGAACTCGGGAAGCCAGTTCCCGGCGTCGTTCACGCAGCCGATTATCCAAGCTGATGGTCAACTCAATCATTTTATCTAGTGTGGAAACATAGTCTCTTGCTGCCAATTCATCCTTCAAATTCTCATTTAATCCTCTGTAGAAAGCTCCGAGGAGTGCCTCTTCATTCCATCCGCTCTCAGCCGCCAAGGTGCGGAAATCCAGGGCAAATTCAGCAACACTGCGACCCCCCTGGCGGATTGAAAAAAGGCGATTTCCTGCATCTCGCCCCTTCAATGGGTGATCAGAAGCCTTCTTCATCTCATTGACAAAAGCCACATAAGAATTACATTCCACCGACTGCCTCTCCCAGAGAGCTGCTCCCCACTCCCTAGCAGCACCTGTCAGTAAACTAATTAAATATGCTATACGCGCACGATCAGAAGCATAGGACTGAGGCTGTAACTCGAACACAAGAGATACTTGTGTAAGAAAAGCCTGACAAGAGCCAAAGTCGCCACTATACCGCTCAGGAACTGGCACAAAAGGTTCCTTAGCTACCATCAAAGGAGCTGCTCCAGGCTGAACAACATGGGCAGACAAACTAGAAACCTGACCTGACAACTGCGTGATCTGTTCTATTAACAACTGATTGCTCTCAGCCAATCTACGCAGCAGTTGGTCATGCTGTCCTAATAAACTGCCTTTATGAGAAACCGCATGCTGCAGACTTAACAAAGGCTCTGCCTGATCTGTACCGGTCTCGCTGTCTGCTGGGTTCATCGTGGTCAGACAGTAATGTTACAATAAAAACACGGAGACCCAGGTGCAGACAGGGAAACTCACGATACAAGCGTTTAGTTGCAAGAAAAAACAATTTATTACAAACTCAATCAAAACAATTACAAAGAAGAATCGGCAGCTAACAGCTGGACATTAATTAATCAAAAACACAAAGCGCCAGCAAAAGCGAAACTACTGATTTAAACACAGGACGCCAGTCAAAGCGAAACTGCGGATTTAAACACAGAACGCCAGTCAAAGCGAAACTATAAGGTTTTAAACACAGAACGCCAGTCAAAGCGAAACTACAGATTTAAACACAAAACGCCAGTCAAAGCGAAACTACGGATTTAAACACAGAACGCCAGTCAAAGCGAAACTACGGATTTAAACACAGAACGCCGGTAATGCGAACACTTCACAAAAAATAAAGGAAACTCGGTGAAACATAAACTAGCATGAAGGCTTACTACATGACTGTCTGCCGGCCAGGGAGTGGGTTGTCGTAAGGCAGCTGTGGCTATGTGGCGTGAAAAAAGGCAGGAGGAGAGTCCAAGAAGAACCGGGTGGCGATGGTGTATGGAAAACCAGTGGTTCTGGCAGCAGTAAGCAGGCGGGTATAGGATGCGCGGCTGGGAGCGGCTCCGAGTCTGTGAGCAGACGGAAAAAAAACGTGTTCATAAACACAGCTAAGCAACATTTAAAAACTGTATACAGGTCAGAGAGCACTGACGGTAGCTATATCACGGTCTGACGTGGAATGAAGAACTCAGCCAGGCTTTATGGTACAAACGATTAGGTGCAGGTGACGCGCTCCAGCCACAGGTGTCCCGAATTGATGAATCAGCCAGGTGAGGGAGAGACTGCCACTAAGCAGAGGGGGTGGGGCCCATGACAACCTAGGCATGCAGACTGTTTTGACAAACATTTGTAAAAGAATGGGTCGCTCTTAGGAGCTCAGTGACTTCCAGCGTGGAACTGTCATAGGATGCCACCTGTGCAACAAATCCAGTCGGGAAATTTCCTCGCTCCTAAATATTCCACAGTCAACTGTCAGTTTATTATAAGAAAATGGAAGAGTTTGGGAACAACAGCAACTCAGCCACGACGTGGTAGGCCATGTAAACTGACGGAGAGGGGTCAGCGGATGCTTAGGCACATAGTGCAAAGAGGTCGCCGACTTCCTGCACAATCAATTGCTGCAGAGCTCCAAACTTCATGTGGCCTTCAGATTAGCCCAAGTACAGTACGCAGAGAGCTTCATGGAATGGGTTTCCATGGCAGAGCAGCTGCATCCAAGCCCCACATCACCAAGTGCAATGCCAAGCGCCGGATGCACTGGTGTAAAGCATGCCGCCACTGGACTATAGAGCAGTGGAGACACGTTCTCTGGAGTGATGAATCACGCTTTTCCATCTGGCAATCTGATGGACCAGTCTGGGTTTGGAGGTTGCCAGGAGAACGGTACATTTCAGACTGCATTGTGCCAAGTGTGAAATTTGGTGGAGGAGGAATTATGGTGTGGGGTTGTTTTTCAGGAGTCGGGCTTGGCCCCTTAGTTCCAGTGAAAGGAACTTTCAATGCTTCAGGATACCAAAACATTTTGGACAATTCTATGCTCCCGACCTTGTGGGAACAGTTTGGAGCGGGCCCCTTCCTCTTCCAACATGACTGTTCACCAGTGCACAAAGCAAGGTCCATACAGACATGGATGACAGAGTCTGGTGTGGATGAACTTGACTGGCCTGCACAGAGTCCTGACCTGAACCCGATAGAACACCTTTGGGATGAATTAGAGCCGAGACTGAGAGCCAGGCCTTCTCGACCAACATCAGTGTGTGACTTCACCAATGCGCCTCTGGAAGAATGGTCAAATATTCCCATGAACACACTCCTCAACCTTGTGGACAGCCTTCCCAGAAGAGTTGAAGCTGTAATAGCTGCAAAAGGTGGACCGACATCATATTGAACCCTATGGGTTAGGAATGGGATGGCACTTAAGTTCATATGTGAGTCAAGGCAGGTGAGCAAATACTTTTGGTAATATAGTGTACATAAGATAGCTCCTTATTCATGCTATGTTCTTTTGAAACATTGTAATGTCAGTGACTATCTGTGTCATGCTTGTTCAGACTGTTTCAGAGCATCACTTGAGCAGAGTAACTGCAAAACTAAAACGTATTCCCCCAGAAATGGCAATGTCCACCCTCCAATAAGCCTTTCAAACTGTCACAATGCCACTTAACCAGGTGCAATGGAAAAGTTTATGTAAAGAGGAAAACATACCTGACTTAAATTTGGCTGCCATCCCCTTTAAAGTAGTCTCCTTTTGCAATGATACACTGCTTCCAATGCTTCTGCCACCCTTGAGCGTTCCCTGGAAGTCCATTTCTGTAAACATGACAAGCAGTTCCTGTGATGTCCAGTGGCTCTCCTTCAATTCTGCCTTGACAGTGTCATGGCCTGCACCAGGATGTACTTCCTGAGGAGACTGGCATCATTTAATGTCTGCAAAAGATGCTGCAGATCTTCTACCAGTCAGTGGTGGCTAGTGCATTCTTTTATGGGGTGGTGTGCTGGGGGGGCAGCGTCAAACAAAGGGACACACAGAGACTTGACAAACTGATAAAAAAGGCCTCCTCTGTCATTGGTGCAGAGCAGGAATCTGTGGTGTCCATTGTTGATAGGAGAGCACTGCACAAACTGCTTTCAATCATAGACAATTCAGCCACCCTCTACATGAGCTGGTGATGGGGCAGAGGAGCTGCTTCAGTGAGAGGCTGCTCTCAATGAACTGCTCCACTGAGAGACTCCGGAGGTCCTTCTTGCCCAGAGCCATAAGACTTTTCAATGCATCACAAGGGGAAGGGAGAGCGGATATAAATAGTGGGGTAGACTTTTAGTACTTTTATTACGTGCACTGATTGTTGTTTTTATACTGCACAGTGTCACTGCACTTTTACTATTTTACTTTTTTATTTTATTTTACTTCTTAGCTGTGACTATGGTGTGGATGTCAGTGTGCAGATGAATAATTCAATTTCCCTCTGGGATGAATCAAGTATTTATCTATTTATCTATCTATCTACCTCTGGTTAGCTGAAAACCCTTCCCTCCTGTTTTCACTCACCTAATCAGAGGATCATTGTTACCTGGAGCAAGAGTGGCTCGTCAGCGCTTGGTCTTCTTCTGCTTCAAAAGAAGGACGCTGATCGACACTCAACGCCGGACTATTGTACTTACATCTTACCCGTCACCACGTCTGGATCTCTGCCTGAAACGTCTGCTTCTCCACTGACACCTGGACACTATTCTGCCCTGTCAATCACCCAAAGTCTGCCGAGTCATCCTGACCACCTCACCAGTCACACTTCTGGACCCATTCCTGTCCACCGCTCTCCCTGCTGTCAGCTAAGTTGAGGCTTAGGTGCTGGTCAGAGTTTGTAGTGGTTTGCTTCGCCACCCAGTTACTTTTTCTTTGTGGTCACAATCCTGTAATACTGTGCGGATTAGTATTTCCCGTTGTTTTTGGGCAACATGTGTTTTCCGTTACTCATTACTTTTTAGTTATTGCGCCGTATGCGCCTTGCCTTTAGTTCAGTATTGTCGGTGTTTTGTGTTGGGTGTGCGTTAGCTCTGATGCCCTGGTGTTTTGTGCTGCCTGTGCTTCTGTTAAGTGAGTTTGTGTATTGCACCATATGCGCCCCTGCCAGTAGTTACTTATTCCGGTGTTAGCACTTGGTATGTTTCTGCTTTGATAATGCTGTGTACTGTTCCTGCGCATCTGTTTAGTAAATCCTGCGTATCGCGCTATATGCGCCCCTGCTCGTAGTTATTGTCTCCGATGTTTGGTGTTAGTGTGTTTAGACTCAGACTACCCTGTGTATTGTGCTTCAGTAAATCCTGTGCTTTGCGCCTTGTGCGCCCCCCGCCCATAGTTTAGTTACTCCGAAGTTTTGGGGTATAGTGTGCCTTGGTTCAGATAACCCTGTGTTTAGTGCTGAGTGCACTTCCATTCCGTTTTTCCTCTTTGTTTAAGTTCTGATATCAGCAATTAGTGCCTCATATAATTTAACCTGTCCTCCTATATTATTGACCCTGTCAGTAAGCTACTTTCCTTGGTTCCATGTAATAACTTCCAGTGATTGTGTATATTGTATTATTGATACTTTCTGTAATAAAAACCTGAAATTCAACTTCTTTGAACCGTGTCGTCTATCTGCACCTGGGTCTCAGCACTTTCCGTGACAGACAGTCTGACCCTGGCAACAAAATTATACTGCACAACCTTGTAAATCTTGACAAAAAATGATGGACATAGTCCTTACCTGATGCATTTTATTTATCTTGGAGACTGTGGGCTGCTTGTTCTCTGGGTTGTACACTTGAGATGAGGTGTTTGCCTTGCCTATTGTAATTGCATATGCACACTGGCCAGAGGTCACAAAAACCCATATAACACAGGTCCTCGTGACACAGGATTCATGACAGTTCGTACTTGTTGTTGTCCTGTCACAGGAAATACCAAGACCCAGGTGCAGACAGAAGACACGACACAGAAATATATTTAACCAATTTACTGCAATTATAAAAAAAACTCAAATGACAAATGGATGGCAGTATGCACAAGTGTGCTGACCCACATTTCACATAATGGCGTGAAATGGATCTCTGAATGCTTGTAGTTTAGCATGGTGTGTTAGGAATTTGTGGGCCTGATAGGATGAAGGATGAAGCCAGATACTTGCAGACTTGTATCAAGGTGATAAATCATTTTGGGTTAGCTCACTTGTGCATATTGCCATCCAAGTATCACAAGAATCAAGAAAAAACAGAGACTGAGAACTAACCAAAAACCAAGTAAAACAGGGCTTGGAAAATTAGTGGGGCAGGGAGAATATAATTTACTAAGCACACCCACCACGATACATAGGTATACAAAACTAAGAGCAGCAGCGCACACAGTGTAATAGGATATCGAACTAAGGGCAGAGGCACACTAAAGCGCACTAAAACAGACAATAGAACAAAAAACACTTGTCGCCACAAAAACACGGCAAAATACATTACATTGTCTCTAGCGACAATCGTAACTCCACACAGGGGAGAACAATTTACGATTAGCTATATGAACAATATGCTCAACTACTAAGGCACGCAATGAAGCCCTACTGAGCTGACAACGTGGAGAGCGACAGGAAGGAATGGGAATGTATGACGTGGATCAGAGGGTGGGTCTGCAGGCTGCATGTGCTGCAGCAAAGCTGAATCAGAATCCATTTGGAGGTGGTGGAGACGATCAGCACTAGGTAGAGATCCAAGCAGAGAATGGCAATGGAGAACAAAACACAGGAATAACATGTTAAATTGAAACAGAATCACAACAGAGAATCAAAAACTGAGACTGGGTAGGGCTGACTAACTGAGTTCGGTACAACAATGTGTGAATGTGGATCTGAGCCCCTCTTTTAAGGCAGGAGAAGACAATGAATAAGTGAACCATTTCATGCTGCAGGTGTCCACGATCTGCTGATTATCCCAACGGAGTATGACACAAACACGTCCACACACACAAAACTCACACCACTGATTAGGGAAGTGGGGACACGAGGGAGAGCTGCCAGCTAAGCAGAGGTGGAGGGTATGAAATGTCCTCTCTCATTTCAGCTGTGTTGGAGAAGGCTGACAATTACTAAACTTTGAAGCGGTGGTTTTGACAAAGTTTTACAAATTGGAAATAAAACCTTTTTAACATAGAGAAATTTATAATTTGAATAATAGCGTCTAGTTGAAATATATTTTGCTGGCCCATGCTATGGCTAAGTCACAGTCACAGAGAAAGAAAAACACTGATAAGGCAGAGAAAAAGTGACATATTCAGAAGGCTCTAAAACAGGGGTGTCAAAATAATTTTCATCCTGGGCCACATAAGCATTACGGTTGCCCTCAAAGGGCCTGTTGTAATTGTAAGCCTGTATAAATGTAAGTACTCCTGAACATATTGTTAACTAGTTGTCTCTGCATTCAATATACAAATATTGTGAATTTGTTTAAATAAAACTAAAATATACGTAGGCATATTGCTGTGCTATTATAACATAAATATTATATTATATTATATTATATTATATTATATTATATTATATTATGTTATATTATATTATATTATAACAGGACACCAGACTAACTTTTCCGCTGGTGGCACTCGTGCTACCAATGACACCGGAACTGACAGGTCCCCTACTACAACCACCGCGGCGCTCTAGAACCACAGCAGCATACTAGAGCCTTGACGACGCTCGGCTGTGTCCGGCGGTGTACTACAGCCTCAGCAATGCTCGGCAACGCTCGGTGGCGTTCGGCGGCGTGCGACAGCGCACACAACTATTTCAATATCAAAATTATTATCTGAATACCACCACAATGAACAAATATTTGGATATTCCAAAATTCATGACCAGCCCTAGTGAAATGTCTTCTTCAGGCACGGTAAAGAAAGTCCACACTGGTGTGTGCCATGTTGCTTGTTTTTCTCTGCCCACGCAGTGTTATGACATCACACACATGCAACAGTACCGTCAGTGAGGGGAGGGGTTGAGGAGTCAGGCATGAGGACAAGCCACAACACACAGAGCAACAGCAAAAACCAAGATTCCAAGTCTTTATTATTATTGGGCCATTTTATCGGCTGATTTTTTAATTATTGGAATTATCGGAATGATGTCATAATTGACAATATTAACCGATAATTATCGGACGCCGATATTGTCGTGCATCCCTACATTTTACCGATGGTCAAACGCCTCATGTGATGGCTGTGGTTGACACTGGCAGGTGTATAATATTTACTCAAGTTGAAAGTGAATGATTTTTATCGACATACGCTGTTTTCTATTAGCAGAGTTACCACATGTTTATATAGTCAAAACTGTGATCACTGTCGATGTGATTGAATGGGGGGCCTGCTTTTTCTTCTTAACTGACTTAGTGGAGATCTCTTTGCCTGTACCTGAACCTTTTCATCACCAGGTGTGTCTCCCTCTCCTCCAGCCTCCTCCTCTCTCCTGGGTTATTGAACATAACCACATGTAGATTGTTTCGTCAGTGGAATATGGCAACAGTGAAATTGCCTGTTTGACACATCAGGCAGTAAGAGACTGAGTCAATGGAGAAGAAATAGAACTATTTCCAACCACAATAGCTTGTGCAGTAGCTACATGTGGTGATAAAAGGTCCACGAGATCAGCTCACGATCATCATACACTCACACAATGCAACGTTAAATTTCAAGTCACGCACTCTCAAAAAAGGTTCTATATGCAACCTATTGGTTGTAGTCTGGAGCCCTGTTATAATAACGTACATCCCATTAATTTATCAGATGAAGAAATACACATCTCTCGTGAGCACATAAAATGATGCGGTGGTCCGTACTCGATTTTGACACGTGCTCTAGAATAGTAGGTTCCTGGTGATGATAAACAGTATATTGTAATATTGTGATATTGTGACCAGTGCATTATCAGTGGTTTGTGAAGTGAAATGTGTGGTGAGACTTAGAGTCTTACAGGGTGACTGTGGAATGCTACTTTGGTGCCATGAAGTCAGAATAGCCTACCAGAAAGAGGCTCTATTGCCACTTAATGGGCCATCACAGCATGAATGTGTGTGTGTGAGAGAGAGGAGGGGGTTGTTGAGGGCTGCTGACTCATGGGCTTTTGTGGTGAAGGAGCATTAGTAAATTGAGGGGAAGCATTAGTGAACAATTAGAGCTTAACAGTGGGATTTAAAACAGTGGTGGATCTGCGGTCTGCTTCCATTAACAGGGCTGAATTGGGAGAGATCAGTTATAAAGTTGGTTTAGGTATGGCGTGTATGTGTGTGTGTGTGTGTGTGTGTGTGTGTGTGTGTGTGTGTGTGTGTGTGTGTGCGTGCGTGTGCGTGCGTGTGCGTGCGTGTGTGTGTGTGTGTTTGGGAGGACTGCTGGCATCAGTATAACAGCATAACATATTGTCTTGTTCTAACCAGTAACAGCAGGGACAAAATGCCTCATACTGATGACTTAAAAGGTAAAGTGACCACAGATAATGAGGTTATCTAGGATTGGTTTTCGCCTCCATCTGCACTTTGGGCAATTTAGCCAAAAACAAAACAATGCAAAAAAAGAGATCAATTTATAATAGGCAAAACTGCTAGCTAATATGTCTGCAAGAAACTGAATACATTAATGGGTACAAATTACGAAGTAATTGTCCATTTATGTGTTAAGATCAGAGTAAAATCCATTAGCAGAGGGAAAATTTAGTTGTTCTTATTTTTAAAATTGGCTGACAACATCAAATTTGAGGAAATGATTGTTTCCAAACTCAGAAATGGTGATTGAAGGTACAGTCTACAGTGAGCGAAGTTATGGAGGTGAAATTTCTAAAACAACTAGAGACAACGAGAAATTAGACAGTTTATTAGTAATTCTAAAATTTGATGTGGGAAAGCTACCATCTGAAGTTGATGTAACAGCACGCTGTAAAAGAAAATACGTGAATAGGGTGCTGATGACCACAAATATGGCAAGTATGGCAGACAAAGCTAAAGTGAAGTGTAAGCTGGTCAGGAGATCATAGGTTTACTTTTTGTGAATGCCTGGCCAGCAGGAGAGCAACAAAGGTACGATGAGTTGAAATGGGTTAAAAGGATTGCATATGCCAAAGCAGCAAGAGAGCATCTGTACAGCCTAAAAATGGGTACAGACACAACATGCAAGTGTGAACAACGTTAACAGAAAATACCCTGATTGTGGACAAAAACACTTGTACCATCAAACCATAGTCAAACCCTACTCACTACTGTGCTCCACTCTGCTTCAACACGGGAGGCCATGAACCTCATTGGGACTGGATTTTGACAGTATCTGCTTATACTTAAAAAAGAAAAAGAAAAAAAAAGAAAATCTACAAAATCCCTACCAAAACTAGCTCTATTGCACTGGTGTTTTGAACAAAAGCATCTGTCAAACAACTGTAATATAAGGAAGAAAGAAGAGAAGACCTACCCTGATCACATTAACACAGGTTCTGTCAGTGTGGTCCACCTCTGACACGATGGATATAATGCAGTTTGATTTATTACATATGCTGCTGAATGGATCAATACTTCAGTGGCCATGATAGAGTTAATTTATTACATATTTAATATAGAATAGATTAATGGCGCAATAAAACCCATCTGTGGGAAGGTCATGACATGAACTGATATTGTGGCATCTGTCTTACAATGGCAATTGTGAATGTGCATTATTATTATTATTATTATTATTATCATTATTATTATCATTATTATTATCATTATTATTATCATTGCAAACAGATGTGTTCCATTTCATTGGAGAAAAATGAAAGACATGCCTAGGGACTTCTTTCGCTGAGATAAGAGTAAAGTTCATTCAGTAACAGTCAAAAAAGAAAGAACTCAAGGAAACCTACAAGTGACTGAGTCTATAATGACCAATCGACAGTGACTGGCAGATTAATGTATTTTGGGGATAAAGTACCTAGAACGATAAGACTCAGTTCCAACAAGAATCTTCTTTATTGTGTCTGTACCCTATATTATTGGTTCACCTGTCTTTATGGATGTCTAATATGTCTTATGGATGCCACACTAACAACCACACTAAAGCCCCAGTGTGTCTATACTCAGATGGACCCCTGGGAGCATTAAGATTGCAATCTATACATCAGTGAAAAGACAGCAACTGTGATGGCTCTGGTGTTAGAGCATGCTGTCTACGATCGCAAAGTTGGTGGTTCGATCCCAATGGTCGATGGCAGACAAGCACCTTGCATGACAGCTCTGTCACCGCTGGTGAATGGTGTGTGTGAATGAGTGAATGAAAAACACTGTATAGTGCTTTGGGTATGACTAAGATAGAAAGGCGCTATATACAGTTAGGTCCATAAATATTTGGACATTGACACAATTTTCAGCATTCCAGCTCTGTACAACACCACAATGGATTTGAAATGAAACAATCAAGATGTGCTTTAAGTGCAGACTTTGAAGGTGAACGGTGTAGGAATTACAATACAATACTTTTTAATGGACCAAAAGTAATTGGACAATTGGCTACTCAGCTGTTCCATGGCCAGGTGTGTGTTATTCCCTCATTATTTCATTTACAAGGAGCAGATAAAAGGCCTGCAGTTCATTTCAAGTGTGGTATATTCATTTGGAATCTGGTGAGGTCATCTCTCAATATGAAGTCCAAAGAGCTGTCACTACCAGTGAAGCAAGCCATCATTAGGCTGAAAAATCAAAATAAACCCATCAGAGAGATAGCAAAAACATTAGGTGTGGCCAAATCAACTGTTTGGTACATTCTTAAAAAGAGAGAACGCACTGGTGAGCTCAGCAACGCCAAAAGACCTGGAAGACCACGGAAAACAAGTGTAGTGGATGACAGACGAATCCTTTCCCTCATTAAGAAAAACCCCTTCAAAACAGTTGGCCACATCAAGAAAACTCTCCAGGAGGTAGGTGTATCTGTGTCCAAGTCAACAATTAAGAGAAGACTTCACCAGAGGAAATACAGAGGTTTCACCACAAGGTGTAAACCATTGGTGAGCCTCAAAAACAGGAAGGCCAGATTAGAGTTTGCCAAGAAACATCTAAAAGAGCCTGTGCAGTTCTGGAACAACATCTTATGGACAGATGAGACAAAGATCAACTTGTACCAGAATGATGGAAAGAGAAGAGTATGGAGAAGGGAAGGAACTGCTCAAGATCCAAAGCATACCACCTCATCAGTGAAGCATGGTGGTGGTAGTGTAATGGCGTGGGCATGTATGGCTGCCAGTGGAACTGGATCTCTTATATTTATTGATGATGTGACTGCTGACAAGAGCAGCAGAATGAATTCTGAAGTGTTTCGGGCAATATTATCTGCTCATATTCAACCAAATGCTTCAAAACTCATTGGACGGCGCTTCACAATGCAGATGGACAATGACCCGAAGCATACTGAGAAAGCAACCAGAGAGTTTTTAAAGGCAAAGAAGTGGAATGTTCTGCAATGGCCAAGTCAATCACCTGACCTGAATCCAATTGAGCATGCATTTCACTTGCTGAAGACAAAACTGAAGGGAAAATGCACAAAGAACAAGCAGGAACTGAAGACAGCTGCAGCAGAGGCCTGTGTTACCTTTTTCAGCTCCGTGGCGCATACCGTGGTACGCGGCACTACTGTGTTGACTCGTTTACGCCGGTAACAAGCCGCCCGGGCTGCCGTCGAACAGACTGTACGGGAGGCGATTCATTTAGCGAACCAGAACCATTTTATTTTGCTACTCACAGACACGGTGACGGATACATCAACGTCAGTATCGAGCGGGACATACCCATCATGCACTTCTCTTTTCTCCTATATTTCCCATAAACCATTGCTCTTAAAGCAGCAGGCTCAGGCCGGTAACACTACCCCCACTATGGATGATAATTAAAACATTAATATCACTCCAGCATAAAACACATTCCCATAAGAAACTCAGATTGACCCATTCAGGATAACATTACCTATATTAGCTCATCCCACCCACAAAGATCCAAAATAATCCATGGTGAAGTGGAAGAAATTCAAGATAAAGGCAATGTCCATATGTAGTCCATAAACACAAAAACCTGCATGTCTCACATACTCCTTGGCATGTTACGTAAAATGTCCATAGCAAAAGCACAGAAGCTGGAAAAGAAGCAAGGTTAGTGCATCACAACTCATAACACATGGGGCATTTCTTAAGACCCGCTCATCTGAGCAATAACTATGGCTTAGGTACTCTATAAATTGAAAAGTCGACCAACATCTCTTACTGTACTCAAAATATACTCCTATCACACTAGCAGGTGACACAAAACCAACCAAGTAACTCTTAAGTTACTACCAATTAACATTACTTAGTAACGGTCAACAATATCAGGCTAAACAGGCCTAAACTTTACTAGTAACACTACCAAGTGTCAATAGGCCATGTCAAAACAGCAAAGAACAGTTCAACTACCTTTTTTTTTTCTTATGCTCAATGCTGCACCCAGTTTCCAAACCTGTCAGGTGCCCTGCGAACCCTCCGAGGTCTCCGCTGAGGGGTGGAGGTTGCTGTAGGATGGTGAGCTGGCCCACCAGTGGAATGTTCGTTGTCAGTCTCATTCAGTTCATGGTGTGCACGAGAATCAGGAAGCTGGCCACCACCTGGTGAGGCTGAAGGTGGGGGTTCGGTGCTCCCTGCTGGTCCTGCAGTACGGTCCTCTGTGTCGGATGGGGTGTCCCACAGGTTGAGGGGACCAATGTCTGTGTCAGATGCATCGTCCTCGGCTGCAGCAGCTGGTGACTCCGCAGGAGCTGATGCGTCGGATTCCCTGAAGACCCAGTTGTTATCCAGCGGTGTTCTGGAGTGGTAAGGCTTGAGCCTGTCATGATGAACGATTTTGGCTTTTGACCTTGGGCTACTTTTGATCCGGTAGACCAAGTCATCTAACTGATCCACAACAAAGTAAGGACCCTCTTAGGAAGGCAGGAACTTCTTTACCTTGTTCTTCACTCTCCTGGTGCCTTTGATAAGATGCCAGACAGCTGCACCAATATAATACTGGATCTGGCAGATGTTTTTGTTGTACTGTCTCTTAGCACGCTCCACCGATTTTCCCAGAGCTTCACGTGCCAGTTGGTGTGCGAGCTCCAGCCGCTCCCTTAGCTGTAGAGCATAGTCAGGAGGAGTGTTGGCGGTCTCACTGTTTGGTGGCAGACCTGTGACAAGGTCAACTGGTTCGGTTATTTCTCTCCCGAAAAGCATCATGTTCGGTGTGAGGTCCATGGAGCTGTGCTTGGTTGCGCGATATGCCATGATTGCATAAGGAATCATTAAATCCCAGTCCCAGTGGCATCTTTCTGCGGTGGTGGCCAGGGTTTTCTGTAGGGTGGCATTAAAACGTTCCACTTGGCCATCAGACTGTGGATGGAAAGGAGTTGTCCGTGTCTTTTCGATCCCAAGCACGTTATCCCTTGGAAAACGGCTGATTCAAAGTTGGTGCCCTGGTCGCTGTGGAGGGAGTACGGGGCTCCATACCTGCACACCCACTCAGAGGCAATCTTTTCTGCAACTGTTGCTGCTTGAATGTCAGGTATTGGGTAGGCTTCCACCCACTTACTAAAATAATCTTGCACAACCAATATGTAGCGGTTGTGTCTCTCGATCTCATTTAGAGGTCCCATCAGGTCTACTGCAATCCTTTCCATGGGTGCACCAACTCTAACTGTGGCCATAGCAGCCCGCGGGGTTTTCTTTGGACGGGCCTTTGCTGCACAGCTAGTGCAGGTTCGGCACCACAGCGTGACATCTTCTCTCATGTTGTACCAAAAGTACCTCGCCTTAAGGCGTGCTAGAGTCCTCTCTGTTCCGAAGTGCCCACCCACAGGGCCGTCGTGCATCTGCTCCATCACAGGTTGGCGGAACGTATGGGGCAGCAGGATCTGTGAGTGTCGCACCTTCCCTTCAGTGCAGTAGAATTTCCTCAATAACGCTCCATCTTTTTGATACAGTCTTTTCCATTGAGCCCAGTAGGCTTTGGTGGCGGGACTGTAGGCTGCAATGTCAGCCCAGGGCGGCTTTGTGCTCCCGTTTTCCATCCAAGCCAACACTGGTGCTATGTCAGGGTCAGTCTTTTGGGCTGAACTGAACTGGCTTAAGGTCCAGCCACTAAACAGTTTGGTATGGGCTGCCTCGCTCACCCGGTAAATGCTTGGGAGAGCTTCAGGATTGCAGCAGCTGCTAACAATGTCCTTTACACCCACTATGGGTAGCTCCAGCTCTGCAAACGCGACTTCTACACAGCCATCAGGCTCCATTACCCCCACTGGCGGTTGCCCTGCAGGAAACGAAGCGGTAACCGCCCCCTCTGTGACAGTGGTCAGGTCACATTGCACACTTTTATGTTGACTCTGTGTACCTTCAAGGTGCGGGTCTGGTACTGTGCAGGGGCATGAGCTCCGGCAGGGCCTCCTAGAGAGTGCGTCTGCATTCTGGTGATCCTTCCCTGGCCGATGAACTACCCTGAAGTCGTACTCCGCCAGTTTTTCCAACCAGCGGGCGAGCTGTCCCTCGGGTTCTTTCAATCTCGTGAGCCAGCGCCGGCTGCTCTGTGCGAACAGTAAATGTTCTGCCAAGTAGATACTGCCTGAAGTGGGAGGTGAATTCCACCACTGCCAATAACTCACGTCTGGTCGTACAGTAGTTCTGTTCCGTAGCTGACAGTCTCCTGCTCCCGTAGGCCAAAACCCGCTCTTCATCCCCCTGGATTTGAGACAAGACAGCCCCGATGCCAGAGTCACTTGCGTCTGTGTCAAGGAGCAGCTGTCCTTCATCGAGTGGGTAGCCCAGGACAGGAGCTGCAGTAAGCCGCCTCTTTAACTCAGCGAACGACCCCTGGCATTCAGCTGTCCAGCTAAAACGTGCATGCTTCTTAGTTAGCTCATGGAGTGGTTTGGCTATGGTGGCAAAATCTGCCACAAAGCGTCGGTAATAAGATGCCAGGCCGACGAACTGCCGCACCTCTGTGATGTTTTGAGGCACGGGCCAGTCTTTGACCTTCTGGACTTTTTGAGGGTCAGTGGCCACACCTTTTGCAGAAACGATGTGTCCAAGATAGGCCACCTCCTCCTGGAACAGACAACACTTTGAAGGTTTTAACTTCAGGTTAGCCTCGCGCAACCTGGCGAACACCTGGCCAAGCCGCTCCAACATTTGTGTGCTATCCCGCTCCAGAACGATGATGTCGTCGAGATACACCAGGCACGTCTCCCACTGCAGCCCCACCAACACGCAGTCCGTAAGTCTCTGGAATGTGGCCGGTGCGTTACACAGTCCGAAGGGCATTACGTTCCACTCAAAGAGACCTTTACGAGTGCAGAATGCAGCAGCCTTGCGTGCCCTGGGTGTCATCTCCACCTGCCAGTACCCTGATGTCAAGTCGAGTGTGCTTAAGTACTTGGCAGCGGACAGCGTATCCAGTGTATCTTGGATACGTGGCAATGGATAAGCATCTTTAATAGTCCGTTCGTTCAAAGGTCTGTAGTCGACACACAGTCTGGGTGTGTGGTCCTTCTTTCTTACCATTACGATTGGGGCCGCCCATCCGCTGTTGCTGGGACGTGCCCGGCCAGCCTCAAGGCTCTGCTCCACCTGCTGGTCAGCTGCAACCTGCTTTTCCTTGGCCATCCTGCGGGATGGGTGTTTCACAGGGGGCCCAGGGGTGGTCAAGATGTCGTGCTGCACGACGTTGGTGCGGCCGAGATCAGTGGGGCCGGTGGAGAAGATGTCGCTGTGGGACCGCAGAAGGTGGGCTAGCTTGCAGCGGTCAACGTCCGACAGACAGGAACAGCTCTCAGTATACAGGGCCTGTAGGTGACTGGGTACAAAAGCAGAGGCAGGGTTGATGGGTTCTAACACTGTAGGAGTTTTTGCCGCGAGAGGCTCCACCCCCTCTAACACTTGTGCTGGCTGGAGGACTCCTGCCACCGCCCCTCTCTTCAGGGTGACAGGGGTGGTACCGGGGTTGAAGACTCTGATAGGGATGCTGGTGGGTCCTCGAGGCTGCACTGCAGCATGAGCCACTAACACACAATGTCTCTCAATGAAGTTCTTGGCAGGGCTTAACATCATGTCTCTCTCGACAGCGGAGTGATGGCGTGAGGCACCAGGAACAACATACTCACGCCCTGGCTCTAACACTGTTGTGCGTGTGACTCGGACAAGGCGCGTCTCGGCTGGAGGGCAGGAGCCGAGGTGTACCTTTTCGCTGAAGAGTGTTACCTCTCCGCGGCCATAGTCCAGGTGAGCCTGTGCCTGTGTTAAGAATGGCTGACCCAGGATGACTTCAGTGGTTGCAGTAGTGTCAGCTACAATAAAGTTCACTTGGGTAACTCTGCTCCCAATGTGCACGGGTAGGACAACTTCTCCCAAGACGTCTAAACTATCGGGCCCAATGTCGTGCAGGACCTGTGTGGTGGATGGCTGAATGGGGAGGTTAATATTTGCAGGGATGGAGTTGTAATGATGGAGGGGCAAGACATTTCTTCGTGCACCGGAGTCCAACAAAGCACAAATTTCAACTCCATCTACCTTCACCATGATGCACATTTCCTCCTCCTGGCCCTTAGCACCGGCGACCATGGTGCTCCTGTTGGGCGCTGGTTGTAGGTTGGTGTTGAGTGGCCGGGGTGGCCGACGAGGGGAAGGGCAAGTCTTTTGAAAGTGTCCAACACCAGAGCAGTTGTGACAAATGACTTCTTCAGTGTTTTTCATTTTCTTCCTGTTTTTGTTCAGCTGCCATTGCTTTTTTTTTTCCAAATATTTTTATTGCTTTAAACTTTTATACAAGACAAAATAAATGATAATATACATAAAGAACATATATCAGGACACAGACACCCATACACACACCCATTCACACCTGGTAGACCTGCACCAAATGACAACTATATGCCTACATATGTACACATAAAACAATCAAGTAACCTGTACTTAACAGAAACAATTATAGAAAGTAAAACTGTAATAGCTTGAATGTCATGTTCTCATTTTCCAGATGCTATAAAGCTCAGATACGGTTCCCATAGTTGTACAAATTCCTCCAGTTTTCCTTTGGTGATGTAAGTCAGTCTTTCCAGTCCAATGCATTCTGATAGTTCTTTTATCCATTGCTTTGTAGAAGGGGCTTCCATGCTTTTCCAGTTCAAGGCGATAGTTCTCCTGGCGTGTAATAGTCCAAAGTCCAACACTTTAGCTTGTTTCTTAGTATGTGCAAAATCTTTGGGATATATTCCCAGTATACAAAGTTTGGCACAAAAAGGAATCTTGACTTTAAACACCTCGGACATACATTTGATTACCTCATTCCAAAATATTTGTATCTTTGAACATTCCCATAAGCAGTGAAGAAGAGTTCCTTTATTATCTTGGCATTTAACACATGTATCAGGAATGTAATTTGACATATAATGGAGTTTCTCTGGGGTTATATAAACTCTTGTTAACCATTTATATTGTAGTAACTTAAGTCGCGTATTTATGGTTTGTTTTTGGGCCTTTAAACAGGCTTCGTTCCAATCAGTTTCATCTATTTCTTCTTGTATGTCATTTCTCCATGCATTCAATATGTCTGTTGAAGAGTCCTTGGAGTTTGACATAATCAGGTTGTAATATTTAGACAGTAGGACCTTTTCTCCCTGTTTTCCAATTTGTTCAATTAATGATAATTCAGGTATACACATGATTTCTTTTGACTTAGATGACAAGAAGTTTTTTACCTGTAAATATTTGTAAAAGTGTTTCGGCGGAATTTGGTATTTTTCAGACAGGTCATTGAATGTAAGCAGTTTTCCATCAATATACAGATCCTTAATTGCTTGGATGCCTTTGATTTTCCATATTTTAAATCATCCATCTTTTCTGCCAGGTATAAATTTGTCATTGTTCCATAAAGGGGTGAACTGAGACATAGTTACAGATTCTCCCACATGTCTGTGTGCTGTGTGCCATACAATAATGGTATTTTTCAAGAAGGGATTTTTTGTTTGTTTTTTCAGTTTATGTAAATCTGCAGAATAAAAGTAATTGCATATTGGTAATTCTGGAATAGACTGTTGTTCAATTTGTACCCATGCTGGAGGTGATTTTGTATAAAAGTAATGTGAAGCTGATGTCAGCTGTGCCGCCATATAGTACCATCTTAAATTTGGAATTTGTAGGCCTCCTCTTTCATAAGGCAGGTATAGTAGTTTAAGGCGTAGCCTTGCTTTTCTATTATTCCATATGAATTGTCTAAATACCTTATTTAAATTATCAAAGAAGGAAGGTGGTAATGCCAAGGGAAGTGTCTGAAAGTAATAAAGAAATTTCGGCAAAATTGTCATTTTTAGAATATTTATTCGTCCTATCATGGATATAGGTAAATTCGACCATCGATTTAACGTTTCTACGACGTCTTCTACCAGGGGGTTATAGTTTGTAGCAACTATTTTGTTTACATCTGGAGTAATTTTAATGCCTAAATATTTAAAACCTTCTGTTGTAATTTTAAATTCAGTGTTTAGACTAGGATTTTTTCTGTCTTCCTCATTCAAAAACATTAGTACAGATTTTGTATTATTGATTTTATAACCTGAGAATTCACCAAAGTCATCAATTAAATTCAACAAGTTGGGAAGTGTGTTACTGAGGTCCGTAAGAAAAAATATAATATCATCTGCAAAAAGTGAAATGAGGTGATTTTGTCCTCCAATATTGACACCCGATATTCCTTCTTGAGTTCTCACTGCAACTGCCAAAGGTTCCAAAGCTAGTGTGAACAGCAATGGGGACAGTGGACATCCTTGTCTAGTTGAGCGCTGTAAACTAAAGGGTTTTGATATATTATTATTAGTGAGAATTTGCGCAGTAGGATTTGTATATAACAGTTTAACCCATTGAATAAATGTTTCTCCCAAACCAAATCTTGGCAGGAGTTTTAAAAGATAATTCCACTCTATTCTGTCAAATGCTTGACATGCATCCACTGCCAGCATTGCTGTATCTTTTGCCTCTCGTTTTTCAAATAGTATATTTAGAACACGTCTAATATTGTGATAACTTTGTCTTTCTTTAATAAATCCTTGTTGATCGTCAGCAATTAATTTGGGCATATATTTTTCTAATCTTTTAGAAAGTACTTTACATAATATTTTTGTATCACATCCCATGAGACTAATTCCCCTATATGACGAGCACTCTGTTGGTGGTTTGTTAGGCTTTAAAATAAGGGTTATTGTTGCTACTCTTAATGATTCTGGGAGAATACCGATTTCAAAAGACTCTTTGAACATATTGAGTAGTGGCTGTATCAACTTATTTTTAAACATTTTATAAAATTCTACTGGTAACCCATCTGGCCCGGGTGCTTTGCCACTATTCATGTCACTTATCGCTTCTAGTATGTCATTAGTTGTGAGTGGACTATCAAGTATCAATTTATTTTCCTCTGATAGAGTTTGAAATGGTAATCTGTCTAGAAATTTATTTTGCATTTCGTCATTTGGATTAGAATCTGATTGATATAAGGATTTGTAAAATTCTCTAAACCTTTTGTTTATCTCTATAGGGTCTGAAGTCAATTTGTTCTCAGTTGTTTTTATACTAAGGATTGTTCTCTCAGCCTGTTGTTTTTTTATTCTCCAAGCCAATAGTTTGCCAGATTTTTCTCCCTGGTCATAGTATGTTTGTTTAGTCCACAATAAACTTTTTGCCACTTTATTGGTTGTCAATTTATCATATGTAGCTCTCATGACAGTTAGGTTACGTAGTTTTTCAGGGTCATTACTATTATAGAGTTCGTCTTCTAGGGTCTTAATTTGTTGTTCTAATGACAGTACTTCTTGGTTATATTTTTTATTTTGAGTACTTGTGTAACTGATAATCTCTCCTCTTACATATGCTTTAAAAGCTTCCCATCTTATACTGGCTGAGGTTTCTTCTTTGTTATTTTCAAAATAATCATCTATACATTTTCCTACAAACTTAATAAACATTTTGTCCTTAAGTAAAAAAGTTTGCAATCTCCATCTTTTTGGGTACTGTTCAACTTTACCTAGTTTTATTTTCAAAGAGATCGGTGCATGGTCACTTATCACAATACTGTTATACCAACATTCTGTCACATATGGTTGTAGTTCCATGGATATTAGAAAATAGTCAATGCGCGAATGGCTTTTATGAGTGCTTGAGAAACATGAATATTGTCTATTAGTAGGATTTATAGCAGCTGCCATTGCTGATAAGGTTTCACTGTTTGGTTTGTGTTAGCTTCTATGAGTTCACACACTGGTGCATAAGTGGGCTCACGCACTGTAGCTGTTCGGCCCCCTTGAGTCATGTAACTGCGGCCCCCTGGACGCATTAGCTGTGTTACGGCCCTGGCAGCTCTTTTTGTGGCCTCATACCTGTGTGCAATCTCATAAGCTTTGGCCAGCGTGCGGGGTTGCTCCTCCAGCAGCTTTTGAACCATCTCAGCATCTGCCAGAGCATTGGTGAAGATCTCCACGCTGATGCAGTCCTGCTCGATCTCACTGCGGTCAGCGTAGACAATGGAGACTTTCTCATAGATGCCATCTCAAAGCATGTGTAGAGCCTCACCTCTACACAGGGGGAGTTTTTGGTTCCTTCCCACCGTCGCTGACTGCTTGCTCATAGGGAATCCAAAAGCAACCTTGGATTGTTGGGTTTTTCTTTTTCTTTTTCTTTTTCCTGTTTTTCTGTTTCCTGTTCTTTCTTACAATGTTAAGCGCTTTGTGACGACCTGTGTTGTAAATATGCGCTATATAAATAAAACTGAATTGAACTGAATTGAATTGAACCTGGTTTCCTGACTCTCTGCCTCAGCTCTATTCCGATGGCAGCAGCATGTTCTGAGCACGGCCCATAAGCACTCTCTATCTCCTCCACGATGCGCTGGTAGCTCCAGCGAGGGGACTTGGGATTCTTGTGCACTATGGCGCCTGCTGCACCCATCAGACTGTATCTTAACTGAATGGCTTTAGTCTTTTCAGTCCAGTGGTTAGCTTTGGCACAGCTTTCAAACTGGTATATAAAGTCTTTCCATGAACCTTATCCATCAAACTCGCCTGGTCGCAGCGTTGGAATTCTTTCCTTCTCTCCACATTGCTCATCGTCGCTGCTGTCTGCAGAGTTACTGTAAATCACCATGCATGAGGGGCAACGGTGAGGTGGAGGGCTGGTACGTTTCACATCACGCTGTTCATTCTCACACAGGCCAAAATCTGTAATATGTGGCAGTGTTCGGGTTTGGGGTGTTGTGGTGTTGTGGTGTTTAGAGCTGGTGTAGCTGTAGCACAGCATGCTTGGGTGGGCTGCAGTGCATATGGGGTAGAGTTGGGCGCCGTCTGATGAAAGAGCTGGGCTGATACTGGGGCAGCTGGAGTGCATTTACAGTTCGTTGGAGTGAACGGGGCTATTAGCTTAGCGAAGTCACCGTTAGCGTCCTGAGCTGCCATGTTTGGGGTCGAGGTGACATATTTTGCACATTTCGGCTGCTTATGGGCCACAAACTCACCACCACTCATTATTTCTGGTGTGATGAAGGGATTGTTGCTTGTAGTAGCTGTTGGGCTGCACCTCCGGTCCACCCCGTGACATGGGGCCGCGGCATTGCTAGCCGTGGCTGCGACCGTTAGCTCCATGCTAGCCAAGAAAGGGTCAGTAGGGTGATAAGCGTGCCCCTCTTGCCGACGATATCCGTCCATATCGCCGTTTAAAGTCTCTGTTAAGTCCGTGAGGAATGGGTTGGTGTTCATGATGTCTTTCGTCACCTTTATGTCTCTCTTAGGTACGTAGTCTCGCTCACTTTCTCCCGACCGCCGCCGTCTTCTCGACTAGCCGATCCCGAAGACGAGCCCCCAGTGTTACCTTTTTCAGCTCCGTGGCGCATACCGTGGTACGCGGCACTACTGTGTTGACTCGTTCACGCCGGTAACAAGCCGCCCGAACTGCCGTCGAACAGACTGTACGGGAGGCGATTCATTTAGCAAACCAGAACCATTTTATTTTGCTACTCACAGACACAGTGACGGATAAATCAACGTCTGTATCGAGCGGGTCATACCCATCATGCACTTCTCTTTTCTCCTATATTTCCCATAAACCATTGCTTTTAAAGCAGCAGGCTCAGGCCGGTAACACCTGGCAGAGCATCACCAGGGACGAAACCCAGCGTCTGGTGATGTCCATGAGTTCGAGACTACAGGCTGTCATTGACTGCAAAGGATTTGCAACAAAGTATTAAAAAGTGACAATTTGATTTATGATTTAGTTTGTCCAATTACTTTTGGTCCCTTAAAAAGGTGGAGGCACATATAAAGTGTATTGTAATTCCTACACCGTTCATCTGATTTGGATGTATATGCCCTCAAATTAAAGCTCAAAGTCTGCACTTAAAGCACAGACTGTTTCATTGTTTCATTTCAAATCCATTGTGGTGTTGTACAGAGCTGGAATGCTGAAAATTGTGTCAATGTCCAAATACTTATGGACTTAACTGTAAGTGAAGACCATTTACAACAACCACTTCTATTGCTACATTTCTGAGTAATGACTGTATTCCTACCTCAACCGAAACTATTTGCAGTTTGTGAAATACAAACCATAAAAAAGGGAATTATTTTAATTTTAAGATTTCAGGTTTTTAAATGTAACCTGTGTTGTTTGGATTAGTAAGATTAGAGTGCCATGTATAGGGTACACTGAGGAAAATAAGTATTTGAGCCCCTGCATATTTCACGATTTTAGCAACATACTGAAAAATGATCAGTCTATAATTTCAATAGTAGGTTTATTCTAAGTGTAAAAGACAGAATATCAACCAGATATTTTTTTTTGGATTAAAAAAACACATTATCTAACAGTTATACATTCATTTTCAGTTGATCTAGGACAATAAGTATTTGATCTCCTCCCTACCAGCAAGAATTCTCAATTCAAAAAGGACATATATTAGCCCATTCTGCTTTAGAAACTAATAATCTGAACTGGTTACGTGCAAATGTGTGAAAGAAACCTGTCCAAAGAATCACACTTTGCATCTTCAACTTCACCACAATTGGCAAGACCAAAGAGTTATCCAAAGACATCAGAGACAAGATTGTAGAGCTTCACATGGCAGGAAAGTGCTACAGTGGGCGGCTGTGGCTCAGGTGATAGAGCGGGTTGTCCACTGATCACAAGGTTGCGGTTTGATCCCCGGCCCCTCTGCATGCCAAAGTGTCCTTAGGCAAGACACCGAACCCGAAGTTGCTCCCAGTGGCAGGCAGGCACCTTGCATGGCAGCTTAGTCACCATTGATGTGTGAATGTGCGTGAATGGGTTGAATGCAGAACACATTGTAAAGCGCCTTGAGTACCACTGAGCTAGAAAAAGGCGTTATATATGTGCAGACCATTTACCATTTACAAGACCACTGATCAGCAGCAACTTGGTGAGACGGTGACAACTGTCGGTGTAATCATTTATAAATGAATGCTTGGTCTGGAGTGCCACACAAGATCTCATCTCAGGCAGTCTCATGATCATCAGAAGCATGAAGTACAGGAGATGGCAAAAGGTGATGCAATGTCCCTGCTGCTGTCAAAATGAGATGAAATGAGACACAAGAAGAGCTGCAAGAGAACAGTGTTACATTTTGTTATTGATCTGAAATAGCAAGAAAGAGAGAATAAATTTAGTTGTTGAGCTATATGGAAAAACAGTGTGTAGCAGTATCAGGAGCAGAACATTTGAATTTGGCTCCAAAACTTTCTGTATAAAAGAAAGTCACTGGAATGCAACTTTAGCTTAAAACGGGGCTCTTTCTATTGTTTAACTCAGGCTTTTTCTAATACTTACGTGGATTCATTCATGATGGCTTAAAACTAAAAAAAAGGCAAAAAAGCCTGAATCTTTAAAGTGTCATTAGTGCTGCGTGTGTGTTGATGTCAAGAGGGGAAGGGGGCATCAGTGTGGGAGGGGGTAGAGTTTAGTAGTATCACAGCTTTATTGTAGAAGCTGTTTTTCAGTCTTGTTGTGTGGGCGCCCAGTACTCTATAGCGCCTACCTGAGGGAAGGGGGGGGGTGAAAAGGCAGTGTCCAGGGTGTGTGCTGTCTTTAATAATGCCCTTAGCCCTCCATATGCAGCGGGTACAATAGATGTCTTCTATTCTGGGGAGCTGGGTGCCGATGATCCTCTCTGCAGACCTGATGATGTGCTTGACAGCTGTCCTGTCCTCAGCAGTGCAGCCAGAATACCATACTGTGATACAGTATGTGAGCACTGACTCGATGGCTGAACTATAGAAGCTCACCAGCAGTTGTTTTGGAAGGTGTGCTCTCTTCAAGAACCTCAGGAAGTGAAGCCTCTGATGTCCCTTCTTGGCCATCGCCATGGTGTTGACAGACCAGGTCAGGTTGTGGCTGACGTTGACACATAGGTGATACTCTGCACAACCTCCACTGTCTCACCATTGATGGTGATGGGGTGATGGGTGAAGGGCTTCTGTCTCCTTCTGAAGTCCAGGATCATCTCCTTCATCTTTGCTGCATTGAGAATCAGACTATTTTCTTGGCTCCAGCTTACCAAGTTCTCTACCTCTGTGATATTGAACAGGTCTGTGAGCACTGCTGTCAGTTTCCCTGCGCAGTGCTTCAGTACCCGCCCTGGTACTCTGTCAGGTCCAGTGGCCTTGTTGGGGTTGATGTGCTTCAGGGTCCGTCTCATATCGTGGGGGCTCAGAGTCAGCACCGGTGAAAAAGGTCCCTGCTGTGCCTGCGTGTTGTTAATACTGTCAGGGCAGTCAAACCTGGCACAGAAGCAGTTCAGGTCATCAGGGAGGAATAACTTTGTGCATGTGTGGAGCTGTTACTGTTGTAGCCAGTGATGGTTCTGATGCCCTGCCACACTCGTCAAGAGTCTAAGCTGTTAAAGTGCTCCTCAATATGTTTTTTGTAGCAGTACTTAGCTTTCCTGATGCCTTTTCTCAGTGCAGACCTTGCTGTTCTGTAGGCCTCTGCATCACCTAAGCGGAAAACTGCATCCCGGGCCTGAAGCAGAGCAATCACAGCACCATTCATCCATGGCTTATGGTTGGGGAGTGTTTATATTATCCTTTGTGTGGTGACAGTATTCATACAAAAAGTGATGTAGTCCAGTACAGATAAGGTGTAGGTGTTGAGGTCAGTGTGGTTGTTGTGAGTGGCACCCTGTCTTAAAATATCCCAATCAGTGCTCCCAAAGCAGTTCTGTAGCCTGTCCATGGGTCCATCCGGCCACACAGTGTTGGTACAAACTGTTGGCTTAGTCCTTGCAATGAGGGATCTGTATGCAGGGGTTAGGTGCAGACTGATGTGGTCAGACCGGCCAAGGTAGGGGGAGGGGGAAGCTTTAAAGCCTTTTGAAATGTTTCAGCAGACGTGGTCCAAGATGTTATTTCCTCTGGTTGGGAAATCAATAAACTGGTGAAATGTTGGCATTACAATTTTTTAGATTGGCGTGATTAAGGTCCCCTGCTATTATAAACATGTAGCAGACTTAAGATGGACGCTGGCTCTCGTGGAATAATACGCTCAGGCAGAGATAAGGATCAGCACTTTCAATATCTGTGATATAGCACATGAGGGCACATGAGGGCACATGAGGGCACACAGTCACACGCGCGGGCAACACACAGGCTCTCTCCAATTCAAAGGCCGTCCCGCTACTCTTAAAAAATATGTAAAGAAAAGGCTAAATTTAACAAAACACCATAACGTATCTGTGATATAGCACATGAGGGCACATGAGAGCTCACAGTCACACGCGCGGGCAACACACAGCCTCTCTCCTGCAGCGAGCCAAATGAAATGAATGAAGCAAGCTCGCCGACGATTTTAATATCATTTAATGTTGGTATTAACACACAAAACCAATTGTAAAAGTTAGATACTAACTCTTAATAAACTTACACTACGTTTTTATGCAAGTTAAAACAGAATAACCAACTTTTATACTCGCTAGCTTAAACATTAGGAGAGAGCATCATAATGTGTCTTACCCATACAGAAGCTGTCCCGCTACTGCTGGGAACGCGCAGCTTCCTCGTGAATATGCTACCGTGTGTCCCATTAATTAACGTACAGATACACAGAAAAAAACTTTTTGCTAGTTTTGAGAATGTTCACAAATTAAAATAGCAAAATATTTTAAAATAAAAATATTTACTTGGCTACAAACACGCCATCTGGATGGTTGTTTATCAGCCGGTGAATAGCATCATGCAGACTAGCCAGTTCTAGCTTAGCGTTAGCTTGTGGTGGTATGTAAACAGAAGTGATAAACATCATTGTAAACTCCCTTGGCAGATAGAATGATCTGCATTTAACTGTAATGAACTCCAAGTCCAGAGAGCAAAAAGTCTGAACAATGTCAGTGGCGGTGCACCATGAGTTACACACATAGATACACACACCCCCTCCTTTGTCAGCTGTTTGGTCCACGTGGTAAACAGTATGGCCTCCTAGCTCAATAGCAGCATTGGGGATGTTCAGATTCAGACAGGTTTCAGGGAAGAAAAATGCACAGCTGGCAATCCTGTTTGAGTGAAGCCTCAGTCTGAGTTTGTCCATCTTATTGACGATGGACTGGGCGTTCGCTCTGAACAGGCTGGGCAAAGCTGGTTGGTCCGGCGAGCTCTTTAGTCTTGCGTGGATGCTGGCCCGCTTACCCGAGTTTTGCTGCCTCTCCCGTCTCTGTCTGCGCTGCTTGCCGCTCCGACTTGTAATCCAAGCAGGCACCGATGTGCAGAGTAGCTCCTCTGGTATGGCGGATGGTGGAGGTGGAATGTAGCTTGTGTCCCGTATATTTAACATGTGCAGTCAGTTATAAGTTTTGTTGGCCGTTCCCAGTTGAAGGGAAAGGCTCACCAAATAAGAAAGAACCGTAACAAAAAAACACTAGACACACTTGGTTAAGCCTGCTGCCAGGAAAGAATTAATCACTCCAGCAGTAAGTCTGATGCACTGATGAAAAAAACTGAAACACTTCCTTTTGTGATTTTCAGTCTCTAGGAATCAAAAAAGGATTTATAATTATCCATTTGCAAGACTCACTTCATGCTGTAGAGATTCGTGGGAGGACTGGAGCTTATCCCAGTTAACAATGGGCGATAAGTCGGGTAAACCTTGGACAACTGCCAGAGCATCAGAGACAACCATGCACATATGTATTTAGAATCATTAATAAATACATAATACATATCTGAAGACATGTTGCAGTACACAGAGAGATGTGAATACAGAGGTGCGTAGGATGCATTTGAATGTGAGTTTGTCGGCAAATATATTTTAGACAATACATCTACTTTCATAACGTTCAGCACAAGTTAAAAGTCAATCTGAGCAATTCTATTAGTGATGTATCCCTCCACTCTCTATTGCTTTTCATTAGTGGAATTAAAAGCTCATAGTAAAATGGTCAGTATCATCTATTAATTAGAGGAATATTAACTCTCTTATCCTCCTTAGTGACTCAATGTAACGTATTTTCCTGTATGTAAATAAGTTGAAGTGAGATTATTGTGTACTGCTGCAAATATTAAAGACAGTCAACATTTCTCTTTTGAATTGATGTGTGTGTGTGTGTGAGTGTGTGTGTGTGTGTGTGTGGGTGTGTGTGTGTGTGTGTGTGTGCGCACACGTGTGTGTGTTGGACTTAATGAAATAGATGCTGACCCAGGCTCCACGAAAGGGAAACTGATTGTAATGGGAAGAGAATAACATTTACAGAGGGAAATATTCATGATTATGCATACAACACAGCCAGCACAGTCACTACTTTATAAATCAATCTTACAGAGAGAGAGACAGAGAGCTCATGGTGTACTGTATGGCCAGAACTCCTTCTTTTCGTTGTTCTTCTTTGTCAGAAAAATGCAATATTAGAAAGGTGGGGAAAGTAAGGTGGACTTTTTCTTTCCTTTCTTTGACCTTAATCAACTGCTGCCAAAACTGAATATTTTGGCATCAAAAAAATGATTTTAAAATATGTCAGTGAACATTTTAATGATATGTTCAGTCTGAACATTTTTGCAACTTGAAGAACCCAAACCGGGAGCTGATTCCACAACAGAGGAGCTGTTACTGAAGGCTCTGCCTCCAATTCTACTTCTGGAAACTCTGCGAACCACAAGTAAACCTGCAGTCTGAGAGTGAAGGGTTCTGTTAGGATGATAAGGTACAACAAGGTCTTTAAGATATGATGAAGCTTGGTCATTAATAGTTTTATATGTTGGAAGCAGGATTTTAAATTCTATCTTGGATTTTACAGGGAGCCAATGAAGAGAAGCTATTCCAGGAGAAATCTGATCTCTGTTACTGGTTCCTGTCAAAACTCTGGCTGCAGCATTTTGTATCAGCTGGAAGTTTTTAAAAGAATTACTGGGATATTCTGATAATAAGGAATTACAATAGGCCAGCCTAGAAGTTACAAATGCATGGACTAGGTTCTCAGCATTACACCGAGACAAAATTTTATGATAACTCCAAGGTTTTATACAGTAGAGCTGGAGGCTAAGGCAATGCCATCTAGAGTAACTATCTGGTTAGACAGCTTGTTTCTGAAGTGTTTAGGGCCAAATACAATAACCTCAGTTTTGTCCAAATTTAAATAAAGAAAATTACAGGTCATCCAGGCCTTTATGTCCTTCAGACATGTTGGAGTGTGACCAACTATTTGGTTTCATTGGGTTTCATAGATAAATATAGCTGGGTATCATCTGCATAACAGTGGAAATTTATGCAGTGCTTCCTAGTAAAATTGCTTAAGGGGAGTGTGTACAAAACACAAATTTGCTCCCAACACAGAACCCTGTGGTACTCCACAAGTATCTCTAGTGTGGATGGAAGAATTGTCATTAACATGCACAAACCGGAATCTGTCTGATAAATATGATTTCAATCACTTTAGTGCTGTCCCTTGAGTCCCAGTAACATGTTTCAGTCTCTGTAATAAGATGCTGTGATCAACTTTATCAAATCCAGCCCTGAGATCCAGCAGAACAAGTACAGAAACTAGTCCACTGTCTGAGGCTATGAGAAGCTCATTAGTGGCCTTCACCAGTGCTGTCTCTGTACTGTGATTGATTCTAAATCCTGACTGAAACTCTTCAGATGAACCATTTCTATGCAGATAATCACATAATTGGCTTACAACAACTTTTTAAAGAATTTTAGAAATTAAAAGGAGGTTTGATATGGGCCTTTAGTTGGCTATAACATCTGGTTCAGAGTAGGCTTTTTGAGAAGTGGGTTTATTACAGCAACTTTAAAAGCCTGTGGTACATAGCCTGAAGAAGAAAATGATATTTAATCCTGCAGTGCTAATTAAAGGAAAGATTTCCTTGAACAATCTAGTGGGGATGGAATGTAATAAACCTGTTGTTGGTTTCAAGGAATTTATTATTAACATGAGCTCTGAGATATTTACATCAGAGAAGCGGTCCAAGTATAAATCTGGTTCTATGGTTCTCTTCCACAGCCACTGTATCTTAAGATTTTTATTTGTAAAGAATAGAATAGAAACTTTATTTTCATTGCACAGCGAGATACAACAAAACTTTGTTTGGCAACAATCTCTTACAGCAGCTTCATATCAAATATATAATGAATATACAAATCGCTTTTTTATATTGTTACGACTGGCTCTTGGTCGCAACAAATAGGGAGACGCAGGTCGGGTTACGTGCACAAAAGTGAAAGTTTATTTACAAAATAAGGATGTTTAAACAACATAAGGAAATCATACTAAGGCTAACATAGGATAACTAAACCGAAATGTGCATGGCGTGATGAACCGCATGGCAGCCAGCCGGCAGCAGGGCGAGACCGGACCAGCCCCCGGGCCCACGGAAGCGGCGGAGAGCGAGAGAGGAGAGAAGAGACTGAGCACCCCACGCAGCCCAGCTTTTGTACTACGCGCACTGATTAACAGGCGGAGCCGCAGCGCAACGCAGACCAAAGGGAGGAGGAAGAGGAGGCAAGCACCTGAAATGAGAGGCAGAGAGAGGAGCGGCCGCACAGGATAGATTACCCCCAAACCCCCAGAAAAACACGGGCCAGGGCCGTGACACCCCCCCGCTACAAAAAGGGACCTGAAGAGGGCCCAAGAAAACCCAATACAGTCACTTGTTTCAAATTAGCTGAGAGCAATACGGTGCTTACACATGTGCAGAGAGGCTGGTCCAGATTGAACCAAACGACTCTCACAAAACATCTCCCCAGACATGAACTAGTCAGCTGATCTAATTACCTCTGGTGAGCTAGACAATGTGTTCAGCTGAAACAACATTGTCAGAGCGTTGGTCAGTCAGAACTCACGAGACACAGGCTATCAGGGCATCTTAGCACCAGGAACCAGAAGTGGTGACAGGAATCAGCACCATCACAGAAGATGAAATGGCAGCTTGCAGAGTGCGGAACAGGGCAGAGGCAGCAGAAACCGACATGTGCACTGATGAAGCGTCCTCCAGGTCCAGGACAAAACTGACAATTTGGATCAAAACAGTTAAAAACAGAAACTGGACCAAACTAGAAAGCAAACTATCCCAACCCCAGATCATAGCCCCTGCAACCTCCAACCAACCATCCCCCCCACAGCTCAGCAACCCTGGTACCAAGGGAAGCAGTTTAAGAGGAAGAGTAGACAACAGGCAGAGGAAAGCAAAGGAACAAGAACATGTTAGTTCAATGGAGCACGGGAAAGAGCATCAGCAATAATATTGTTTTTACCACTGATGTGTCTGATATCCAGATTATATGGCTGCAAGAACAGAGCCCAACGCATGAGCCGCTGGTTGGGATTCTGCAATGACCTCAGACACGTAAGTGGGTTATGATCTGTGAAAACTGTCAGAGGAGTCAGACCTGTGTAGCGTACCAAGGAGCAGAACATTCCAAGCTATCAAGCAGAACATTGGGAGTCAACGCACAGATAATCCAGAAACTGTTTCTCAGAGCCGTAATTTGGGTAAGAAACCATTTCAGGTGACAGCTAACCCAAATCACCCCCTTTTTGGAGACGACAGGATGCCTCTCTTCTGCACCAGAATCTGATAAGGGTCATAAAAGTGTCAATTTGTGAGGAAAACCATACACCTCGGGAGAAGAGAGATGACATTCCTCCTAACACAAGGAACTCTTTGATGATTCCAACTAAACACTTCTAAATAATAAAATCAAAGAATTCAACATCTCTGGAGTGATGATCCCAACATCTGGACTCTGTGATACCAGGTTAATCAGGACCAGCCTAGAAGGAGAACACATCGAATCTGAAGTGTTTATTGAGATGCATACGCACGACACCAACACCCCCTCCTCTCTCTTTATGATCACCACCATAAAAGACAGAGAGAGAGAGAGATCTTTGATTCCCAGCATGTATACTTATAAGTTGAACTTTTCTTATAATTGAATGTATATGCTTTTATCTGTAGTGACATTAATAGTTTACTTTCATGTAGCCTAAAAGTCTACTATTTGTAAGCTTATTCTTGTGTTATATCTTTTATTATTATTATCTCAGGAACCATGTGAGATAAATATATCATGTTTGGTGTCGTTTTAATCATACATTTAGTGAGATTTCAGATCTGTGATCATCATAGATATTAACAATCGAATTTGCATGTTTAAGAAATAATCTTAAAGTATGCTCTAAAGGTATTTGGCCTCTGATCTCTCCTGGACAGTGAAGCTCAGACCACCCCCTGGGATGGACACAGCCACGATTGGTCAGATGCTGATTTGAATTTGGCTCCAAAACTTTCTATATAAAAGGAAAGTCACTGGAATGCAACTTGGGCTTGTTTCTTTCAAAAGGGGCTTTTACTTTTTAAACGTGCTAGGGGCTTTTACTATTTTTAAAGAACCTTAAGGGTTTCTTTTTCTTTCATTCAAGGGTTCACTACTTTTATCGGGCTAAGTTTTTTTGGGTTTGTGTTTTTGTTTCTTAAAGGCTTGAGATTTAATTTTTCTATTATTAACTTGAAGTTAAACCTCTTCAGTTAATTTTGATAATGCAACAGCACGGACATTTTCTTTTAACTATGAGCTTCGACTCTTAGTGTTTGTACTTTGGTACATTTTTACAACATGACTACACCAAAGTGCCTCCTTATCTCTGCGTTTCTGATCCGACGCATCCAGCAGACCATCACAGCTGAACATCCTGCGGCTGCCTTCTCTCTCCATCAAAGGGCTACGCAAGTATCATTTTCCTTCTGCTAAACGGGTGAATTTATAAATTATGATTGGCTTCCAATTCTAAAGAGATTCTAAATTCATCATCTTTCTATCAGCTGCTTCCAGTGACGATCACAGTTAATTAGTTTATCCGCATTCATTCATTCATTCATTCACTGTCTGTTGTTATGTCATTGTTGTTTATTGTTTGTTTGTAGTTTAGTTAATAAATGTTTGTGTATAATTATCATCGGTTCTGCCGTGTATTTCTTTGTTTGGGATCTGGAGGTCAATGAAATCAGAATTTACGATTTTCAGCTAAGAGACTGATCAACTTCATTCAATTAAAGTCTCTTTGAGACTTAATCTAGAATGATAATTTTCTCAGTAATCTGAGATGGTGCCCCTTCATTAACGAGTGCAAATTTTAATTGTAAAGTGTAGTTATGCTACATTATATTGGTGCATACGTACGCTACATATTTTGGTGCCCCGTGTGAGGCGATATCAAACCACCGTTCCCGTAACAAAGAAATACCTACATCAGCCTACACACTCCATTTATTAAAGGATCAACTCCCTGCAAGCAAAAGTTTACAAAAACATACGTGTCTGTTGTAGCCTGTGTGTTGTTGCAGAGCGCAATCAAACTGCTGCTGCTGTTAAAACACCTAGACATTATAATTCCCTATTGTAACTTAAAGAACAGAACCAGCCCATAAGTTAACGTGCACAAAGTAACCCTGAATTTAAATCCTGTACTGACAAGACTCTCAGCTACATGGTCAAAGTTAAAAGACAGACTCCGTGTCTTCAGTCTAATAAGTCCTGATCAGCTGAACCAGTGTGAATGTTACTACGAAGCTCTAGTCATTCCAGCTGTGTTCAACTATAGCCCTGTGTCATTAGATTAGCCACCTAATGCTCAAGTATTGTACCTACTCAATGAAGCACGTTTAATGATAATCAACACAGATCTGTGCTAAGTTTGAAATCAGGTTACTTTTATTTGGAGCTTTATGCTGTCTGATCCGCCGCGATCAAGAGAGACAGATGTGTGCATGCTGCAGATCCAGATGTTATCTGACTGCTGTGACTTTGTCGAGTTTCCACAACTGTTGCTTTAAATGTTTTGAACAAGTGATCGACTTTGCTGTGATGTTCCAGAAAGTTTGATTTTAAGCTGAACCCTAATTAATGAAGTACAAGTGCTGTGAGTTTCCAGAATTGTTACCAAGCTTTGAACATATAGTGAACTTTGCTGCGTTGTGCCAGAAAGCTTCATACTATATGATACTAAAGAATTTACCTGCACCAGAGCTGCAGTAGCCTCATAAACTAAGCCCTGATTATAATTGTTCTTTGCATGTGTAGGACTTGATCCACACATGTTGTTGTCTCATCAAAGAGAGAAGCCCTCAAGGTTTTTTTTTGAAAAGCCAAGAAACAGTTGAAGTTACAGACGTGACTACCTCTGTGTTTTAAGTGAGACTGGCCTACACTAGTCTCAGCTGTAAGGGTCTATCAGGGGGCGGAGCCAAAGCCTGACGTACTGACGTCACACACACACAGACCCTCACAGAGCTTCACCCTCTGCAGTTAGCAAACAGAGAACTGTGTGATGCTAATGCTATTAGCATCTATAGCATCTAACACCAGAGACAGCAATCTTAAACTGACCCCACCTGTTCTCTTTAATTCTAAGTGTGTATTTGTTGTGTTCTAAAGTGATCGTCCTGTTAAGCAGTTGGTATATTGTGGTGGTATGGGAATGAGTTGATGTGAACTGTTTTACAGTTAAAGTGATTTTATCCTGTACCCCTTTTTACTCTCACTTTCAGGCTTCCTCACACAAAAACAAACCTCAAAACAATCACACTTAAAGACACAACAAACATAGGTGTCAACACAATTGTTTCTTAATGTAGCCACAAAGTTACATAAATTAACAATAAATAAACAACTAAAATTAATACGGAAACCTAAAAGTAATACTTACTATAAGTAGGTTTACAATTATTGGCTGTTGAAGTATATGGTGTCAGTCCTTTACCTAATTCAGTTAAACAATTTTTGTTAGAATTGCTAACATTTATTTGCACCCGACTCACAAAATGTCAGTGCCACCTACCATGATGAGTCCCCCTTTCCCACGGGAGGACACGAATACCTGGCTGAATGTCATGACAGGCAACATCTTGCCAGGCTATGAAGAGAAACAACAAACCAGGACTCCAGAGGAGTTCAATCTGAGTTATGACTCCATCATTCCCCATCTCATGATCCAGATGAAGCGGAGTAAAACAGATGCACTTCTGTACGAGATGGAAACCCGAAGGCGACTGGATGAGCACCTGAAAGAGGAAAACATTTCCAGAGGAGAAATGGAGAAACTAAGAGCCATGTTGGAACTGCAGGCTTCAATCAATCAGTTGACAAAGCCTGCAAACCCAGCCACAGATGGCATATCACAGAGACTGGAACTAGTTGAGACCCAGATGAAAAAAGAGCTCCAGGACAAGAAGAGCCTCATCGAAGCTCTACATGAGGCAGTTAAATGCATAACTGACCTTAAGCAAGAACGGCAAGCCGGCAAGGACGGGTTGAACATGGTGAAGAAGGAATTGAGGCTCACCAAAGGCCGACTCCTGAACCTTCAGCAACAACACCAAACCGACAAAGACGAGTTGAACATGGTGAAGAATGAATTGAGGCTCACCCAAGACCGACTCCTGAACCTTCAGCAACAACGCCAAGCTGACAAGGAGGAGTTGAACATGGTGAAAAATGAACTGAAGCAAGTCCATGACATGGGACTGCACTGCCGGGCAGAGTCACCTCCCCCAAGCCAGCGTGTGTCACTGATCCAAAGCCAGATGCCTGGTGCTGACACAGAAACTCACCAGTGCAATGTGCTGCAAGGCCGACACTCAGACGGCATTGATATCAACCTGAGAAGAAGCAACTCAAACCACGGAGCAACTGAAAGAAAAGTCTGCAGCTCCTCATCACAAGTAAGCATGTCATACAAACAACTTGATAGAATGGCCCGAAACATCGATACTTTCAAACCAAGTCATCCAGGGGACCATGACATCCACGCTTATCTACGAGATATTGACTTCCACCTTAAAATGCTGGACCAAGCAACCAGCCGAGATGCTCTCTGCCTAATCAGAATAACCTCCGGTCCTGAGGTCCGCTGCTTCCTTGACCGCCAGCCCGACAAGGTCAAGGCCAACTACAAGCTGCTATGTGAAGAACTGATAAAAGAATTCTCTGATCCAGAATCAGAGCATGATTTGATGGCTACAATGAATATCAGGCAGGGCAGGAAAGAAAATCCTCAAGCCTACTACAGCCGTCTTCGTAAATCCTACTTTGGGCCCAGAAACGAGCCAGAGATGGAAGAAGAAAAAAACTTCAAGACCCTGTTCCTGCAGAACCTCCATCCATCCTTGAGCCACTACCTGGGTGTGGATGTCTGCCCTAGAACCATGACCAGCCGGCAACTACGTGACCTGGCTTTAAAGGGCCACCATCAACAAAAGAAGATGTCTAAAAAGCAAGCTGAGACAACAGTCTTATGCAAAAAAAAGACAAGACTCTGACTCATCCTCTGATGATGCAAACGTATGCATCCAAATTTCTACACAACCTCGCAGGTATAATGAAGGATGGAGAAGACTAACCCATCGTCATGACCATGGTCTTAGAAACCATGAGCCATCAAGTTTTCAGCGAGACCCATGGAAAGATGGACAATACTCTGGAAGAAGAAAACCAAGTGGGGGACAAAATCTGAAATTTGAGTCATAACATCAAATAATGAAGCACCAAACTTGCCTGATTAGACAGGTGGTGGCAGTGGGTGTGCCCCTGCCCCGTTTTTTTGTTTTAGTTTGTTATTTTCTGGTGGATAACCGGGGTGGCTCACGCGTGCCCGGGGAACACTGAAGATAAACAGGTGAAGATAGACAGACATCTCACTAGTTATGACAGGTATCAGGCAAGTTCTGGTTCATTTGTTTTGCTACTCTGAGGAAAGACATCATATACTCAAACTGAATTCAAACCCCAGAATTTAAAATTAACAAATGTATATGTATAATAAAATACATCCAAGAGAAAAGTAATCAACTACTTAGATTAAAATAACAAAAAATTAAAGATTTAAACTATATTCTGGTCCTTTAACCTTACTAAGTGGGGGTCTAACTATTCAATGATAATCAATCATCTTCGTGATTTTAAATGCTCACTCTGCATTATGTTACAAGACCTATACTGTCTCATATCAACTCTGAGTCCAGTTTTCGATTTTGGTTATACCACCCGTGTTAGCCGATTGAAAATGTTATGCTTAGTCTGTGGGCATCTATGTTCTGCATTAATTTCTCCAGTGTTTGTTGACAGCCTCCGCCGAAGACGATCGTCATCATCAAACAAGTGGGGGACTGTAGCGTACCAAGGAGCAGAACATTCCAAGCTATCAAGCAGAACATTGGGAGTCAACGCACAGATAATCCAGAAACTGTTTCTCAGAGCCGTAATTTGGGTAAGAAACCATTTCAGGTGACAGCTAACCCAAATCACCCCCTTTTTGGAGACGACAGGATGCCTCTCTTCTGCACCAGAATCTGATAAGGGTCATAAAAGTGTCAATTTGTGAGGAAAACCATACACCTCGGGAGAAGAGAGATGACATTCCTCCTAACACAAGGAACTCTTTGATGATTCCAACTAAACACTTCTAAATAATAAAATCAAAGAATTCAACATCTCTGGAGTGATGATCCCAACATCTGGACTCTGTGATACCAGGTTAATCAGGACCAGCCTAGAAGGAGAACACATCGAATCTGAAGTGTTTATTGAGATGCATACGCACGACACCAACACCCCCTCCTCTCTCTTTATGATCACCACCATAAAAGACAGAGAGAGAGAGAGATCTTTGATTCCCAGCATGTATACTTATAAGTTGAACTTTTCTTATAATTGAATGTATATGCTTTTATCTGTAGTGACATTAATAGTTTACTTTCATGTAGCCTAAAAGTCTACTATTTGTAAGCTTATTCTTGTGTTATATCTTTTATTATTATTATCTCAGGAACCATGTGAGATAAATATATCATGTTTGGTGTCGTTTTAATCATACATTTAGTGAGATTTCAGATCTGTGATCATCATAGATATTAACAATCGAATTTGCATGTTTAAGAAATAATCTTAAAGTATGCTCTAAAGGTATTTGGCCTCTGATCTCTCCTGGACAGTGAAGCTCAGACCACCCCCTGGGATGGACACAGCCACGATTGGTCAGATGCTGATTTGAATTTGGCTCCAAAACTTTCTATATAAAAGGAAAGTCACTGGAATGCAACTTGGGCTTGTTTCTTTCAAAAGGGGCTTTTACTTTTTAAACGTGCTAGGGGCTTTTACTATTTTTAAAGAACCTTAAGGGTTTCTTTTTCTTTCATTCAAGGGTTCACTACTTTTATCGGGCTAAGTTTTTTTGGGTTTGTGTTTTTGTTTCTTAAAGGCTTGAGATTTAATTTTTCTATTATTAACTTGAAGTTAAACCTCTTCAGTTAATTTTGATAATGCAACAGCACGGACATTTTCTTTTAACTATGAGCTTCGACTCTTAGTGTTTGTACTTTGGTACATTTTTACAACATGACTACACCAAAGTGCCTCCTTATCTCTGCGTTTCTGATCCGACGCATCCAGCAGACCATCACAGCTGAACATCCTGCGGCTGCCTTCTCTCTCCATCAAAGGGCTACGCAAGTATCATTTTCCTTCTGCTAAACGGGTGAATTTATAAATTATGATTGGCTTCCAATTCTAAAGAGATTCTAAATTCATCATCTTTCTATCAGCTGCTTCCAGTGACGATCACAGTTAATTAGTTTATCCGCATTCATTCATTCATTCATTCACTGTCTGTTGTTATGTCATTGTTGTTTATTGTTTGTTTGTAGTTTAGTTAATAAATGTTTGTGTATAATTATCATCGGTTCTGCCGTGTATTTCTTTGTTTGGGATCTGGAGGTCAATGAAATCAGAATTTACGATTTTCAGCTAAGAGACTGATCAACTTCATTCAATTAAAGTCTCTTTGAGACTTAATCTAGAATGATAATTTTCTCAGTAATCTGAGATGGTGCCCCTTCATTAACGAGTGCAAATTTTAATTGTAAAGTGTAGTTATGCTACATTATATTGGTGCATACGTACGCTACACCTGAACCAACATAGACCTCAAAACACTGTAGAGCCCAAATGAGACCAAGAGCCTCCTTCTCAATAACAGAATAGTTTTGTTGATACTTATTGAATTGACAAGAGAAAAAACTAACTGGACACTCAACACCCTCATCGTTTTCCTGCAAAAGCACAGCCCCAGCGCCAAACTGGCTGGCATCTACCTGCAACATGAAAGGCCTGCCAAAACTTGGTGCCGCCAACACCGACGCAGAACACAACAGAGCCTCAACTGAATCAAAAGCCTCTTGACAAGGAATGGACCAGATAAAGTCAGCCTTCGCCTTCAACAGATTGGTCAGGGGGGACACTACTACCGAAAAGTTCTTACAAAAAGCTCGATAGTACCCTGCCATTCCCAGGAAGCGCATCAATTCCTTCTTGGTGGTTGGCTGCAGAAATTGCTTCACAGCCTGAATCTTAGCTTCCACTGGATGGACAAAACCCTGCCCTACCACCTTACCAAGGTATGTGACAGTTGCTTTAGCAAACTCACACTTGGCTAAGTTAACCGTCAGCCTGACCCACACCAGCTGTTCAAACAGGGCCTGCACACGATGGATATGCTCATCCCAAGTATCTGAATAGATGACAACATCATCAAGATACACAGCACACCCTACCAGACCTGAGACGACCAGGTTCATCAACCTCTGGAAGGTGGCTGGAGCATTCCGCAACCCGAAAGGCATCACTGTATAAGAAAACAGACCAGAAGGTGTTATAAAAGCAGCAATCTCACGAGCCCTTATGGAAAGGGGTACCTGCCAATAACCCTTTAAGAGGTCAAATTTACTTACTTCGCTGAACCAACCTGATCAATACAATCCTCCATTCTGGGAAGAGGAAAAAGGTCAGCTTTAGTAACACCATTTACTTTGCTGTAGTCAGTGCAAGGTCTGAGTGTTGAGTCATATTTTTTGACTAGGAGACAAGGTGAAGGCCAATTTGAAAAGCACGGCTCCGCAATACCATTGTCCAACATGTACTGGACCTCTGACTCCAACTGCTGTTTTTTCTCCTCCGATACTCTGTAAAATTTTTGCTTGATAGGCTTAGCATCCCCAATGTCAATATCATGTTCAATCAAGTGTGTTTGTGTTGGGGTATCGGAGAACAAAACAGGATAGCTATTTATAAGTGCTGCCAACTCGTCACGCTTTTCAGCGTCTAAATGACTGAGCAGAGCACTAAGATTTTGCAAAGTCTGAGAGTTATTTAAATGACCTCTTAAAATTTCATCCGAAGCTACTCCTATCTCTTCTCCTTCTTTTTCCACAGCATTGCAGCTGCCAGAAACGGTCACCGGCACAGCAGCTAATGCTGACTTCATAGCTGAAGTATTCACAACTGGATCACAGGAATGATAAGATTTCAGAAGGTTTACATGACACAACTTTGAAGATTTACGATGGCCAGGGGTTTCGATTAAATAATTCAGATCTGAAACCTTGCACAGCACTGTAAAAGGACCATAATATTTCGCTTGGAAAGGCGAGTTAACTAATGGCAACAGAGCCAGTACTCTGTCACCCGGACTGAACTCACGCAACTCTGTCTTCTTGTCAAAGTTCTTTTTCATTTTCTTTTGAGAACATTCCAACTTCTCCCTTGCTAGTTCACCAGCCCGATACAACTTAAACCGGAACCCATTCACATACTCAATCAGATTCCGAGGCGGCTCCTCAGGTAGACAACCATCCTGCACCACTGCCAAGGGCCCACGCACTTTATGGCCAAACACCAAGTCATTGGGACTAAAACCCGTGCTCTCCTGCACTACCTCATGCGCAGCTAACAGCAGCCAGGGTAAACCTTCTTCCCAATCAGCAGACAAGCAAAGATTTTAGAGTTTGATGAAACCGCCCCAGAACTCCCTGACTCTGAGCATGGAACGCTGTCGATTTATTATGAGTAACTTTGAGCTGTTTTAGAATCTGAGAAAACTTGTGAGAAGTAAAGTTAGATCCCTGATCTGACTGAATGACTCTCGGAATACCAAATGTAGAAATAAACTGAGTTAATGCTTTAACTACAGCCTTTGAAGTTATGGTGCGCAAAGGAAAAGCAGCAGGATATCTAGTCGCTTGGCACATAACAGTTAACAGATAGCAATGGCCGGACTTAGAACGGGGCAAGGGCCCAACACAATCAGTAACAAGATGCTCAAAAGGTTGGCCTATAGCTGGTATTGGCTTCAAAGGTGCCAGCTTTAGGACCTGATTTGGCTTGCTGGTGAGCTGACAAGTGTGACAAGTCTTAACAAACTGCGCTACGTCGCGCTTTAAACGTGGCCAGAAAAAATGACGTAGTATACAGTCATATGTTTTACGAACACCCAGGTGGCCTGGCACATCACCATGTGATGTTTGTAGCACTTTCTGCCACAAAGTAGTAGGCACAACAATTTGGAAGACTGGTTCTCCCAAACTCTGATCACTGAATGGAATCCACTTTCTCACCAAAAGACCATCAAGCAAAAAATAACACTGAGCACTGTTCCTCACTGCTGGATCAGGGACCACTTTATCAAACAGATCAACCAAAGATGAATCCGATTTTTGTTCTGCCACTAGTGAATCTCTAGAACCCATTAGCTGCTCTGTCTGAAGTTTAACAGGCAACTCAAGATCTTCAGGCCTAGACTCACTCTCCTTCACACGAGAAGCTGCACGGGTGATTGCACAAACTGGAAAGATCACAGGTGACAAACTACAACTTGGAGAAAAATCTGTAGGGGGCACCAGCGATTGCTTTCCAAAGATGGTCAGCTTACCATCTGCCCACACCTTACTGCCTGCTAGATCATTCCCCAAGATCATGTGCACTCCCTCTACTGGCAACTGAGAACGGACACCAACAACCACATCGCCCTCTACCAAACCACAAGTTAAAGTGACCTTATGTAAAGGGGAGGAGAATGGAACAAGATCCACACCACGTATCATGACACAGCTACCAGTATCTGACTGCTTACAGAAAGGCAAAGCTGACTCCAAAATAAAGGAATCCAGAGCACCAGTATCTCTCAAAATTTTGATTGGAACCTGTTGGTTGCTGCCAACTAAGGACACAACACCATCTGAAATAAAAGCTGAGAAGTCACACTGGGAAGACTGAGGATCCAGCTCAACCCTGAGTTCACTAGGCGCACCCTGGTGGACAGAAGATGTAACTGGCACTGCCATCACAACAGGCTTGACTTGTCCTGACTTCCTACTCTTAAGCAATGGACAGTCTTTCTTCTAATGTCCTTCAACAAAACAATACCGGCAAGTATTAGCAGTAACTGGTGGCTTAGAACGTCCCTGACCAAACTTTTGAGATCTTTGAAATGAAGTTCCAGGCAACACAGGCGACCTACCCTGTTTGTGAGTGAACCCCCCAGATGACCTACTGTGCCTCGAGGAAAACTCATTTCCGTTGCGCATGTCACAATTTGACTCAAAATGACTTTGTGTGTAAGCACATACTCATCTGCAAGAACTGCTGCTTCAGGTGGAGTCTTAACCTTTCATTCATTAACATAAGTGGCAACATTAAGTGGCAAAAAAAATGATGGTCTTCACCCGAACAAACTGGGCAGCCGTATTTTATCATTCAATCTACAGCACGCTGTCCAAACTCAACCACGTGATTGACTGTTTACACTCCGTTCGCAGCGCCCCCTGTCTTCTTCTACGGCTGAAATTCCAAACACTTCCACTTGCTACAGCTCCCCCTACAGGTCCCAGCACACACCGCCTCCTATTGTTGCCCCATTCAACATCCAGCCTATTATTTCAGTAAGACCATTTCCCCCTCAAAAGCGGTTCACCTTTATGAACACACGCAACCTCACTCACATTAAACACCTTTGTCCTGCTAATAATATTCCCATTCTCCCCATCATATCTATCAGACCCCCCTGCCCCTACATCAGAAATAGAGAACCAGTCAAACGATCCCTACACAACCTCTCCCTGCTCCCCCGCATCTCACAACATGGACCTCAGCAGCAAATCCTCAAGCTTGCTCTCCATAACACTCGTTCCCTCAACAATAAAGCAGTCATTCTGAACGATTTCATCATGGACAATAACCTGGACTTCCTCTGTATCACTGAAACCTGGCACAGCCAAATGGATTATTTCTCCCTCAACCAAGCCACCCCCTCTGGATACCGATACGTTGATCGACCCCGCCCCACTGGTCGAGGCGGTGGTGTTGCTTCCATTTTCAAGAGTCACCTCAAAGTCAATCCTATTTCCACTCCCTCTGTTGAATCATTCGAACACATTGCATTTAAACTACTCTCCCCTAACCCCCTTGTAATCAGTATAATCTACCGTCCCCCTAAGCCAAACCCGTCGTTTTTCTCTGACTTCACTGACCTTGTCACTTATCTATCCGCCATCTCACCCTCAATCTTACTTCTTGGCGACTTCAACTTCCACATCGACAATAATCGCTGCAAACAAGCCTCTGACTTCCTGGACCTCCTCGACTGTCTAAACCTCACACAACACGTCAACTTCCCCACCCATACCCATGGTCACACCCTGGACCTTGTCTGCTCCACTGGTCTCACCACTGAGAAACTCACCAGCCTCAACCTCCACATCTCCGACCACCTGGCCATAATCTTTGATATCCACCTTCCCACTCCCATTCCAAAAGAAAAGCGCACCATATCCTTCAGAAACATCACATCCATCCTGCCCCAAGACTTCTCAGCCTCACTCGCTACCACCATAGCTTCGTCCCCCCCGCCTTCATCGGACGACCTGGATAACCTTATCAATCACTATAACAACTCTCTCTCCACCTCCCTCAATCAATTAGCCCCCTTAAAAACTAAAACAGTTTCTTTCACTCACTCAGCTCCCTGGTTCACCCCTGACCTCCACCATCTAAAATCAAAAAAACGCCAGCTTGAAAGACTTTCTAAAAAAACCAGACTCACAGTTCATCTACAAGCTTACATCGACCACCTTCAACTCTACAAATCTGCCCTTATCCATGCTCGCTCTACTTATTACTCAAACCTCATCCACACTGGCTCCAATAACCAAAAGGCTCTTTTTTCCACCATTAACAAACTCCTCAACCCCAGTGACAACACCTCACACTCATTCACCAAAGACAAATGCAATTCCTTTCTCATGTTCTTCCAATCAAAAATTGACTCCATCTACAACTCCCTGTCCACACCGCCCCCCCCCCTTCCCAAGTTCACTCCCTCCCCTCCCCTCCTCTTCTCACCTCCCCCCTCTCTAAATTCGCACCAATCTCCCAAGCCGATCTGTCCAAAATCATCACTTCCATGAAGTCCTCCACTTGCATTTTAGACCCCATCCCATCCTCCCTTGTTAAACAGAGCCTCCCCATCATCTGCCCATTTATCACCAGAATTGTAAACTCCTCTCTTAGCTCCTCCACTGTCCCTCCATCTCTTAAACTGGCTGCCATTACCCCCATCCTCAAGAAAACCGGACTCAATCCTAATGACCTCAATAACTTTCGGCCAATATCAAACCTCCCCTTCCTTTCTAAGATCCTTGAACGTGCTGTTGCCTCCCAAATCAAGACCCATCTCACCAACAACACCCTCTATGAGCAATTTCAATCTGGATTCCATTCTCATCATAGCACTGAAACTGCCCTTCTCAAAGTCACCAACGATCTCCTCCTCTCCTCTGACTCTGGCCTATTCTCCATCCTCATCCTCCTGGACCTCACTGCCGCCTTCGACACAATTAACCATTCTATCCTGCTTTCCCGCCTAAAAACTCATCTCCATATCACTGACGACGCCCTCACCTGGTTGACATCTTACCTCACTGACCGGAAACAGTTCATTTCTATTAACAACTGCTCCTCCTCTACTGCCTCCCTGTCCCAAGGTGTCCCTCAGGGCTCGGTGCTTGGTCCTCTCCTCTTCATCCTCTACCTGCTCCCCCTCGGTCAAATTATCCATAGCCATGGTCTCCGTTTTCACTGCTATGCCGACGACATTCAACTCTACATTTCCACCAAATCTACCGACCCCCAGGCCCATTCTACCCTCTCAAATTGTCTTTCTGATGTTAACCTCTGGATGCAAACTAATTTTCTCAAACTCAACTGTGCTAAATCCAACATTCTCATTATAGGTCCAAATTCCCTCACTTCAACAGCCCAGGACTTCCGCCTTTCCTTTGACAGCTTCACTCTCTCACCCTCACCCCACTGCCGCAACCTTGGAGTCATTTTTGACAATAAACTCACCTTCTCCCAACACATTAAACTAGTCACAAAAACAGCATTCCATCACCTTAAGAACATCGCCCGCCTTCGCCCATCCCTCTCTCCCCCTGCAGCTGAAACCCTCATTCATGCTTTCATCACTTCCCGCATCGACTACTGTAACAGCATCTTGTACGGCTCAACCAACCATCTCCTCAATAAACTCCAGTACATCCAAAACTCTGCCGCCCGCCTCCTAACTCACACCCGTCACCGTGACCACATCACCCCTGTCCTCCAGAACCTTCACTGGCTTCCTGTTCAATACCGTATTAAATTCAAAATCCTCCTACTCACCCATAAAGCACTCCATAACCAGGCCCCCTCCTACCTTAAGGACTTGCTCCACCCCTACACCCCTTCCTGCACCCTCCGTTCCTCAGATTCAAACCTCCTGACAGTCCCTAGGACCAAGCACCGAACCTGGGGGGACAGAGCTTTCTCTGTTGCTGCCCCCTCTCTCTGGAACTCACTCCCACAACACATCCGTGATACTGTTGACCCTGCCACCTTCAAGACCAAATTAAAAACACACCTCTTCCATTCTGCTTTCAACTTGTAGACCCCTCAAATTTATATAACACCATACACAATACACTATTTACATAGACTTCTACCTGAATTTTTTTTTTTTTTTTTTTGTTTCTTCTACACCTTCAACTGTATTTCTTCTGTTTTCTTTTGATTGTGTAGCGGACACAGACTTCCCCCTCTCTGTGGAATGCTAAGTATCAAGAACACCAGGTAAAACAACACGTTTGGGTAGACTCTGTGTCTACTCCCATCATTAAACTGCCACATTGAACACTACCCAGGCCTGTGAAGCTAACCCTCTTCACAAAGGATCACCATTTGACACTCAACTTCAAAGGGACTGGCGGCAAATCACACTGATTTGAGAATGTTTTTCCTGCATCTCCCCCATGGACTCATTTAAAACTCTTCCACTCCTAACTGATAAGGAGAGGCCATAAATTGTGGCTACATACCAGGGGGGACACCTGGAACTGTGTCTTACTTTCATCCATTCATACAGGCACGGACTAAATAACTATGGTTCTGTTTATTTGTTTCATGTGTTTGTACCTGCATCTGCCTCAACATGATGTCCTATATCAAATGTCCAAAATTCGCATTCCTCGGCGATGTGTGAACAAAAATACGATTTTACAAAAATATTCACAACTCTAAGATGGACCCACAGTGCCATCTAGCGACGTCAGATGCACGGGAGTGCCGACATTAAACAACCAATTGTAGTGATATGTTGTCATGAATTAAGAGTGATAGTGGGGGAAATCTGACATATTTTGCTACTACATTTCATCCAATGTGTATATTCACCAATGATAACATGAACGTGATATATATATACAATTGCATATTAACATATGAGAATTTTATATTTCATTCCTATTTTGGTGCAGTCTATCACGTAATGACGTATATCTATGTTACCAATCTTTTGTTTCATATCGATGAGTCATGGTGAGAGATGGATAGATCGTTTTTGCGCACATAACATACTTTTTGTATCTCAATCTGAGATGGCAATTTGCTCTTCTTTTAGACAAAGAAACAGAGTCAGATTACCAGTCTTAGCGGGAAACGGCTATCCACGCCCAAAATAAACACCCACCAGAAGCCAGAGGATAAAAATTGGAAAACCGCTTTGTCCTGTGCTTTTTGCCGTCTTTCGTTCCTGGCTCTCTCGCCACCTTTTTTAGGCCCTCTTGCCATTTTCTTTTCTTAGGCTCTTTTCGGTACAAAATTTCCTTGCTATATCTTCATTACCATCCTTCCTTATATTCCGCGCTTTTACCTTTTTGTTTCGTCTAGTTATTAAGTCAAAATTTTTGCGCGTCTTATTGTTGTGGCTCTTTGTTAATCTTTTAGATCTTTTTATTTAGATTGTGCTCACGCTCACCTAAGTCCGAGCTGCTTCACTACCGCTTCTTCCTCAAGCCGAAAACTGTTCTAACAGAACAGCTTTTAATTTTTTTAGAGATTTTGCGGCTAACACCAAACGCCGTCAAGTCTAACAGAGCCACAGTTAATAATCAAGTTATTCTCCATCAACCCGGACGACAGCGCACTCCGCGCCCGGCTGCCTACCACCACCGACCACCATCTGCGTGTCAACGTCAGGACTCTGCTGGCAGAATCTACTACACGGCTGTGAGGGCTCCAACGGCAGAACGTTGCCTAGCAACCGAGACGACGCTCCGGAAAGCATCCACAGAGGCTCGTCACTCAACGGTTTCATCACGTTCCAGCTCACGGAGGCTCCGACCAGACCGCTCTGTTTGAAGTAGGAAAAGCCCACATTCTCTATCTGCTCTTGATTGGGGTTGATGCTGCAATAACTTGATAACAGGTTTAATTTTAGCGTATCATTCGTTAATCTAAATCAGAACTTTAGATCGTTGGCTAATTGCCCGTCTTTCACCATCATCCTCGTCATTCTGTTTGATAATCTGACATCACACATTCACCATACACACACTCTGACTCAACTGCTATAGCTCATGTATGTATATTAGTAGATTAGTTAATAAATATATTCATTTAGACCAATTCCTGATTCTGTGTTTTTCTTTGTGTGGGAACTGAGGTCAATTTAATCAGAATTCACGACTTTCAGCTAAGAGACTGTTCTACTTCATTCAATTAAAGTTTCTTTGAGACTTAATCTCGAATGATAATTTTCTCAGTAATCTGAGATGGTGCCCCTTTATTAACGAGTGTAAATTTTCATTAAGAAGTGTAGTTATGCTACATTATATTGGCGCATACGTACGCTACAATTGTTTGATTTGTATATCCGTATTTGTGTCGGTTCTTTTTTTTTTTAACCTGTAAAGCGTCTTTGAGTTTTTGAAAAGCGCTCAATAAATGCAATGTATTATTATTATTATTATTATTAACATATTCAGGAACTGAATTTTTAAACTGTTCTAACACGATCAAATCACACAAACCCTCCAACATGGTCACCCCAGAAGCTGTACACCAACGATTGAAAGCAGATGTCAGATCATGGACAAACTCTGAGTACATCTGAGAATCAAGCTTTTTCTTGTACCTGAAACGTTGGCGATATGCCTCTGGTACAAGCTCGTAGGCTTTCAGGACTGCAGATTTCACTGTAGCATACACCCTGCTGTCAGCTACTCTCAGTGCAGAAAACGCCTCCCACGCCCTACCAGTAAGCACACACTGCAACAACGTAGTCCTGTCTAAATCAGACCAAGCCCTAGAGTCTGCAATACGCTCAAACAGAGTAAAATAAATGTCTGGATCTGACTCATCAAAAGTGGGTAACAGACGTAGGTTTTGTGAAACATCAAACTGGCGTTCTCTACTATCTCTCACCGGTCTATTTGCGTTCCTCAATCTCTCAAGTTCCAATTGCATAATCAACAACTCCTTCTGCTGCTCAAAAGTTAAAGTGCCACCTGCCGACACTGACGCAGCTGATGCATATTCCAAAACTCCCTGCTCAATTAATCCCGCCTTCAAACTCTCCTTAACAAAATCCAAATTTTTTCCTCTGGTCTCCTACATCAACTTTATAATGTTCACCAATTAGAACAAGCTGCTTCTTTGTACAGCCATCCAAACTGCTTACAGAGGGAGACACAATAAAATTTTTAACAGCCTCATCCATGGCTACACAAAACACCTGGAGACGACAGAAGAAAAACACGTGATAACTTACCAATGCCACACTAATATAAAGACGAGGATCCCCGCTATTCTGCTCAAAAGTCCCTGTTCTAACTCCCCCCTAGCCTTCTGGAGACGTAGCGGTGGGACTTACAGTGTTACTCACAGCGGCCAGTGACGGCCCTGTACACAACCCCGAGCCGATGACAGGGGAAAAGGAAAGTGGAAGCTACAACCCGCCTGCCTCCGTCCCTGAAACCCCCCAAACACAGACAATCTCCTTGTGAGAAAGCCGCTAAACCTACAAGGAAATCCCTACCTTTTAACCACAGTGCGCATTGCAAGCCATACACTTACCTGCCTTCGTAGTCTCCACTCAGCAACTGCTGACCAACGCCATGAACGAAAAAAGCTACTCTCACTCAAACTAACCGGGCCTCAGCCCGACCACATGTCCGACAAGAGCGCAACCAACCTGTCCATATAAGGGCAATGACGAGAGAGGGAAACCCCACAACCCACCAATCAAAACGTGTGAACGGGCCCTTTAAACACACAAAGCCGAAACAGAAACCTGCCCAATATGTACGCATGTTACGACTGTGGTCGTGTCAAGGATTATTTCTGTGTATATGTATGTATCTGCTGTATTCTTCCTGAGGAACAGGTGGGGAGAATAAATCACTGCACCTAAACGATGCGCCGTTGCACGTCGGGGATTGGCTGCCGGGGGATGACGAGGCCGCCCGCGATTGGCTGACCTACTGGCGGAACCTCGTAAAAGCGATAATTTAGCATATAATGGTACGTGTAATAAATGTAGCTTATTTGTAGCTCTGGAGGCGAGACTTACTGAATTGGAGGCACGGCTCCGTACTATATTCAGCAATCCGGTAGACACAGCAGCTAGCCAGCCCCCCATAGCCAGTACGGAGCGACATAGCATAGCTACTGCTAGCCGTCCCTCGGCAGTTCCCGAGCAGCCGGGAAGCCAGGCCTGGGTGACTGTCCGAAGGAAGCGTAGTCCCAGACATAAGCCCACGGTTCACCACCCGCCCCCCGTTCACGTTTCCAACCGGTTTTCCCCGCTCAGCAACACACCTGCTGAGGGTAAAACTCTGGTCATTGGCAGCTCCATTCTCCGAAACGTGAAGTTAGAGACACCAGCGACCATAGTTAGGTGCATTCCTGGGGCCAGAGCAGGGGACGTTGAATCCTATTTAAAACTGCTGGCGAAAGATAAACGTAATCGTAAATACGATAAGATAATAATTCACGTCGGCGGTAATGACGTCCGATTGAGACAATCGGAAGTCACTAAATCTATGTACTATGTTGAATCGGTGTGTGAATACGCAAAAACCATGTCCGACACTGTAATCTTCTCTGGACCCCTGCCCAATTTGATCAATGATGACATGTTTAGCCGCATGTCATCATTCAATCGCTGGCTGTCGAGGTGGTGCCCAGCAAACAATGTGGGCTTAATAGACAATTGGCAAAGTTTCTGGGGAAAACGTGGTCTCATTAGGAGGGACGGCATACATCCCACTTTGGATGGTGCGTCCCTCTTATCTAGAAATATGGAGAGGTTTATTAGAAAACCAAACCCCTGACGTTCCAGAGGTGAGACCAGGAAGCAGAGTTGCAGTCCTACACGCTTCTCTGCTGCTTCCATACGGCTGTCACCCTCTTCCTTTCCTATAGAGACTGTGTCTGTCCCCCGACCACCCAGATTCTATAAGACTAAAAGGAACAATAGAAGGGCTGTTCATAATAACCTCATCCAAATTAATACAAATGTATCAAAACCAGACAACAGGACAATTAAATGTGGAATATTAAATATTAGATCGCTCTCATCCAAATCTCTCTTAGTTAATGATCTGATAACAGATCACCACATTGATTTAATGTGTCTCACTGAAACCTGGCTGCAGCATGAAGATTATGTCAGTCTAAATGAGTCAACCCCCCCAAGTCATATTAATTTTCATATACCTAGAAGCTCAGGCAGAGGGGGAGGAGTGGCAGCAATCTTCCACTCAAACTTATTAATCAATCAGAGACCAAAGCCTATCTATAATTCATTTGAAAGTCTTAGTCTTAGCCTCACACACTTGAACTGGAAAACACAGAAACCAGTTCTGCTAGTTGTTGTATATCGGCCACCGGCCCCTTACTCTGAGTTTCTGTCTGAATTCTCAGAGTTCTTAGCTGATTTAGTGCTCAGTACAGATAAAGTCATTATAGTGGGTGACTTTAATATTCATGTAGATGATGAGAATGACAGCCTTAACTCTGCATTTAGTGCACTGTTAGACTCAGTTGGTTTTACCCAAAACGTTAATAAACCAACTCACTGTTTTAATCATACCCTTGATCTTGTTTTGACATATGGCATAGAAATTGAACATCTTATTGTTTTTCACCAAAATTCAATTTTGTCTGATCATTTTTTATTAATATTTGAATTTACAATATTGGACTATGGAGCACTTACCAAAAAGTTCCATTACAGCAGATGTTTATCTGATACTGCAGTAGCTAAATTTAAGGAAATGATTCCATCATTATTGACTTCAATGCCATATGCCAACACAATAGAGAGCAGCTCCTCTAGTGTTAGTCCCACACAGGTGGACAATCTGGTTGATGGTACGGCAGCTTTACTGCGAACATCACTTGATACTGTTGCCCCTCTGAAAAAGAAGGCAATAAATTATAATAAAATAGCTCCATGGTTTAATGAACAACTGCACATTTTAAAGCAGAGTTCAAGGAGACTGGAAAGGCAATGGCGTTCTACAAATTCAGAAAAATTTCATCTGGCCTGGAAAGACAGTTTTACTGCATATAAAAAAGCGATTCGTAGAGCAAGAACCGCCTATTATTCATCTTTAATTGAGAAAAACAAAAACAACCCCAGGTTTTTGTTCAGCACTGTAGCCAGGCTGACAGAGAGTCACAGCTCTGTGGAGCCTTGTGTTCCTTTAGATCTCAGTAGTGAAGATTTCATGACCTTCTTCACTAATAAAGTTTTGAATATTAGGCAGAAAATCCTGAACATGTCTTTAGGAGCAGCAGCTCTGGAGGCATCCATAGGACCGGATTTATGCTTGGACTGCTTCTCTGCTGTAAATCTGCCAGAGCTCATATCAATAGTAAACTCCTCTAAACCAGCAACATGTCCGCTAGATCCCATCCCCACTAGGTTATTCAAGGATATATTTCCTTTAATTAATAATGCTGCTTTAAATATCATTAACCTCTCTTTACTAACAGGCTATGTACCACAGGCTTTTAAAGTTGCTGTAATAAAGCCACTTCTCAAAAAGCCTACTCTAGATCCAGGTGTTTTAGCCAATTATAGGCCCATATCCAACCTCCCTTTTATCTCTAAAGTTCTAGAAAAAGTTGTTGCAAGCCAATTATGTGATTATCTGCATATAAATGGTTTGTCTGAAGAATTTCAGTCAGGATTTAGAATCCATCATAGTACAGAGACAGCACTGGTAAATGTCACCAATGATCTTCTAATAGCATCAGACAGTGGATTAGTTTCTATACTTGTTCTTTTGGATCTTAGTGCTGCTTTTGATACAGTTGATCACAGCATCTTATTACAGAGACTGGAACATCTTATTGGGATTAAAGAAACCGCTCTAAAGTGGTTTAAATCATATTTATCAGACAGATTCCAGTTTGTTCATGTTAATGGCGATTCTTCCACCAACACTAGAGTTAGTTATGGAGTCCCACAGGGTTCTGTATTAGGACCAATATTATTTACTCTGTACATGCTTCCTCTAGGAACATTATTAGGAAGCACTGCATAAATTTCCATTGTTATGCAGACGATACCCAGTTATATTTATCTATGAAACCCAATGAAACCAATCAGTTGGTCAAACTCCAAGCATGTCTGAAGGACATAAAGGACTGGATGACCTGTAATTTTCTTCATTTAAATTCTGACAAAACTGAGGTTATTGTATTTGGCCCGAAACACCTCAGAAACTCACTATCTAACCAGATAGTTACCCTAGATGGTATTGCCTTAGCCTCCAGTTCTACCGTAAAAAACCTTGGAGTTATTTTTGATCAGGATATGTCCTTCAACTTACATATAAAACAAGTCTGCAGGACGGTGTTCTTTCATTTACGTAATATTGTCAAAATCAGAAATATCTTGTCTCAGAGTGATGCTGAGAAACTAGTCCATGCATTTGTAACTTCTAGGCTGGACTATTGTAATTCTTTATTGTCAGGACGTCCCAGTAACTCTCTTAGAAACCTCCAGCTGGTCCAAAATGCTGCAGCCAGAGTTCTGACAGGAACCAGTAAAAGAGATCAGATTTCTCCTGTATTGGCTTCTCTTCATTGGCTTCCTGTAAAATCCAGGATAGAATTTAAAATCCTGCTTCTAACATACAAAACTGTTAATGAACAAGCTCCATTATATCTTAAAGACCTTATTGTACCTGATCATCCTAACAGAGCCCTTCGCTCTGAGACTGCAGGTTTACTTGTGGTTCTCAGAGTTTCCAGAAGTAGAATGGGAGGCAGAGCCTTCAGTTATCAGGCTCCTCTCTTGTGGAATCAGCTCCCAGTTTAGGTTCGGGGGGCAGAGACCCTCTCTTCTTTTAAGATCAAGCTTAAAACTTTCCTATTTGACAAGTCTTATAGTTAGGGCTGCTCAGGATCACCTGAGCTGTCCCTCAGCTAAGCTGCCATAGGTTTAGACTGCTGGGGGACTCCCATGATGCACTGGGCTCCTCTCCTCTCCTCTCCTCTCCTCTCCTTTCTGTACTGTCATATATCACCATTACATATGACTAACCTATGTTTCCCCCCGAGGTTCTGTGTCCTGCTTGTTCTCTCCGTGGATGTCCCTGGAACTGGAGCTGAACATCCCTGATCTGGAGCTCAACGTCCCTGGTCTGGAGCTCAACGTCCCTGGTCTGGAGCTCAACGTCCCTGATCTGCAGCCGCTGGCCTCACCACCTCCAACCCCTACCCCAACCTCTCCTACTATCCCTCCCTCCCTCCTCTTTCCCACTCCCAACCCAACCGGTCGAGGCAGATGGCCACCCTCCCTGAGCCTGGTTCTGTCGGAGGTTTTTTTTCCCCCTTCCCTACCATGGGGGGTTTTTGGTTCCTTCCCACAGTCGCTGACTGCTGCTCATAGGGAATCCAAAAGCAACCTTGGATTGTTGGGTTTTTCTGTTTCCTGTTTTACTGTTTCCTGTTCTTTCTTACAATGTTAAGCGCTTTGTGACGACCTGTGTTGTAAATATGCGCTATATAAATAAAACTGAATTGAATTGAAAAATTGAATTGAATTGAATAACCAAGTTGATGTAGCTTTTATACAGGAAACCCACCTTCAGGGTATAGAGGCAGAGAAATTTAAATTAGGATGGGTTGGTCAAATATTTCACAGCTCCTTTTGAAGCAAAAGTAACGGAGTATTAATTCTTATTCACAAAAATATACAGTTTACATTATCAAAGTAAATTAAAGATGACGAGGGCAGAATTATATGTATTGAAGCAGTAATGGAAGAGACCCCTGTTGTACTGTGTAATATTTATGCTCCTAGCCAAAACAGTTCTAATTTTTTTCATGAGGTCAACAGAATAATTGGTGATGCTGAAGGTCAGATAATTTTGGCTGGAGACTTCAATGAGGTTTTGGACCCAGTGTTGGATAGGAGCTCACAACAACCCCCTTTAATAACAAGAGACAGGGAGGCTCTGTATACGCTTAGTAAGGACATAGGATTGACTGATATATGGAGACTGACCAATCCAACCATTAGAGATTACACTTTCTTTTCGACATAAGACTTATTCGAGGATAGACCTTTTTCTAATAAACCCAGTCCTAGTAGAAAGAGTAGTTAGGTGTAATATTAAGGCAATAGCCCTAACCAATCATGCGCCAGTGGAGTTAATTATTCAGATAAATTCTATAACAGAGAGAAAAGGAAGATGGAGGTTAAATACTTCATTGTTATCTGACTTGAAATTCAGAAAAACAGTAGAGAAAGATCTAAAGGAATTTTTTGAAATTAATATTGGCAGTACTGAAGAATTAACTACTGTTTGGGAGGCATCTAAGACCTACATTAGGGGTAAATTTATAGCACAAGCAACAAAAAAGAAGAAAGACAATATAGAAAAATGTTTAAGTCTAGAAATGGAAGTAAAAAACTGAGAAAATGATTTGTTGACCAATTTTTCTAACGTCAAATTTCAGGAGATTTGTAAACTTAAATTCACCTTAAATGATATGTATAATAAAAAAGCAGAATATGCACTTTTTAGATTAAAAACAAATTTTTATGAGGTGGGAGAAAAATCTGGAAAATTGTTAGCTAGACAGTTGAAGGAGAGACTGAATTCTAATGTGATTCCGGTTATAAAGCAAGGGGACCAACGGTTCTGTTTGACTAAAGAAATTAATAATATTTTTCAACAACACTATAAAAAGTTGTACACGTCATCTATATCTAAATCCCAAGAGCAAATTGAACAGTTCTTAGCTAACATTGAAGTGCCTAAAATGCAATCACAAGATGCAGATAAATTAGAACTCTCAATAACGGAGGGAGAAATAAGAAAGGCAATTTCATCAATGGCAAATGGGAAATCACCTGGTTATGATGGCCTTCCAGTTGAGTATTATAAAGTGTTCATAGATATACTTGCACCAATATTGCAAAAGGTTTTTCAAGAAATGTTTGACAAAGGTCGACTCTCTTCTACATTCAATGAGGCTCTGATCTCGTTGATCCCCAAGACAGGGAGGGATGTGACAGATCCATCTAATTATAGACCAATCAGTCTGATTAATCTTGATTGTAAAATTTTAACAAAAATTTTGGCTACCAGGTTACAATTGGTTTTGCCAAATATCATCCATCCCAATCAAGTGGGTTTCATGAAGAACAGGACTTCAACAGATAATGTCAGACTTCTACTGCACTTGATGTGGCTCAGTCAGTCACAAGATACTCCAGTCGCTGCTCTTTCTCTAGATGCGGAAAAAGCCTTTGACAGGGTGGAGTGGCAATGTTTGTTCTCCACCCTGTCTCATTTCGGCCTTAAGGTAAATTTTATTAAATGGATAAAAATGTTGTATACTGAACCTAGAGCTGCAGTGATAACTAATGGCATGGTTTCCCCCTTTTTTAGTTTAACACATGGGACACGACAGGGCTGTTCTCCCAGCCCGTTACTATTCATAATTTTCTTGGAAATTCTTGCAGTTTCTATTAGAAAACACTCCGGTATTAAAGGAGTTAAAGCCGGTGAGACTGAACACAAATTACTCTTATGTGCAGATGATATCCTGGCAATAGTGTCAGACCCCCTGGCTTCTCTACCCTACTTAATGGAAACAATTCAGACCTTTTCTAAATTTTCAGGCTATTCTGTTAATTGGAGTAAGTTGGAAGCCATGCCTCTCTCTAGAACTTGCTCGTCGTTTATGGTGGAGAAGTTTAATTTTAGATGGATACGTAAGGGAATGAAATATCTGGGTATTCAATTGTCTGAGGATATTGGTGACATGGTTGGGCTTAATTATAATCCACTACTAATATAGACCAAAACAAACCTTGAAAATGGAACAAGTTGAAACTTTCCTTGTGGGGAAAGGTCAATGTCATAAAAATGGTAATTATCCGACAATTTAATTACATCACTATGATGCTGCCCCTCAAAGTGCCATCCAGTATATTTAGACAATTTGATGATATTATAAAGCACTTTTTGTGGAGTGGAAAAAAACCTCGAGTAAAGCTGAGTAAACTTGGTGCTCATAAAGAAAGTGGTGGGCTGGGTCTTCCTGATTTAAGGCTATATTATTTAGCTTTTGAAATGACTAAACAAGCCAAACATTAGCATAAAGCCGAGTCTCATGTCCTTTGGATAGCTGTTGAAGAAGAATTATGTGCGCCATTAACACCTGTAACGATGTTATCCCAAAAAGATGCTAGTATTACAAATCCAGTTATTCTGCATTCAAAAGATGTTTGGGCAAAAGCACACAAAATTTTCAAAGTTAAGCATACAACCCAGAAATATTCTTCACTGAGGCATAATATGGAAATTCGAATTGGGAAAAAGCCATTGTATTGGGAGCAGTGCTCTTCTAAAGGCATAAATGCTAATGCTGACCTATTTGAGAATGGTGTGTTTCTATCCTATAGCCAACTGTTACAGCGATATGGCTTAATGGGTAGATACAATTTCTGGAAGTACTTGCAAATACGAAGTTGTATCTGTTCAATGCCATACAGTCTCGTTGATAATCAAATAACAAACTATATGAAGCTCCCACTGACAAAACGCAAAGCCTCCCACTATTATAAATTAGCTACCCTTGCCACTACTAATGAGGGTGATAGTTTGAAAATGAGTTGGCAAAAAGACTTGGGTCATGAACTTGAACCAGATAAGTGGGCAAAAATTATAGCAGAGTGTGGTAAATATGTGCGAGAGGCCAGGAGTAAATTTATTCATTATAAAGTATTACATAGATATTACTTTACCCCATGAATGAAGCTGCTGGGGAATGATTTGTGTTGGAAATGTAAAAATGATAAAGGAACTTTTATTCATTGTATCTGGGACTGTATTCTCGTAAGGCCCCTAACACAACAAGTTGTGCAGATTCTAAGTAGTTGGTTGGGTGAAAACATACCATTTTGTCCAGAGATTTGTTTATTGGGAGATAGGAGTTGCTTACCAAATGTATCAAAAAAAAATTCTCTGTGATTTCTATGAGTATGATAACAACATGTCGTATTATCTTGAGACATCGGAAAACCCCCACTGTCCCAGGTGTTCGGGAGTGGGCTGGTGCTATGAGTGAAACTGTGTCATATGAATGTATGCTCAGAAGAATGTCTGATATTTCAAGGGTGGAGGACAAATCGCCATGGGAAGGATTTTGGAACCATGTAAAAGTGGACTGAGTATCAGACAGTTTCCTGCCTTGGACCATGTTTTTATAATTTTTTTTTTCCTTTTATTTTAAAGTAGGGTATGCTTGTTTTTGTGGAAGCCATGTACCATGTACTATGTTTGTGAAATAACAATAAATATTTGAATTACAAAAAAAAGAAAAGTAAGGATAGTCATGTTTTCACTGGTCTACACAGAGAATTACCACCAATAGAAGCTCCAGTAGGATTTAGTAACCTAGTAACCATTTTACTTCTTCTTCATATATTAATTTAAATAAGGAATCAATATGTGAATATTTATGAATGAATAAGTCGTTTATGGTGGCCGCAGTCAGGAGAAAATCACCACAGTCTCAGTAAAATATAGCTTAAAACTGAAGCTGTACAACTGGAAAGTAAACGTTTTAAACTGCAGCGGCTCATCGATAACGTAACTTAATTGTTTTTTTAAAACAAATTTTATTGTGTTCAACATTTGTATTATCCGAGTGAGCTGTAACACAATACTAATATTTAAATCTATAATCCTCCGCCACTGATGAATCCATCTTCTCCATCAGCCGTCAGCAGTTAAAACTCCAGCTGTTGATCAAACTGTCAGTGGCACGCAATGAATCTTGGGATATTTGGGGCTATGAAGGATACACTGATGCATCCTTGAAATCTGTGGAAAAGAAGGACGCATTCGTCGACGAATGCAGCCTTGAAGGAGCAGCCCCTGAACTGGGACACAGCTTGTGTCTGTACAGCCTCCTGCAGAGCCTCAATAAAGTGATGCGTTCTCCCCTGCAGAGTTGGTCTAGATTGTTAATACACTGTTGTCAGCAGTGAGCCACACTAAGCTAAGGGGGCTAGCGTCATATACCAGAGGCTGCCCGACTACGGTTCAGAACCGGGTCGGTAGCACATGTCTCCATAAAAACAAAGACACAACAGTCTTAAAACTCTTGGGGACTGAAAAGATGCACACCACTCCATTTCACCCCCAGTCCAACAGCCATGTGGAGCGATTTAATGCCACCCTGCAAAAAGTCTTGGCTACCACTGCCGAATGATGTCACTGGGACTGGGATGTGATGATTCCTTAAGCGCTTATGGCTTAAAGGCAACCAAACACAGCTCCACTGGGTTGTCACCCAACATGATAGCTCTATGGGCAAGAGGTCACCAAACCAGTCGACTTGATGGCTGGTATGCCACCTGACTAAGCCCCTAGCAGCTCCCTTGTATGTTATGCAGCTCAAAGAACGGCTGGAACTTTCCTGTCAGCTGGCATGGGAAACCGTAAGGAGATCCTCTGAGCGTGCAAAACGGCAGTATGACAAAAACATGCACCAAATCCACTACCAGGTTGGAGATGCAGTATAGCACCTGGTTAAGGGCACCAATAGGGTGAAAAACAGTACGGAAGTTTTTGCCCTCCTACGAGGGTTCCTATGTCGTTGTGAGTCTGCTCGATGACGTGGTCTACCGTATCCAGAAGAGCCAAAGGGCCAAAGTCAAAGTTGTGCATCAAGACAAACTCAAACCTAACTAGAACTGCAAGCAGTTATGAAAGGGGGCCAAGCCCCCTCGCGCAACTCGGTCCCCGGGTTTCGTCAAGCCCACGGAAGTCAGGCCAGAAGGACCACGGGCGTGGGGCGAGCGTCACGATACCGGTCAACGTCTCACCAGCAGTGTTGTAATGGTCATGGGAAGAGCACCGGAAGCGTGAAAGGCTGAATCTGTCAGCTGTAACAAGTCACACCCACTTTGACCAAACGTTACCAAATTTCACAGCTGGCCTCGGGAGCAAGCCCACATCATGCTCACCAAATTTGGTGCCAAACCGATCAACTTTCATGTTCTTGAATTTTTCCAGTTTATAGCGCCCCCTATTGGCCAATTTGCGCCAAATTTGGCACAGAGCCTCTGGTTGACCTCTGACACAAGTGACTTGAGTTCAATGTGGATAGCTGTCACGGTGACAAAATTATGCAACAGTATGTGCTTTTTAGCTAGCAGAAAAAATTGTGTATTTATAAGTCGCACATTTTTTGAAGTAGCAAAATTCTTTTGATAACTTTTGCTCAGACCCATCTGGAGATTGTATGTGCAAGGTTTGGTGCAGATGGAGTTTAAACTGTAGGAGGAGTTCAAAAAAGTAGGTTTTTGATGTGTATTGACGTACAAAGAGAAATGTGCAGTGGAAGTGGGCGTGGCCTATGTCAGAAGATGCAACACTATTTAGGGAACATGTAAATATAAAGTTTACCAAGACGTGATTTAAAATGTGAAAGTTACAGGCCAAAATGCGTTTGCAACCGTTATAGCGCCACCTAGTGGATTAGATGCATAATTTGTGGTGTGGTTGGTCTGTGTGCTCTTCTATATATACCCTGTAATTTTCACAGTCCTCAGCATAATACTTGAGCTGAAATAAACGTTTGTTTTTTACCTTGTAATAAGCCACGCCCACTTTGACCATTCACGAAGAACATTAAGCTATGGCCTCAGGTGTGACCCAGCATCATACCTACCAAATTTGGGAAAAATCGGTCTTGACATTTAAAAGATATAAATTTCCCATATTTGCAGCGCCCCCTAGTGGCCAACATGAGCCAAATTTGGCTCATATCCACACAGTCACATGACAACATGAGATCTCAGGCTTGGTGTTGTTAGCATTTATGTTGACCAAGATATGCAACAGTTAGCATTTTTATAGCTAGGTATAAAAATTTTTGCGTTAGTAAATTGCGCATATTTAGACCGAACAAAATTCTTTTGATAAGTTTAGATCAGGTCCAGATGAAGACTGTATGTGCCAAGTTTCACGCTTATTGGACAAAAACCCAAGGAGGAGTTCGAAAAAGTACGTTTTCCAGTTTTTGCCATTTTGCAAAAAAAAATTATAGGCGGAAATGGGCGTGGCTTATTCCAGATGATTCAGTGCTATTCAGGGAATCTGTGGATAAGAAGTTTTCGAATGTGCGACATACGGTGTGGGAGTTATAACCCCAAACATGTTGACTTTGGTTATAGCGCCCCCTGCTGGCAAACATGTGCAATTTTTTGCATCTGAGGTAAGGGCAGGGGTCTGGACCAACCCTCCAAATTGCACCTCCCTCCCTTGCACGGTATAGCCTGCAGCACCACTTTTATCAACGGAAAAATAAAAATAACTAGAACTGCAAGCAGTTATGAAAGGGGGCCAAGCCCCTTCGCGCGACTCGGTCCCCGGGTTTCGTCGAGCCCACGGAAGTCAGGCCAGAAGGACCACGGGCACGGGGCGAGCATCACGATACCGGCCAAAGTATCACCAGCAGTGTTGGAATGGTAATTGGAAGAGCACCGGAAGCGTGAAAGGCTGAATGTGTCAGCTGTAACAAGTCACGCCCACTTTGACCAAACATTACTAAATTTCACGGCTGGCCTCGGGAGCAAGCCCACATCATGCTCACCAAATTTGGTGCCGAACCGATCAACTTTCATGTTCTTGAATTTTTCCAGTTTATAGCGCCCCCTAAAGGCCAATTTGCGGCAAATTTGGCACAGAGCCTCTGGTTGACCTCTGACACAAATGACTTGAGGTTAATGTGGATAGCTTTCATGTTGACAAAAATATGCAACAGTATGTGCTTTTTAGCTAGCAGAAAAAAATTGCGTATTTATAACTCGCACATTTTTTGAAGTAGCAAAATTCTTTTGATAACTTTTGCTCAAGCACATTTGTAGAATATATGTGCAAAGTGTGGTGTAGATGGAGTTTAAACTGTAGGAGGAGTTCGAAAAAGTAGGTTTTTGATGTGTACTGACGTACAACAAGGAATGTTCACTGGAAGTGGGCGTGGCCTATGTCAGAAGATGTGACACTATTTACAGAACACGTAGATGTAAAGTTTACCAAGACTTGACTTAAAATGTGAAAGTTACAGTCCAAACTGCGTTTGCAACCGTAATAGCGCCACCTAGTGGAGTAGATGCACAATTTTTGGTGTGGGTGGTCTGTGTGCTCTTCTATATAGACCCTGTAATTTTCACAGTCCATAGCATAATAGTTGAGCTGAAATAAATGTTTGTTGTTTGCCTTGTAATAAGCCACGCCCACTTTGACCATTCATGAATAACATTAAGATATGACCTCAGGAGTGACTCAGCATCATACCTACCCAATTTGGGGAAAATGGGTCTTGTCATTTAACAGATATAAATTTCCCATATTTGCAGCGCCCCCTAGTGGCCAACATGAGCCAAATTTGGCTCATAGCCCCACAGTCACATGACAACATGAGATCTCAGGTTTGGTGTTACTAGCATTTGTTGTGACCAAGATATGCAACAGTTAGCATTGTTATAGCTAACTATAAAAATTTTTGCGTTAGTAATTTTCGCATATTTAGACAGAACGAAATTCTTTTGATAACTTTAGATCAGGTCCAACTGAAGACTGTATGTGCCAAGTTTCACGCTGATTGGACAAAAAGCCAAGGAGGAGTTCGAAAAAGTAGGATTTCCAGTTTTTGCTATTTTGCGAAAAAGAATTATAGGCGGAAATGGGCGTGGCTTATCCCAGATGATTCAGTGCTATTCAGGGAATCTGTGGATATAAGGTTTTTGAATGTGCGACATACGGTGTGGGAGTTATAACCCAAAACATGTTGAATGTGGTTATAGCGCCCCCTGCTGGCAAACATGTGCAATTTTTTGCAACTGAGGTAAGGGCAGGGGTCTGGACAAGCCCTCCAAATGGCACCTCCCTCCCTTGCACGGTTTAGCCTGCGGCACTACTTTTATCAACGGAAAAATAAAAATAATAATAACTAGAACTGCAAGCAGTTATGAAAGGGGGCCAAGCCCCCTCGCGCGACTCAGTCCCCGGGTCTCGCCGAACCCACGGAGGTCCAGCCAGAAGGACCATGGGCACGGGTCGAGTGTCACGATACCGGCCAAAGTATCACCAGCAGTGCTGTAATGGTAACAGCAGGAGCAGCGGAAGCGTGAAAGGCTGAATGTGTCAGCTGTAACAAGTCACGCCCACTTTGACCAAACATTACTAAATTTTACGGCGGGCCTCAGGAGCAAGCCCACATCATGCTCACCAAATTTGGTGCCAATCGGATCAACTTTAATGTTGCTTGAATTTTTCCTGTTTCTAGCGCCCCCTATTAGCCAATTTGCGCCAAATTTGGCACAGAGTCTCCGGTTGACCTCTGACACAAGTGAGTTGAGTTCAATGTCAACAGCTTTCACGTTGACAGAATAATGCAACAGTATGTGCTTTTTAGCTAGCAGAAAAAATTGTGTATTTATAACTTGCACATTTTTTGAAGTAGCAAAATTCTTTTGATAACTTTTGCTCAAGCACATCTGGAGATTGTATGTGTAAAGTTTGGTGCAGATGAAGTGCAAACTGTAGGAGGAGTTCGAAAAAGTGTGTTTTTCATGTGTACTGATGTACAACGAGGAATGTGCACTGGAAGTGGGCGTGGCCTATGTCAGAAGATGCGACACTATTTACAGAACACGTAGATGTAAAGTTTACCAAGACTTGATTTAAAATGTGAAAGTTACAGGCCAAAGTGCATTTGCAACCATTATAGCGCCACCTAGTGGAGTAGACGCACAATTTTTGGTGTGGGTGGTCGTTGTGCTCTTCTATATAGACCCTGTAAATTTCACAGTCCAGAGCCTAACAGTTGAGCTGAAATAAATGTTTGTATTTTGCCTTTTAATAAGCCACGCCCACTTTGACCATTCATGAATAACATTAAGATATGGCCTCAGGAGTGACCCAGCATCATACCTACCAAATTTGGGGAAAATGGGTCTTGCCATTTAACAGATATGAGTTTCCCATATTTACAGCGCCCCCTAGTGGCCAACATGAGCAAAATTTGGCTCATACCCCCACAGTCACATGACAACATGAGATCTCAGGTTTGGTGTTATTAGCATTTGTTTTGACCAAGATATGCAACAGTTAGCATTTTTATTGCTAGCTATAAAATTTTTTGCGTTAGTAATTTTTGCATATTTAGACGGAACAAAATTCTTTTGATAACTTTAGATCAGGTCCAACTGAAGGCTGTACGTGCCAAGTATCACGCTGATTGGAAGAAAACCCAAGGAGGAGTTCGAAAAAGTACGTTTTCCAGTTTTTGCCATTTTGTGAAAAAAAATTATAGGCGGAAATGGGCGTGGCTTATCCCAGATGATTCAGTGCTATTCAGGGAATCTGTGGATATTAGGTTTTTGAATGTGCGACATACGGTGTGGGAGTTACAACCCAAAACATGTTGACTGTGGTTATAGTGCCCCCTGCTGGCAGACATGTGCATTTTTTTGCATCTGAGGTAAGGGCAGGGGTCTGGACCAACCCTCCGAATTGCACCACCCTCCCTTGCACGGTGTAGCCTGCAGTACCACTTTTACCAACGGAAAAATAAGGAGGAAAATAATAACTAGAACTGCAAGCAGTTATGAAAGGGGGCCAAGCCCCCTTGCGCGACTCGGTCCCTGGGTCTCGCCGAGCCCACGGAGGTCCAGCCAGAAGGACCACGGGCACGGGGCGAGTGTCAGGATACCGGCCAAAGTATCACCAGCAGTGCTGTAATAGTAACAGTAGGAGCAGCGGAAGCGTGAAAGGCTGAATGTGTCAGCTGTAACAAGTCACGCCCACTTTGACCAAACATTACTAAATTTTACGGCTGGCCTCGGGAGTGAACCCACATCATGCTCACCAAATTTGGTGCCAATCGGATGAACTTTAATGTTGCTTGAATTTTTCCAGTTTATAGCGCCCCCTATTAGCCAATTTGCGCCAAATTTGGCACAGAGTCTCCGGTTGACCTCTGACACAAGTGAGTTGAGTTCAATGTCAACAGCTTTCACGTTGACAGAATAATGCAACAGTATGTGCTTTTTAGCTAGCAGAAAAAATTGTGTATTTATAACTTGCACATTTTTTGAAGTAGCAAAATTCTTTTGATAACTTTTGCTCAAGCACATCTGGAGATTGTATGTGTAAAGTTTGGTGCAGATGAAGTGCAAACTGTAGGAGGAGTTCGAAAAAGTGAGTTTTTCATGTGTACTGATGTACAACGAGGAATGTGCACTGGAAGTGGGCGTGGCCTATGTCAGAAGATGCGACACTATTTACAGAACACGTAGATGTAAAGTTTACGAAGATGTGATTTAAAATGTGAAAGTTACAGGCCAAAGTGCATTTGCAACCATTATAGCGCCACCTAGTGGAGTAGACGCACATATTTTGGTGTGGGTGGTCTGTGTGCTCTTCTATATATACCCTGTAAATTTCACAGTCCACAGCATAATACTTGAGCTGAAATAAATGTTTGTATTTTGCCTTTTAATAAGCCACGCCCACTTTGACCATTCATGAATAACATTAAGATATGGCCTCAGGAGTGACCCAGCATCATACCTACCAAATTTGGGGGAAATGGGTATTGCCATTTAACAGATATAAATTTCCAATAGTTGCAGCGCCTCCTAGTGGCCAATATGAGCCAAATTTGGCTCATAGCCCCACAGTCACATGACAACATGAGATCTCAGGTTTGGTGTTATTAGCATTTGTTTTGACCAAGATATGCAACAGTTGGCATTTTTATTGCTAGCTATAAAAATTTTTGCGTTAGTAATTTGCGCATATTTAGACGGAACAAAATTCTTTTGATAACTTTAGATCAGGTCCAACTGAAGACTGTACGTGCCAAGTTTCACGCTGATTGGACAAAAACCCAAGGAGGAGTTCGAAAAAGTACATTTTCCAGTTTTTGCCATTTTGCGAAAAAAAATTATAGGCGGAAATGGGCGTGGCTTATCCCAGATGATTCAGTGCTATTCAGGGAATCTGTGGATATGAGGTTTTTGAATGTGCGACATACAGTGTGGGAGTTATAACCCAAAACATGTTGACTGTGGTTATAGCGCCCCCTGCTGGCAGACATGTGCAATTTTTTGCATCTGAGGTAAGGGCAGGGGTCTGGACCAACCCTCCAAATTGCACCACCCTCCCTTTCACGGTGTAGCCTGCAGCACTACTTTTATCAACGGAAAAATAAGGAAGGAAAATAATAATCTGAACGATTACAATAGGGTTCCCAGCCCTTCGGGCCTGGGAAACGCGTATGCTAGCATACGCGTCTCCCAGGCCCCTCGGGCTTGGCCCCCTAATAATCTGAACGATTACAATAGGGTTCCCAGCCCTTCGGGCCTGGGAAACGCGTATGCTAGCATACGCGTGTCCCATGCCCCTCGGGCTTGGCCCCCTAACTAGAACTGCAAGCAGTTATGAAAGGGGGCCAAGCCCCCTTGCGCGACTCAGTCCCCAGGTCTCACGGAGCCCAGGTCTCGCCGAGCCAACGGCGGTCCGGCCAAAAGGACCACGGGCACGGGGTGAGCGTCAGGATACCGGCCACCGTCTCACTAGCAGTGTTGTATTGGTAATGGGAAGAGCAGCGGAAGCGTGAAAGGCTGAATGTGTCAGCTGTAACAAGTCACGCCCACTTTGACCAAACATTACTACATTTTACGGCTGGCCTCGGGAGTGAACCCACATCATGCTCACCAAATTTGGTACCAATCTGATCAACTTTCATGTCGTTTGAATTTTTCCTGTTTATAGCGCCCCCTATTGGCCAATTTGCGCCAAATTTGGCACAGAGCCTCTGGTTGACGTCTGACACGAGTGAGTTGAGTTCAATGTCAACAGCTTTCACGTTGACAAAAATATGCAACGGTATGTGCTTTTTAGCTAGCACAAAAAAATGTGTATTTATAAGTCACACATTTTTTGGAGCAGCAAAATTCTTTTGATAAGTTCTGCTCGTGCACGTCTGGAGATTATATGTGCGAAGTTTGGTGGAGATAGAGTGTAAACTGTAGGAGGAGTTCGAAAAAGTAGGTTTCTGATGTGTACGGACGTGGACAGAGAAATGTGCAGTGGAAGTGGGCGTGGCCTATGTCAGAAGATGCGACACTATTTAGGGAACACGTAGATGTAAAGTTTACGAACACCTGATTTGAAACGTGAAAGTGACAGGCCAAAGTGCGTTTGCAACCGTTATAGCGCCACCTTGTGGAGTAGACGCACATTTTTTGGTGTGGGTGGTCTGTGTGCTCTTCTACATAGACCCTGTAATTTTCACAGTTCAGAGCCTAATAGTTTAGCTGAAATAAATGTTTGTTTTTTGCCTTGTAATAAGCCACGCCCACTTTGACCATTCATGAATAACATTAAGATATGGCCTCAGGAGTGACTCAGCATCATACCTACCAAAATTTGGGAAAATGGGTCTTTACATTTAAAAGATATAAATTTCCCATAGTTACAGCGCCCCCTAGTGGCCAACATGAGCCAAATTTGGCTCATACCCCCACAGTCACATGACAACATGAGATCTCAAGTTTGGTGTTATTAGCATTTCTTTTGACAAAGATATGTAACAGTTAGCATTTTTATAGCAAGCTGTAAAACTTTATGCATTAATAATTTATGCAAATTTAGACGGAACAACATTCTTTTGATAACTTTAGATCAGCTCCAACTGAAGACTGTACGTACCAAGTTTCACGCTGATTGGACAAAAACCCAAGGAGGAGTTCGAAAAAGTAGGTTTTCCAGTTTTTGCGATATTGCGAAAAAAATTTATAGGCGGAAATGGGCGTGGCTTATCCCAGATGATTCAGTGCTATTCAGGGAATCTGTGGATATGAGGTTTTTGAATGTGCAACATACAGTGTGGGAGTTATAAGCCAAAACATATTAAGTGTAGTTATAGCGCCCCCTGCTGGCAGACATTTGCAATTTTTTGCGTCTGAAGTAAGGGCAGGGTTCTGGACCAACCCTCCAAATGGCACCACCCTCCCTTGCACGGTTTAGCCTGCAGCACTACTTTTACCAACGGAAAAATAAGGAAAATAATAATCGGAACGATTACAATAGGGTTCCCAGCCCTTCGGGCCTGGGAAACGCGTATGCTAGCATACGCGTGTCCCAGGCCCCTCGGGCTTGGCCCCCTAATAATCTGAACGATTACAATAGGGTTCCCAGCCCTTCGGGCCTGGGAAACGCGTATGCTAGCATACGCGTGTCCCACGCCCCTCGGGCTTGGCCCCCTAATAATTCAAGAACCCCACTGGACAACAGCTGGGCCTTCCAAAGCACCAAAGAGGCGGTGGAGGTCCCTCCTCCAGCATCAGATGTAAGCGCAGATGACCCTGACATCGGTCCTCTAAACCTGTGGGACACTTCGTCAGAGATGTACGTTACTGCGGCAGGGAAATTCCAGGGCCCCCACCCTTCACAAACAGCCCAGCTGGCCTGCAGTCATCCTCCTTAGAGTCCTGAGTCTAAAACTTTACCCAGATTCAGCCTTGATACAAATAAGCTGTGTCATTGTCAGTAAATGCAGCTGAGCTGCTGTCCAGGCCCCTTTCAGAAGACTTTTTGCATGTGCTCTGTTCAATGAGTGACAGACCAGAGCAAAATGGTTGACAGCCACAGACTGTACTGAATGTAAAAGATGGATATAGCAACTATGATGTTACTGAATGGTATATGGGCAACCATTTTGAGGCCTTGAGTTTACCATTTAAATGTCACCATGTTGAACTAAGAAAAGGAGTTAGCACTTTTCAAGCCAACAAGCTGGCAGCAATGCTATGAAAACAAAACATATTAAACATCAAAAAAAAATTGAGAGAATAAAACTCACGGAAGCAAGAAAAATGTCATCTCAATGGTCAAACTTGTAACTTGCAAACAAATTATTTTTACAATTGTATAAACTATTGGTCTTTTACAGCGTTGATAATGTACCCTTTTGTTTAAATTTTCCTCCATTTCTTTCTGTTGGCTTTGCAGTTATGCTGCCAGTTCTGTCGTTTGTGCTCACTTGCTTTTTGTTTGCAGTTGACACAAACCTGCCACAGAGGTGGGTCTTTATTCAGGGTGCAGTCTAGTATTTGACTGACAGCCCTGGGGCCAGAAGTTGTTCAGGTCGGTGTGAAAAAACAACACAGGGAAGCAGCACTCTGCATTCCCTACCTGCTGACTATCTTTACTGGATCCCTACAGGATCAAGAAATGATAAGTCTTCATCA
>CM045448.1:36805966-36866564 GCA_024666655.1 Dascyllus trimaculatus
CTTAAAATCGATCCTGAAGCGGACAGGGAGCCAATGCAGCGACTTTAAAACTGGTGTAATGTGTTCCTGCCCTCTTGTCCTCGTCAGCACGCGAGCGGCTGAGTTTTGCAATAATTGTACATTTAAAATGCTCTTTTTGGGAAGACCAGAGAGCAGGGCATTACAATAGTCTAAGCGAGAAGAGATAAAAGCATGCATCAGCACCTCCGTGCTGGCCTGAGAGAGAAACGGGCGGACTCTGGCTATGTTCTTCAGATGGTAAAAACCCATCTTTGTTATATTTTTAATATGTGGAATAAAATTCAACTCAGAGTCAAAAATCACGCCCAGGTTTTTTACAGATTTTGCTGGTTTAAAATTTTGTAATTTAGATAAAAGTTTCTCTCTTTGGCCTTCAGGACCTATAACTAAAATTTCAGTTTTGTCCTGATTGAGCTGTAGGAAATTCACTGCCATCCATGACTTAATATCTAAAATACAGTTTAAAAGGGTATCTACTGGCCCTGTGTCATCAGGAGACACGGCAATGTACAGCTGTGTATCATCAGCGTAGCTATGGAAACTGATGCCGTGTCTCCTGATGACGTCCCCAAGAGGAAGCATGTAAAGATTAAAAAGAATGGGACCTAAAATTGACCCTTGGGGAACCCCACACCTAATCCCATGGGTTCCTGTCTTTGTTGTTCAGGTGGGTGAGGGCTGGGTGGACGGTGAAGGAGATGGCGTCATCTGTGGAGCAGTTGGAACAATATGCAAACTGCAAGGGGTGTAGTGAGGGGGGCAGCAGGGTCTTCATGTGCCTCATGTCGAGCCTCTCGAAGCACTTCATTGTGATGGGTGTGAGTGCGACAGGGTGATAATCATTGAGGTAGAACAACTTCTTTGGAACAGGAATGATGGTGGTGGCTTTGAAGCATGCTGGAACAATGGTAGTGCTCAGGGAGATGTTGATGATGTCTTTGAGAACATGTACCAACTGATCTGCACACTCCATGAGTACTTGGCCAGGAATGTTGTCTGGTCCAACAGCTTTCCGTGGGTTGACTCTGCAAAGAGTTTTCCTCACATCGGCCGTGGTGAGACACAGCACCTGGTCGTCCGGAGGAGGGGTGGTCTTTCTTGCCGTCTTGCCATTCTGTGTCTCAAAGCGAGCGTAGAAGTCGTTCAGCGCATCCAGCAGGGAGGCGTCATCGCCACAGGTGGGGGGGTGTTGTCTTGTAGTTACTGACTGGCTGAATGCCCTGCCACAAGTGCAGCGTGTCGCCACAGTCCTGGAAGTGGCTCTGAATTTTCTGGGAGTGTGTGTGCTTGGCTTCTTTGATGTCTTGGAACAGTCTGGCCCTTGCTATTTTTAGGGTCACGCTGTCACCTGCCCTGAAAGCAGAGTCTGTTTTTCAGCAGCACACATACCTCTGCAGTCATCCACGTCTTCTGGTTGGAGCATGTGTTGATGGTCTTGGAGACAGTGACGTCATCAGTGCACTTTCTATATTTCTCCTCCATACATACTCCTCCAGGTTGACTGAGTTGCCGTTGGTTACAGCCTCACTAAACATTTGCCGGTCAGTGTTCTCAAAACATTCTTGAAGAGCAGAGATGGCTCCTGATGGCCAGGTTTTCACCTCTTTCAGAACTGGTTTGTTCTGCTTGACGAGTGGCTTGTATGCTACTATTAGCTTGACGGCGATGTGGTCTGAAGGTGGGGGCGGAGCTGCGCCCTGTATGCACTGGAGATGTTTGTGTAAACAAGGTCCAGCTGAACAGCTACTGAGATGTTAAACGATGCAAACGATGCAACCTGTCTTTATTCATGCAGTTTATTGCTTTTGTCAATTCTGCCAATGTAATTCATTTTTCAAGTGAGTGTGCTGCTTCAGGTGAGATTTTAGGCAGGTGAAGGGACTTTAGAAAGTTATTGCAAGTTTCATTATTATAAGAAGCTTCTGAAGCACAAAGCTGTTGATAAAACTTTTTAAAGGTATTGTTTATACCAACAGGGTCAGAAGTTATAATACCGTCTTTGTTTTTAATTGCAGCAATATTTGCTTGTTGCTCACTGTGTCTGATTTTGAGGGCCAAGAGGCGGCTTGGTCAAGCGTCGTTGAGGTAATGCTTCTGACAGGTCTGATGGATTTGAAACTCTGCGTTCCATCTCAACAGTTCCCTTAGTTCATCCAATAGCTCCTGACGGGTTTTTTTTGTATGTATTGGTGTTAACTGTGTTGTCATTTCCCATTCTGTTATTGCTATCTCACCTTCTAATACATTAATTCTTTACTTTTCTTTAATTAATCTAGATGCAAATGAAATAGTTTTATTTCTGATGCAGTCTTTGATGGCCTCCCACAGAAACCTTGGGTCCTCCACTGAAAATCGATTTATAATAATAAAATAATCTAGTTTTTGTTTGAGTCCTTTCTTAAATTCATCATTCTGTAGTAATGTAGTGTTGAAACACCAGCAAGGTGCCTTAGCCTGACCACTTTTAACCTGGAAGGAGCATGACACAGCCCTATGATCTGATAATGGAAAAGGCATAATTGTTTTGAGATTTGCATAGCTGAAATCCCCAGCAACAATAAACACTCCATCAGGGTGAAAGTTCTGCAGCTCATTAACTTTCCCATTTCACAAAGAGCCTTCTTTTCATTTGCATTTGGTGGAATATGAACTCCAACTATAAACATGTTGGTGAATTTACATGGTAAATTAAAAGGTATATGTCTAAAAAAGTCACAGACTGCACGAGTGGAGAGCAGTAGCTAGAGACTAGCACAGAGTTGTTAGACCAGTCTGTGGTGATGTAAACACACAGCCCACCTCTGCGGGTCTTACCGGACAGAGTTGAGTTTCTGTCAGCACGAAAAGCTGTTAGTCCTGTTAGCTGGATGGCGATGTCGGGAACTTTGTCATTGAGCCATGTGTTGCAGGCCAAGCCTGCCCCTTTAGATATGTACTGAAGCTGTGTCCCAATTCAGGGGCTGCATCCTTTGAAGGACCCAGCCTACCCGTCCTTCAAAGGCTGGGTCCTTCAAAGATTTTAAGGTGCATTTATTAGTTTTTAAGTCTCTCAATGGTCTTGGGCCATCTTATCTATCAGACCTGCTTTTATCATATCAACCCTGGTGGATCCTGAGGTCCTCTGGCACTGGCCTTTTAATTATTCCTAGAGTGAGAACGACAACACACGGGGAGGCTGCATTCAGCCACTATGGTCCACGTCTATGGAATAGCCTGCCAGAGGGCATCAGGACCGAAGAGACTGTTGATGTTTTTAAAAAGAGGCTCAAGACCCACCTTTTTAATCTGGCTTTCAACTGATGTCTCTTAGTCTGTTTATTAGCTTTTAGCTCTTTTAATTGTGTTGTCTTTTAGCTCTTTTTATTCTTTTGTCTTTTAGCTTTTAGCTCTCCCTCATGGGGGGCCTCCACACTGGGAGGTGTGGCTGGTCTGCCCGCGGTGGGGGGGTGGGGGGTCGCCCTGGGGACCCCGGAGGCCCAGAGGACCGGGGGGCTCTGCACCATGCGTGTGGAGTCTACCCCGGTCTTTCAGGGTCGGGGGTCTCTGTGGTGGCAGCGCTCCCTGTGGGCGTGGGCTGCGATTCCTCTCAGTGTGGATGAGCTCCCCATAGGTGGTTTTTTCCTCATGGTTCCTCAGTGCCCCGCCATGTCACCATGCTAATAGTAACGGTAGCGTTTGTGGTTCTGTGGGTGAGTGTGTGTGTGTGTGTGTGTGTGTGTGCATGTGTGTGTGTGCGTGGGACCAATTGTGGGTACATGGCTCTATGTGTGTGTTTGGGGGGAGGGAGCGGGTTTTCTTTCTTTGATATTTTTCTACTATATGTTTTTATTTTGGGAAGCACTTTGAGTTACATTTTTTTGTATGAAAAGTGCTATATAAATAAAGTTTGATTGACTGATTGATTGAAAGGACAGGTAGGCTGCATGAGAAGGCTGCATGAGCGTTTGTTAAATGAGACGGTCCAGCCTACGATGAACTTCCTGCTTGCGTCATGACGTCTTGTAGCGTCACTCCTTGTTGCCTTCCAACCCTGACAAACAAATTTTCATCCCGACGATCAGGATAAGACGACGGTGTAATTTTACCTCATTTTTGACTGGAATTGATCCTGAAATTGTAATTTTTGTTTTAATATGTTTTATATACTTAAGGATTTGAAGGCTTTGTACTGTCCGGTGGTACGGGACTAAACTGTCTGAGAAACAAGAAGTGTTCACAGCTGGTTTAAATCATCCACTGATATGAACTTCAAATATTATAAATCTCCACAATCTCTGGGCTGAGTGTTTATAATGAGGATCACTAAATACTTGCTGTCTGAACAGAAACCAAATATAATTTATGTTAAACATTTTATCAGATAACTTGGTGGAAGTAAACTAAGAAAAGTAAGGATAGTCGGAGTCACGTGGGTGCAGCTGCCAAGATGGACGCAGATTAGAGAGTAGCTCAGTCCGCACGAGATATTTGTCGATATTTTTTATGTAAACGCTCGTTATAATTCACTTTTATGCTCACTTAAGTCCGTGTTTACTGTTGAATGCTCATATTTTGCAACAAAAGAAGACATTGAGACGATATGACAGCCCCAAAAAGCTCAAGTCGCATGCCTACTCGGAACAGCCCGTCACACGAGAATGACGTAGCAGCAACAGGTCCGCCGGATAAACTGGACAAATTACTCGACGAACTCTCGCATATGAACGAAACTTTGCAAAATGTTGCTACATTGTGTACAATGGTGACACTTCTTATCTAAATTTCCTGGAAGGCACTGCCTGAAAGGATCAATAAAGTTCTATCTATCTATCTATCTATCTACAGATGTCGCCACCATTAAACTTACAACAGTGGAGCTGACTACCGCAGTGACAACTATGCAAGGACGGATGGATGAGGCGGAAGCCCGTATTACACACCTGGAAGAAGCTTCAGAGCAATGGCGTAGCGAGAAAGCTAACAAAGATAAAGACACCGAGGCTCTCTGGAACCGTGTCCAAGTGTTGGAGAATCATATTAGACGTAATAATGTACGGCTGCTGGGACTAAAAGAGACTATCGGCACGAATGGGACTCTCCTGGATTGCGTGCAGAAGATTTTGTCGGAGGGTCTAGGCATTCCGTTAAATGAAGACATGGTGATTGAGCGAGTACATCGGCAGCTGGGTCCAACGCCAAATCCGGACCAGCCACCGAGACCGGTGCTAATTCGCTTTTTGAGGCAGTCGGCGAGGGACAAAGTGGTCAGCCTGGCGAAGGAAAAGCGGGGATGTAAATACGAAGGATGTCATCTTTCACTGTTTCCAGATATGTCCAGGGAGCTGGCACAGAAGAGGAAGGCGTTCACCCTGGTGAAACGCAAACTAAAGCAGCTCGACATCAGATACGGTCTGTCTTTCCCGGCAACCCTGCATTTCAAATGGAAAGGGAAAAACGTGAGCTTCAACTCGGCTACAGCGGCGGAGAAGTTTATCGATGATCATCAACCGTAAAATCTGGGCATGTTGAAACTGAACTGATGTTAAGGTGAGCTACTGGCACAAACTTTTCTATGTCCATGAGCGATATCTTTATCTAAAAACTGTGCGGCGGAGTCAACGCAGACGTCACGGCAGCAGTTTATTTATTTATTTTATTTAACCTTTATTTAACCAGGTTAGTCCCATTGAGATCAGAGATCTCCTTTACAAGGGAGACCTGGCCAAGAGGGCAGCAGCATGGTCACATTAAAAACAGTAGACAATTACATAAAAATTAGCAACATTAAAACTTGCTCACACATAACACTTGCACACAGACCAGGTAGACTGTAAGGATTTCATCAACACTTTAAACTCACTCAGTGGAACAAGGACTGTAAGTTTAAGTTGAGCTTGTAATGTATTCCAAGCATCAGGTGCAGAAAACCTAAATGCTTTCTTGCCCAGTTCAGATTTTACTTTAGGGATTACAAACTGTAGAGTATCCATAGAACGGAGATTGTGACTTCCATTTTTTCTTGTTAAAAGACAAGACAGATAGGAAGGAACAATACCCAGAATGATTCTGTAAATAAATACATACCAGTGTCTGAGACGGCGGGCACTTAAATATGTCTAGTTAACTTTCGAATAGAGCTCACAATGGTGAGTGAGTGGACCACATCTGATAATGAATCTCAGTGCCCCGTGACAAACACTATCCAGCATGCTAAGACACTTAGCAGAGGCCTTCATATACAACACATCTCCATAGTCAATAACGGGCAAAAATGTTGCTTCTACCAATTTCTGTTTCACACAAAAGGAAAAGCAGGACTTGTTTCTGTAATAAAATCCTAATAAAACTTTCAGTTTTTTACCATATACTGAATGTGCTCCTTAAAAGACAGATGGTCATCAATTAAAAATCCCAGATATTTAAAAGTAAATACCAACTCTATTTGTTGACCATTTCTTGTAGAAATGTTTCCAGATAGTGCTGATCTGGCAGTTTTTGAATTTGTAAAGAACATACATTTTGTTTTGTCTGCATTTGAAACAAGTTGCAGATGACAGAGTTGTTCCTGTACTCTGTCAAATGCAAGTTGTAAGTATTGAAAGGCCTCAGCAGGAGTGGGTGCTGCACAATATATGACAGTGTCATCAGCATAGAAATGAAAAGCTGAGTTTGGAATATTCTGTCCAAGATTATTTATGTAAATAGTGAATAATAATGGACCCAGCACAGAACCTTGAGGGACGCCCTTTTTCACTTGCAATACCTGTGAGGAAGAGCCCTCTATCCGAACAACCTGGGTTCTGTTAGTAAGATAATTTGCAAACCACCCAATTGCTTGTTGAGAAAGACCCACAGCTGAAAGACGTTTGATTAAAGTAACATGATCAACAGTATCAAATGCCTTTGAAAAGTCGATAAATAGGGACAAACAGCATTGCTTCTTGTCAAGAGCTTCAGCTATATCATTTATGACCTTCATGGCAGCAGTAACAGTGCTGTGGTTTTTACGAAACCCAGACTGAAATGGTGACAAAATAGAGTTAGTGGCTACAAATTCTTTTACCTGTTCACTGACCAGGGATTCAAGCACCTTTGCCAGAACAGAGAGTTTAGATATTGGTCTATAATTGTTTAAAATACTAGAGTCACCTCCTTTTAGTAGTGGGATAACAAGTGCAGACTTCCAGTCCAAAGGGATTTCGTTTGAAGTCAAAGTAAGGTTAAAAATATGACACAGTGGTCCAGCTATAATTTCAGCTGCCAACTTTAGGAAAAGTGGTTCCAAGTTATCTGACCCAGCTGGCTTTCTAGGATTTAATTCTTTTAGAGCCCTCATGACCTCTGTAGTGGTGAAGGGAGTAAAATTAAAAATCTGAGTATTGTCATTGGTGATTTTAGGCGTAAGCGATACTTCAGTAGTACTGTCAGCATTATAAAGAAAACCAGAGGAAATAAAGTGTCTATTAAAATAATTCAACATTTCTCTTCTGTCACTTACTCTGAGATCATCAACAAGTATACGAGGTGGAAGGCTGACTGAGTTACAGTGAGCAGACAAAGATTTGATAGTCTTCCAGAATTTCTTAGGGTTTTTGAGGCTTTCTGTTGTTGTGGATAAATAAAAGTCAGATTTTGTTTTCCTAAGGAGAGTAGTGAATTTATTTCTTAATTGTCTAAAATTCAGCCAGTCCACTTCTAATCCTGTCTTGCGTGCTCTGGCCCAAGCAGCATTACGCTCATGCATTAAATCTGACAGGTCTGTTGTAAACCAAGGATTGTCACACCCTTTAACTCTAATTTTGCGGAAAGGGGCATGTTTATTCACTATCCTCAAAAAGCTTTTGTGGAAATATTTCCAGGCCAGTTCAACTTCATCAATAAGAGCAATTCTATCCCAGTTAAAAAGATACAAGTCATGCAGAAAAGCTTGCATCTCAAATAATTTCATATTGCGTCTTTCAACAAAACGAGGCTTTCTTTTAGGAATCTTTGTATCTCGTACTACTGCAATTACACAGTGATCACTCACATCATTGGGAAAAACACCTGAAGCTATATATTTAAAAGGCATATTTGTTAAAATTAAGTCAATGAGTGTAGCTTTTTGAGGGCATTTTGGATTAGGTCTTGTAGGCGAGTTAATTAACTGTGTAAAGTTTAAAGGTTCACATTGCGCTTTCAGCGGGTCAGACACTGATGTGAGCCAGTCCCAGTTCAAATCACCAGTCAGCACTATTTCATTGTATTTCAGTTGTGACAGAAGTTTCATAAGAGTAGATAGTGAGTTACTGGGGGCAGATGGAGGCCGATAACACCCCACTAACATAATATGGAGTGGTAATACCACGGTCCAATTTGATACTTCTTTTTATTTTTGGAAGTTTTTGTTCTCTATGTGTGAGCAACATCCAATGCTCAGGACTGACTGTGTCGAGACACTTTTTGTTTTGAGTTCTTGTGCATGTTTTCCAGCACAGTTTTTGGTTATGGTAAAAAAAGAAAAATGTTCGAGAAAAATGTTTGAAACAATAAGGTACATGGTAATGCATGGCAACAAACACACGTGTTTCTGGTTGATTTATGGTCCTAGGCTGATGTTAATCTCTAATACATGGTTTTTGAATTTTTATTTTATCTTTTTTTTTTTCCTTTCTTTTTCTCTGTGTACTCAAGCAAAATCTAAGTAATGGCGGGTAGACCGGTTACATTTATGTCATGGAATATAAATGGTTGTGGGAGTCCTGTTAAAAGAAGGAAGGTTTTAACTTACTTAAAGAATAAGTTTCTGGGGAAAACGTGGTCTCATTAGGAGGGACGGCATACATCCCACTTTGGATGGTGCGTCCCTCTTATCTAGAAATATGGAGAGGTTTATTAGAAAACCAAACCCCTGACGTTCCAGAGGTGAGACCAGGAATCAGAGTTTCAGTCCTACACGCTTCTCTGCTGCTTCCATACGGCTGTCACCCTCTTACTTTCCTATAGAGACTGTGTCTGTCCCCCGACCACCCAGATTCTATAAGACTAAAAGGAACAATAGAAGGGCTGTTCATAATAACCTCATCCAAATTAATACAAATTTATCAAAACCAGAAAACAGGACAATTAAATGTGGATTATTAAATATTAGATCGCTCTCATCCAAATCTCTCTTAGTTAATGATCTGATAACAGATCACCACATTGATTTAATGTGTCTCACTGAAACCTGGCTGCAGCATGAAGATTATGTCAGTCTAAATGAGTCAACCCCCCCAAGTCATATAAATTTTCATATACCTAGAAGCTCAGGCAGAGGGGGAGGAGTGGCAGCAATCTTCCACTCAAACTTATTAATCAATCAGAGACCAAAGCCTATCTATAATTCATTTGAAAGTCTTAGTCTTAGCCTCACACACTTGAACTGGAAAACACAGAAACCAGTTCTGCTAGTTGTTGTATATCGGCCACCGGCCCCTTACTCTGAGTTTCTGTCTGAATTCTCAGAGTTCTTAGCTGATTTAGTGCTCAGTACAGATAAAGTCATTATAGTGGGTGACTTTAATATTCATGTAGATGATGAGAATGACAGCCTTAACTCGTCTTTTAGTGCACTGTTAGACTCAGTTGGTTTTACCCAAAACGTTAATAAACCAACTCACTGTTTTAATCATACCCTTGATCTTGTTTTGACATATGGCATAGAAATTGAACATCTTATTGTTTTTCACCAAAATTCAATTTTGTCTGATCATTTTTTATTAACATTTCAATTTACAATAATGGACTATGAAGCACTTACCAAAAAGTTTCATTACAGCAGATGTTTATCTGATACTGCAGTAGCTACATTTAAGGAAATGATTCCATCATTATTGACTTCAATGCCATATGCCAACACAATAGAGAGCAGCTCCTCTAGTGTTAGTCCCACACAGGTGGACAATCTGGTTGATGGTACGGCAGCTTTACTGCGAACATCACTTGATACTGTTGCCCCTCTGAAAAAGAAGGCAATAAATTATAATAAAATAGCTCCATGGTTTAATGAACAACTGTGCATTTTAAAGCAGAGTTCAAGGAGACTGGAAAGGCAATGACATTCTACAAATTCAGAAAAATTTCATCTGGCCTGGAAAGACAGTTTTACTGCATATAAAAAAGCGATTCGTAGAGCAAGAACCGCCTATTATTCATCTTTAATTGAGAAAAACAAAAACAACCCCAGGTTTTTGTTCAGCACTGTAGCCAGGCTGACAAAGAGTCACAGCTCTGTGGAGCCTTGTGTTCCTTTAGATCTCAGTAGTGAAGATTTCATGACCTTCTTCACTAATAAAGTTTTGAATATTAGGCAGAAAATCCTGAACATGTCTTTAGGAGCAGTAGCTCTGGAAGCATCCATAAGACCAGGTTTATACTTGGACTGCTTCTCTGCTGTAAATCTGCCAGAGCTCATATCAATAGTAAACTCCTCTAAACCAGCAACATGTTCGCTAGATCCCATCCCCACTAGATTATTCAAGGATATATTTCCTTTAATTAACAATGCTGTTTTAACTATCATTAACCTCTCTTTAGTAACAGGCTATGTACCACAGGCTTTTAAAGTTGCTGTAATAAAGCCACTTCTAAAAAAGCCTACTCTAGATCCAGGTGTTTTAGCCAATTATAGGCCCATATCCAACCTCCCTTTTATCTCTAAAGTTCTAGAAAAAGTTGTTGCAAACCAATTATGTGATTATCTGCATATAAATGGTTCATCTGAAGAATTTCAGTCAGGATTTAGAATCCATCACAGTACAGAGACAGCACTGGTAAAGGTCACCAATTATCTTCTAATAGCCTCAGACAGTTGATTAGTTTCTATACTTGTTCGTTTGGATCTTAGTGCTGCTTTTGATACAGTTGATCACAGCATCTTATTACAGAGACTGGAACATCTTATTGGGATTAAAGAAACCGCTCTGAAGTGGTTTAAATCATATTTATCAGACAGATTCCAGTTTGTTCATGTTAATGGCGATTCTTCCACCAACACTAGAGTTAGTTATGGAGTTCCACAGGGTTCTGTATTAGGACCAATATTATTTACTCTGTACATGCTTCCTCTAGGAAACATTATTAGGAAGCACTGCATAAATTTCCATTGTTATGCAGACGATACCCAGTTATATTTATCTATGAAACCCAATGAAACCAATCAGTTGGTCAAACTCCAAGCATGTCTGAAGGACATAAAGGACTGGATGACCTGTAATTTTCTTCATTTAAATTCTGACAAAACTGAGGTTATTGTATTTGGCCCGAAACACCTCAGAAACACACTATCTAACCAGATTGTTACCCTAGATGGTATTGCCTTAGCCTCCAGTTCTACCGTAAAAAACCTTGGAGTTATTTTTGATCAGGATGTGTCCTTCAACTTACATATAAAACAAGTCTGCAGGACGGCATTCTTTCATTTACGTAATATTGTCAAAATCAGAAATATCTTGTCTCAGAGTGATGCTGAGAAACTAGCCCATGCATTTGTAACTTCTAGGCTGGACTATTGTAATTCTTTATTGTCAGGATGTCCCAGTAACTCTCTTAGAAACCTCCAGCTGATCCAAAATGCTGCAGCCAGAGTTCTGACAGGAACCAGTAAAAGAGATCATATTTCTCCTGTATTGGCTTCTGTTCATTGGCTTCCTGTAAAATCCAGGATAGAATTTAAAATCCTGCTTCTAACATACAAAACTGTTAATGAACAAGCTCCATCATATCTTAAAGACCTTATTGTACCTTATCATCCTAACAGAGCCCTTTGCTCTGAGACTGCAGGTTTACTTGTGGTTCCCAGAGTTTCCAGAAGTAGAATGGGAGGCAGAGCCTTCAGTTATCAGGCTCCTCTCTTGTGGAATCAGCTCCCAGTTTGGGTTCGGGGGGCAGACACCCTCTCTTCTTTTAAGATCAAGCTTAAAACTTTCCTATTTTACAAGTCTTATAGTTAGGGCTGCTCAGGACCACCTGAGCTGCCCCTCAGTTAAGCTGCCATAGGTTTAGACTGCTGGGGGACTCACATGATGCACTGGGCTCCTCTCCTCTCCTCTCCTTTCTGTACTGTCATATATCACCATTACATATGACTAACCTATGTTTCCCCCCCGAGGTTCTGTGTCCTGCTTGTTTTCTCCGTGGATGTCCCTGGAACTGGAGCTCAACATCCCTGATCTGGAGCTCAACGTCCCTGGTCTGGAGCTCAACGTCCCTGGTCTGGAGCTCAACGTCCCTGATCTGCAGCTGCTGGCCTCACCACCTCCAACCCCTACCCCAACCTCTCCTACTATCCCTCCCTCCCTCCTCTTCCCCACTCCCAACCCAACCGGTCGAGGCAGATGGCCGCCCTCCCTGAGCCTGGTTCTGTCGGAGGTTTTTTTTCCCCCTTCCCTACCATGGGGGGTTTTTGGTTCCTTCCCACCGTCGCTGACTGCTTGCTCATAGGGAATCCAAAAGCAACCTTGGATTGTTGAGTTTTTCTGTTTCCTGTTTTATTGTTTCCTGTTCTTTCTTACAATGTTAAGCGCTTTGTGACGACCTGTGTTGTAAATATGCGCTATATAAATAAAACTGAATTGAATTGAAAAATTGAATTGAATTGAATAACCAAGTTGATGTAGCTTTTATACAGGAAACCCACCTTCAGGGTATAGAGGCAGAGAAATTTAAATTAGGATGGGTTGGTCAAATATTTCACAGCTCCTTTTGAAGCAAAAGTAAGAGTATTAATTCTTATTCACAAAAATATACAGTTTACATTATCAAAGGAAATTAAAGATGACGAGGGCAGAATTATATGTATTGAAGCAGTAATGGAAGAGACCCCTGTTGTACTGTGTAATATTTATGCTCCTAGCCAAAACAGTTCTAATTTTTTTCATGAGGTCAACAGAATAATTGGTGATGCTGAAGGTCAGATAATTTTGGCTGGAGACTTCAATGAGGTTTTGGACCCAGTGTTGGATAGAAGCTCACAACAACCCCCTTTAATAACAAGAGACAGGGAGGCTCTGTATACGCTTAGTAAGGACATAGGATTGACTGATATATGGAGACTGACCAATCCAACCATTAGAGATTACACTTTCTTTTCCCATCGACATAAGACTTATTCGAGGATAGACCTTTTTCTAATAAACCCAGTCCTAGTAGAAAGAGTAGTTAGGTGTAATATTAAGGCAATAGCCCTAACCAATCATGCGCCAGTGGAGTTAATTATTCAGATAAATTCTATAACAGAGAGAAAAGGAAGATGGAGGTTAAATACTTCATTGTTATCCAACTTGAAATTCAGAAAAACAGTAGAGAAAGACCTAAAGGAATTTTTTGAAATTAATATTGGCAGTACTGAAGAATTAACTACTGTTTGGGAGGCATCTAAGACCTACATTAGGGGTAAATTTATAGCACAAGCAACAAAAAAGAAGAAAGACAATATAGAAAAATGTTTAAGTCTAGAAATGGAAGTAAAAAACTGAGAAAATGATTTGTTGACCAATTTTTCTAACGTCAAATTTCAGGAGATTTGTAAACTTAAATTCACCTTAAATGATATGTATAATAAAAAAGCAGAATATGCATTTTTTTAGATTAAAAACAAATTTTTATGAGGCGGGAGAAAAATCTGGAAAATTGTTAGCTAGACAGTTGAAGGAGAGACTGAATTCTAATGTGATTCCGGTTATAAAGCAAGGGGACCAACGGTTCTGTTTGACTAAAGAAATTAATAATATTTTTCAACAACACTATAAAAAGTTGTACACGTCTTCTATATCTAAATCCCAAGAGCAAATTGAACAGTTCTTAGCTAACATTGAAGTGCCTAAAATGCAATCACAAGATGCAGATAAATTAGAACTCTCAATAACGGAGGGAGAAATAAGAAAGGCAATTTCATCAATGGCAAATGGGAAATCACCTGGTTATGATGGCCTTCCAGTTGAGTATTATAAAGTGTTCATAGATATACTTGCACCAATATTGCAAAAGGTTTTTCAAGAAATGTTTGACAAAGGTCGACTCTCTTCTACATTCAATGAGGCTCTGATCTCGTTGATCCCCAAGACAGGGAGGGATGTGACAGATCCATCTAATTATAGACCAATCAGTCTGATTAATCTTGATTGTAAAATTTTAACAAAAATTTTGGCTACCAGGTTACAATTGGTTTTGCCAAATATCATCCATCCCAATCAAGTGGGTTTCATGAAGAACAGGACTTCAACAGATAATGTCAGACTTCTACTGCACTTGATGTGGCTCAGTCAGTCACAAGATACTCCAGTCGCTGCTCTTTCTCTAGATGCGGAAAAAGCCTTTGACAGGGTGGAGTGGCAATGTTTGTTCTCCACCCTGTCTCATTTCGGCCATAAGGTAAATTTTATTAAATGGATAAAAATGTTGTATACTGAACCTAGAGCTGCAGTGATAACTAATGGCATGGTTTCCCCCTTTTTTAGTTTAACACGTGGGACACTATAGGGCTGGTCTCCCAGCCCGTTACTATTCATAATTTTCTTGGAAATTCTTGCAATTTCTATTAGAAAACACTTCGGTATTAAAGGAGTTAAAGCCGGTGAGACTGAACACAAATTACTCTTATATGCAGATGATATCCTGGCAATAGTGTCAGACCCCCTGGCTTCTCTACCCTACTTAATGGAAACAATTCAAACCTTTTCTAAATTTTCAGGCTATTCTGTTAACTGGAGTAAGTTGGAGGCCATGCCTCTCTCTAGAACTTGCTCGGCGTTTATGGTGGAGAAGTTTAATTTTAGATGGATACGTAAGGGAATGAAATATCTGGGTATTCAATTGTCTGAGGATATTGGTGACATGGTTGGGCTTAATTTTAATCCACTACTAATATAGACCAAAACAAACCTTGAAAATGGAACAAGTTGAAACTTTCCTTGTGGGGAAAGGTCAATGTCATAAAAATGGTAATTATCCCACAATTTAATTACATCACTATGATGCTGCCCCTCAAAGTGCCATCCAGTATATTTAGACAATTTGATGATATTATAAAGCACTTTTTGTGGAGTGGAAAAAAACCTCGAGTAAAGCTGAGTAAACTTTGTGCTCATAAAGAAAGTGGTGGGCTGGGTCTTCCTGATTTAAGGCTATATTATTTAGCTTTTGAAATGACTAAACAAGCCAAACATTAGCATAAAGCCGAGTCTCATGTCCTTTGGATAGCTGTTGAAGAAGAATTATGTGCGCCATTAACACCTGTAACGATGTTATCCCAAAAAGATGCTAGTATTACAAATCCAGTTATTCTGCATTCAAAAGATGTTTGGGCAAAAGCACACAAAATTTTCAAAGTTAAGCATACAACCCAGAAATATTCTTCACTGAGGCATAATATGGAAATTCGAATTGGGAAAAAGCCATTGTATTGGGAGCAGTGCTCTTCTAAAGGCATAAATGCTATTGCTGACCTATTTGAGAATGGTGTGTTTCTATCCTATAGCCAACTGTTACAGCGATATGGCTTAATGGGTAGATACAATTTCTGGAAGTACTTGCAAATACGAAGTTGTATCTGTTCAATGCCATACAGTCTCGTTGATAATCAAATAACAAACTATATGAAGCTCCCACTGACAAAACGCAAAGCCTCCCACTATTATAAATTAGCTACCCTTGCCACTACTAATGAGGGTGATAGTTTGAAAATGAGTTGGCAAAAAGACTTGGGTCATGAACTTGAACCAGATAAGTGGGCAAAAATTATAGCAGAGTGTGGTAAATATGTGCGAGAGGCCAGGAGTAAATTTATTCATTATAAAGTATTACATAGATATTACTTTACCCCATGAATGAAGCTGCTGGGGAATGATTTGTGTTGGAAATGTAAAAATGATAAAGGAACTTTTATTCATTGTATCTGGGACTGTATTCTCGTAAGGCCCTTAACACAACAAGTTGTGCAGATTCTAAGTAGTTGGTTGGGTGAAAACATATCATTTTGTCCAGAGATTTGTTTATTGGGAGATAGGAGTTGCTTACCAAATGTATCAAAAAAAAATTCTCTGTGATTTCTATGAGTATGATAACAACATGTCGTATTATCTTGAGACATTGGAAAACCCCCACTGTCCCAGGTGTTCGGGAGTGGGCTGGTGCTATGAGTGAAACTGTGTCATATGAATGTATGCTCAGAAGAATGTCTGATATTTCAAGGGTGGAGGACAAATCGCCATGGGAAGGATTTTGGAACCATGTAAAAGTGGACTGAGTATCAGACAGTTTCCTGCCTTAGACCATGTTTTTATAATTTTTTTTTTCCTTTTATTTTAAAGTAGGGTATGCTTGTTTTTGTGGAAGCCATGTACCATGTACTATGTTTGTGAAATAATAATAAATATTTGAATTACAAAAAAAAGAAAAGTAAGGATAGTCATGTTTTCACTGGTCTACACAGAGAATTACCACCAATAGAAGCTCCAGTAGGATTTAGTAACCTAGTAACCATTTTACTTCTTCTTCATATATTAATTTAAATAAGGAATCAATATGTGAATATTTATGAATGAATAAGTCGTTTATGTGGTGGCCGCAGTCAGGAGAAAATCACCACAGTCTCAGTAAAATATAGCTTAAAACTGAAGCTGTACAACTGGAAAGTAAACGTTTTAAACTGCAGCGGCTCATCGATAACGTAACTAAATTGTTTTTTAAAAACAAATTTTATTGTGTTCAACATTTGTACTGTCCGAGTGAGCTGTAACACAATACTAATATTTAAATCTATAATCCTCCGCCACTGATGAATCCATCTTCTCCATCAGCCGTCAGCAGTTAAAACTCCAGCTGTTGATCGAACTGTCAGTGGCCCGCAATGAATCTTGGGATATTTGGGGCTATGAAGGATACACTGATGCATCCTTGAAATCCGTGGAAAAGAAGGACGCATTCGTCGACGAATGCAGCCTTGAAGGAGCAGCCCCTGAACTGGGACACAGCTTGTGTGTGTACAGCCTCCTGCAGAGCCTCAATAAAGTGATGCGTTCTCCCCTGCAGAGTTGGTCTAGATTGTTAATACACCGTTGTCAGCAGTGAGCCACACTAAGCTAAGGGGGCTAGCGTCATATACCAGAGGCTGCCCAACTACGGTTCGGAACCGGGTCGGTAGCACGTCTCCATAAAAACAAAGACACAACAGTCTTAAAACTCTTGGGGACTGAAAAGATGCTGTCGTGAGCCAAGTATACCCTTTAACAGGATAATTGGACCAGCTCTCCGTTTCTAGGGTTAGGTTCTAAACTGCTCATGGGTATTACCCAGTGAGTTCAGCAGAACAGCTTAAGCTGGTGGTGAGGGGACTCGCCTAGCTCTCACTGTCTTCTTCCAGACGCCTATCCCGCTTACTCTGACCGAAAACTAAACTAAGTAGCCTCGTAGCCTAGCCTTCCAACCAGTCACGCCTGTTAACGACAGCTCCCTCCTCTGTATACGACAGCACTTGGTGAATTGCTAGGTTAAGTTTAGAGGTCAGGACGAGCAGACCCCAGGGACCTGTTTAAAAATCTATTTTCTTTGTAACTAGAACAACCGGTCAGAACCTTCAGATCTTATGCACACAATTGCTTAACTTTTTACATCCATGAGGAGTTTCAGGTGATTAATTTAAAAGTCTGGACAAATTCTCTCTAGATGCTTATCCAGTGTTTATTGCATATTATTGGCAAGGTTACAGCAACAGCAGATGATTATATCAAAAATTCCTGATTATGGTTAACTAATTAGGTTAATAGAACAATGCTGAGCTCTTTAAGACTAATTACCCGATTGTGTGTTTTTGGGAAAGGAGAGGGGAGGCAGCCTGGCCAACGCTGCCACGCCCAGTCCTGACTTGGGTGCAATAGAGTTCCTTAAGGAATGATAACTCCGTACAAAGTCTCAATATATCCAATAAGTTCCCCACGCATCCCAAGGGGAGTGAACAGTCCAGATCCCAAATCAGTCTTGCAAAAATCCTTTTAATCCTTGGCTTCGTTGTGGAAAAGTTTCAATAATCCAATACGATGGCAAATTGAGCTGAGGACAGTCCTTGACTCTCCTAGCACAGGCTGAACCGCCTGAACAGGCCTCTTCTTCTGCTTCCCCTTGCAGAGGGAAGGATATATTGCACTGTTCCATCTTCAACAAAATTGCAGACCGATCTAAACTGTTCTTTTTCTTAGTAGAGTAAAACTCTACTTATCCTGGACTAACGCCAGATCCAACCATCTTCTGCGATGTCCCCGGACAACTCCGTTTAACTTGCGTTTGTCTCTCATTTTTATACTTTCCTATATTCCTCAGAGACACATGCACCTTTCTCTCCTCCCAAACACACTTTCTAATCATTAGCTCATTGTCTCAGTTAGCTCAGTCGCATGATTCATGATTCATACTTTCCAAAACTTCAGACATTGTCTCATCCAGTCTGGGTTTTCTACTTCCTCTTTCTGGTTGCGACACACTAAGAGGACTTCCTCTTTTTCTGTCAGCTGCTCAGATAAACATATTAGAATTACTTCAAATCTCATTTATCATATATTTAGGATCATCACACCATCTGAATTAACTGAGACAACCCTCCAATCACTTGATCATTAAAAGTTATCGAAAACTTAAGGACACACACTTGAGCACAGACATTTTACTCCATGTCCTGTTTCTAAACTGATACACAGCTAAGTTCCTCTTTTTAGCCTGCAGAATTCTGGTTACAAAGAATCATTTTTAATCTTCCCAATAATTATAAACTGTTTCAAATCATCACTTAACATAAGATTATTTTCAAATCATCATTAGGCCTAAGCGCAATCACATCATTTTATTTATTTAGCCTCTGGAAATGGCTGCTCTGGGATCTCAAACCTTGACTCCACTTGACAATGCACACCACTCCATTTCACCCCCAGTCCAACAGCCATGTGGAGCGATTTAATGCCACCCTGCAAAAAGTCTTGGCTACCAATGCCGAATGATGTCACTGGGACTGGGATGTGATGATTCCTTAAGCGCTTATGGCTTAAAGGCAACCAAACACAGCTCCACTGGGTTGTCACCCAACATGATAGCTCTATGGGCAAGAGGTCACCGAACCAGTTGACTTGATGGCTGGTATGCCACCTGACTAAGCCCCTAGCAGCTCCCTTGTATGTTATGCAGCTCAATGAACGGCTGGAACTTTCCTGTCAGCTGGCATGGGAAACCGTAGGGAGATCTGCTGAGCATGCAAAACGGCAGTATGACAAAAACATGCACCAAATCCACTACCAGGTTGGAGATGCAGTATAGTACCTGGTTAAGGGCACCAATAGGGTGAAAAACAGTACGGAAGTTTTTGCCCTCCTACGAGGGTTCCTATGTCGTTGTGAGTCTGCTCGATGACGTGGTCTACCGTATCCAGAAGAGCCAAAGGGCCAAAGTCAAAGTTGTGCATCAAGACAAACTCAAACCTAATAATTCAAGAACCCCACTGGACAACAGCTGGGCCTTCCAAAGCACCAAAGAGGCGGTGGAGGTCCCTCCTCCAGCATCAGATGTAAGCGCAGATGACCCTGACATCGGTCCTCTAAACCTGTGGGACACTTCGTCAGAGATGTACGTTACTGCGGCAGGGAAATTCCAGGGCCCCCACCCTTCACAAACAGCCCAGCTGGCCTGCAGTCATCCTCCTTAGAGTCCTGAGTCTAAAACTTTACCCAGATTCAGCCTTGATACAAATAAGCTGTGTCATTGTCTGTAAATGCAGCTGAGCTGCTGTCCATGCCCCTTTCAGAAGACTTTTTGCATGTGCTCTGTTCAATGAGTGACAGACCAGAGCAAAATGGTTGACAGCCACAGACTGTACTGAATGTAAAAGATGGATATAGCAACTATGATGTTACTGAATGGTATATGGGCAACCATTTTGAGGCCTTGAGTTTACCATTTAAATGTCACCATGTTGAACTAAGAAAAGGAGTTAGCACTTTTCAAGCCAACAAGCTGGCAGCAATGCTATGAAAACAAAACATATTAAACATCAAAAAAAAAATTGAGAGAATAAAACTCACGGAAGCAAGAAAAATGTCATCTCAATGGTCAAACTTGTAACTTGCAAACAAATTATTTTTACAATTGTATAAACTATTGGTCTTTTACAGCGTTGATAATGTACCCTTTTGTTTAAATTTTCCTCCGTTTCTTTCTGTTGGCTTTGCAGTTATGCTGCCAGTTCTGTCGTTTGTGCTCACTTGCTTTTTGTTTGCAGTTGACACAAACCTGCCACAGAGGTGGGTCTTTATTCAGGGTGCAGTCTAGTATTTGACTGACAGCCCCGGGGCCAGAAGTTGTTCAGGTTGGTGTGAAAAAACAACACAGGGAAGCAGCACTCTGCATTCCCTACCTGCTGACTATCTTTACTGGATCCCTACAGGATCAAGAAATGATAAGTCTTCATCACTTGTCTGTGCTGTATGAGACAGCCTGTTGAGTGAAGTTAAAGGTAAAGCTAAACTTTACTTTTACCCAGTCAACTTTAGCCAGCTTTCTAAGTAGCTTGTTTGTTTACTGCCTGTGTGTGCACACGTGAACGAACATATAGGCCCAACTGTACTGGCCTGTTCTTATTTCTGGAAACTGGAATCTGAGAGTTTTGAGTTTGTTTCTTAAATTTGAGTTGAAACAATAAATCAAGGATCAAAACAACTGTTAACTTTTTAAATAACTGATTAATTAATTAATCATTGCAGCTCTACAAAATGTACAGCAAATGTGGGCAACAATAGAAGGCTTAAGAGAAGGCTTGATATGGGACCAAAAGTCTCATTCTCCATCTATCCAACAGCAATACAATTTTGCTTCATTACACTTTTCAAGTAACTAAAAGATTATCACTTTTCTTCAAATTCCATAATAAAACAATAAATCATAAAATATGGAAAAAGTAACTAAAACAGAAATAACTGGAATATAGCGTGGAAAAGGCTCAGTGATGGTCGTATGTATTGTTATTTTAATATGGTAAAACTTAGTCTTTCATTTTTTCTTTTAATTTATATGTAGCAAAATGATTTGGATTCCAAGTCATTCTACAGTCATGGAGTGTCTTGAAATTTTATCAATCTTTTGGAATACAAAACTATTTTGTGCTTTACCAACATCATCAAAAGTTACATAATATCAAATCTTAATGTGATGTATTTCTAAACCTGAATCCAATGAATGGAAGCCAAGGAACTATGTATTTAATTCTCTTGCATGTCTCTTTTTATGTTCGACTTTACATCTGTACAGCTTCCTTTACCCTCCCTTTATTTGCTAAAATTATTTATAATCACAGAAAAATAGTCAAGTTCAAGTTTCCAGCAAGAGCTTGAGAATAAGTGCTTTAGACACTTTTAACAGAAACTGGGAGTGAAATCTGTCTTTGTTTAGACACATCCATCAGTTACTTGGTTCACAGTTCATGCTTATACACTATTATTCTTTATTCTTCCACCTAAAGAGTCTTGTAATTTTGCAGACTGAGACAAATGCAAGTAATATAATGTTTATTGGGCTTTGTCCAATTGTATTCAGCTATTTTGACATTATCTCATTTTAAAGTTTCCCATATGTAACTGGTGATGTTGAGGAATCACCTAATAGTTGACTGAACATCGTCCAAACCACACAATTTCTCATACTCATCACATTCTCATTTCTCATTGTGTGAAGTACTGCGAATTTAAGGATTAAAAAATATATATTAAAATACAAATAAAATATTTTTATTGTCTCTCTGTTTAAGATGAAGATGAAAACCTGTGCCACCTGCTTAAATGTCAGCTAGCAGTGATAAACAGAATGAATAAACAGGAACTCTGTGACTGTTACTCCAATTCCATTTTAAAATAACTACTTTAAATTTTACTTTCAGCGTTGGCTATAGGGCTAGGCTATTTTCTATGGAGCTAAAGCAAGGCCGAAAGTATTGTTATCTGAAAAAAAGAAAAGATCAAGAAAATAAATTTTGAAACTGAAAGTATAAGGTTTGTTGTTGAATCTTTAAAAAAAAATGAAAACATATTACTGAATTAAAAATAAGTGCAAAATAACTTTTTTTCTGTTTAAATACACTTTTAATTCAGCTCTGTAATTTTTTTTTTAAATTAATTTTTCTGGGGGAGATTTTTGAAGCTTTTTATTGATAGACAGGGTGAAAGGGGGTAGAGAGGAGAGAGACATGCAGCAAAGGGTCGTGAGCCGGACTCAAACTCACGACCGGCTGCTGGCGACCTGCGCCCACGTAGCTATACGCCTGACCGCTCTGTAATTATTTTGATCAAATGTTTTTTTTTTTCATTTTTTTCAGATACATTTTACAAGTAATTCTAGACAACTCTTGGTCATTTTTGATAAATGAAAACTGGAAAAATATGCCAGGTTGTTGAGTTTAACACCTTTATCTTTAAAAAAAAAAAAAGATGTATCCCAAATCCAAACAAGACCATGAATGCAGTGCAGCTTCGCAGCGTGAATCAATACAATGGCGTCCTCTTCACCGGGGCAACCTGCAGGTGCTGGCACACAGGTAAGAAATGCTCTCTACAGATAAGCTGCAGTGGAAATTAAGCTAAATAGCGTAATACTGTGTAACGTTTGAGACGCAGGGTCATCCAGAAAGACGTTTTTATGTGTCTATGCAGTAGGTAAGCATTAGGTTAGCACGAGCTACGGCAATGCTAGCTGCTGCTCATGTTGTCGTCCTTAAAGTGTCCAGCTAAAACTTCGGTCTTCAGTTGTCTTTGTCAACATTTGTGTTTTTGCCAGAATGTCGACTGTAATTCAACAGTGGCTGCAGCTGCATAAAGCCTCATCAATGTGCTTACACAGAATCTCAATCAGAACTTCAGTCAGGGACAGCAAGAGCCAAGGACAAGGCAGGTGTTCCAAAATAAAAAACACATAATTTTCACTGTACGGTGAGAGGATTTGAACCAGTGTGATCGAGACGTATAAAATACGAGACGAGCATCTACCTCACTATGCCAGCAAGTGACACGGCAAGCACCCTGCTTCACCTGTACAGATCTTTTTCATTCGGCCAGGTGTTCAACACCTGCTGATCATCCAGCAAACACGCCCATGTCAACTGGTGATAATCACAAGTTAACATGGGCAGCTTGTTTAATAACAAGACACAAAACTGATTATTGTCTGATCAAACAAACCTAAAACACAGAAGCTCGTCCTCTGCTGTGTTGTGTGTTGGTCTGTGGATTCACTAGAACAGATCTACAGCACAACTTCAAGCTTAAATCAGGTTTGTTCACCGAAACACAAACAGCACAAACAGCAGCCTCCCTCCATAACAACACACAGCATCGAGCCAGTTTGATTTAACAAAATACATCAGAACAAACGGAGGTCACATCGTCAAACTACTCACTGAGAAAACACTAAACACACCTTCAGTCCTTCCGCGTCCTAACCTGTTATTCAGATGATGTTTACCGCTGATAATTTAACAAAGAAATGAGGGAAGGGGATTTGAACTCTAGTCAAAAAATATAAATATATTTACGTGACAGTCGCTCTGCGTAGTGAGCCACAAGTGATTACTGGATGTGTTGAACTACAATCACATCTGAACGTGACAGCCACAGATGTGTCAGTTGGACACTGAAGTGATCGTGCTGCCTGATAGGTGTACATTCACACACACACATATTCAAATTGTACATTTTCTGTTGGATTCTACAGTATGGCTGAGTATCCACTACATAGACAATGAATGACGGTGAAATGAAGATAAATAAGCAGACAAAAAATCATTGCAGTATTCCAGTCAGGATCAGTGAGGATCATTGACCTTATTCTCAGCAGTAGGCTGTGGTCTATTCACTGTCAATATGTGGAGTCCCAGCCATTACCACTGAGTCCACTTACTCATGCTGGAGAGGGCCATTTAATACTAAGGCTACTGACCCCATGATTACATGATATCAGTCTGGGTAATGGGCTTCAGTTACCACTGAAATGCATTTGTCTTCTTACTTTACCTCCACACCTCCTCCCTAAAGTCAACAGACCAGGGCCTGGAGGGAAACACACCCTATGGTGCTTTATCACCAGATGTGTTATCTGAACTTTAATATTGATTAGGTTAAGGTCAGTCTTATAGTGTTGCTCTGTGTGACTCACTCACTCTTACGAGCACATAAAAACTCATTAAGACATGCAGGTTTACAAGCATGAAGTCTTTTATTCTCAGTTTATAAGTTATCCAACTGCATTTTTGTCGGCGTGTCTTTTTCTCTTGTCATAACACAATTTGTCTGGAGTCTGTACCACCTGTACCCTTTTTTAAATATAATGTATCAAAGACAGAATGGAGAAAAATTAAAAGTGAAGAGAGACATATGTAAGCAGTAGGTTAAGAGGAAAGGAAAAGAGGACTGAAGGGAAGGACAGACTCAGAAAAGGTGTCTCAGTTTTCACTCCCTCTCACCGTCTCCTGTTGTTTCAGACTCCATGTTGTCCTGCAGGTACCCAGTGCTACTGCCACCGACTTCACCTACTGCTCACAGTCTGTTACAGACAAGCCACAGTGGACAAAGATCAGTGTAAGAAGTTTTAATAAATTTGACACTCAAACTACAAAAACAGGCAGGAAAATACACACCAACCAGAACAAGGTAATACCAAGCTAGGAGAGTGGCTACAATACAATCTGGATCAAAACTGACTAACAACTACAAACTCTAAAAAAAACAGCACTGCTACAAGACTAAACAGGAATTCTAACAAACAAACTAAGAATTAACAGACTGGCTCAGAACAAAACTTAGGTGGTCTTAGAACAAAAGACACCGGTCTGAAGAGAGCAATTTACTATATTTAAAATCTGTTCCTCAAAGAATCCATAAAATGTCTTTAAAAGTGATGTGGGGACTGGATCTAAAAGGCAGGTTGTTGGGTTTACCTGGGAGAAAACTCGACCAAGTGTCCTCGCATCAACTAGGGCAAAACTCTCCAGTGTTTCCTCGGGTAAAAATGACTGTCCAGGTGTATTAAAACTTACATTTCGATGAGCTAAAAGACTGGATCTGATGTCATCAATTTTACTTCTGAAGTGGTCTGCAAAGTCCTCACAGAGGGCGTCTGTTGGTGTGTCTGAGGACTTTATAGGATTAGAATTGGTTGAAAGGTTGAAGGTGGAGAAAAGAAATCTAGGATTGTTTTTATTGTCTGTAATGAGTTTTGAAAAATATGATGTTCTTGCCTGTTTGACTGTTTTATTGTAGGATTTGAGTTGTTCACATAGTATTTCATAATGAACTGTGAGTTTACTTTTTCTCCACCTTCTCTCCACACTCCTGCATTTTCTTTTGGATTTTTTAATTTCATCATTGCTCCACGGGGATATAGGTTTTGTTTTTATAGTTTTAGTTAAAAGTGGAGCCACTGCATCCAATGTTGATTTCAATTTTCTGTTAAAATTATCGACAATAAAATCACAGGGTGCAGGTAAAATTTCAGCAGGAGTGCTCTGTAAAATCCTGATAAAATTTGCAGCCACCTCAGAAGATAGGTAGCCTTTCCTCACTGTTCTCACCGGGGCCTCCTGATGATTAAAACTGGCGATGTTAAAAGACACACAGTAATGGTCAGACACAGCCAGGTCAACAACAGAGGACACACCAATGGACAGGCCATGGGATATGACCAAGTCCAGGGTGTGTCCTCTGTTGTGAGTAGGCTGTGTGACATGTTGGCTAAAATCCATGCAATTTAAAAGGTTTAAAAATTCTCTAGACAGTGGGTCTGAGATGTCATCGACGTGCACATTAAAATCGCCAGTTATTAAAATTCTGTTATATGTGGTGTGTAAAATTGATAAAAACTCAGAGAACTCACCAATAAAAGACATGGAGTGTTGGTGTGGTCTGTAAACAGTGATATAGAGAATTGGAGGAGTGCTAAAAACAAAGGCATGATGTTCAAATGATGAGTAGCTGTTAAAAGAAACTTCCCTTGAAATTAAGGTATCTCTAAAAATCGATGCAGTCCCTCCTCCTCTCTTACCATCTCTTTTAGAGAATAAAAAGTTAAAATTTGGTGGGCAAGCCTCGGTGAGAACAACCGGTGCATCAGTGCCAAGCCATGTCTCTGATAAAAGGATTCCATCTAGCTTGTTGTCTAAAATCAGGTAATTTATGATAAAAGTTTTGTTTAAATTTAACGAACTCCTCCCAGGATTTTTGTCCCATCTACACCAAATTCGCTGTGTGGCATCTAGACCCATCCAGGAAGAAAAGTTATTAAAATCTCGTGGCTACTTCACACGGTGTGGGCGTGGCATGGCGGCCATTTTGAACAAAATCGGGTTTTGGAGGTGAAGGCATCCATGTAATATCACCAAATCCACACAAATCCTCATTAATCTCAAGAACTAACAATTGATATACAATTCAGGAATGGGCGTGGTCAAACGGCTCCACAGCGCCCCCTACAAATATTCAAATAATCATATAAAATCACTGCTTTATCCTACAAACATGAAATTTGGTACACACGTACAGTATCCCAAGACCAACAGATTTGCACACTCCAAATTTCAAACAGCTCCACAGCGCCCCCTACAAATTTCAAAAATTCCTATAAAATCACTCGTTTGTCCTACAGACAAGAAAATTTGGTACATGTGCAGAGCAGGATGAGACAAATACTATTGCATGCTGTAGACATTCCGATCGTATCCCAAGCGGCCGTGGGGGGGGACGAGGGCCCGTCCGACGCTGCTTGCAGCTTTAATTTTTTATTGTTTCTTGTACTGTTATCTTTGCTGTTGTTGTGCAGCTGACCTGGGCAAATTGTTCTTATCATATTATACCTATTTGGCAAATCCATTTCCGCTGTGTCTCCTTACTGACGCTCATACATCAGGCTCCAAGCGGCCTAGCCCTTCTGATGCCGGTCTAATGCTAATATAGTTCTAGTTTGATGTAACAAGGTGCTACATTTACTTACACCATATGTCTGAAGAATGGCCTAAAACACCTGCATTAGTAAGAAGACATGATGAACGTTTTTGAGCTATTACGAGGAAGATTTGGGAACAGCAGTGTCAGAGCACTACGCCGGCTAGAGAAACTGGACCAGGCACGAGCGCAATTCCGTAACCATTTGGTCTTTAACCTCCGATGTAAGGATGAGGATTTAATACCACCAAGCCTCAACATCAAGAACCCAATCCAAACCAAAAACGCGGAAAAGATAATAACGAGAGCCAAAGAAAACGTACTCAAGGAAAGGATAAGAGGAACAGTAAACAAACAAAATCAACAGATTGAATGCACAAATCAACGAGGGTATGGATGAGCTTAACAAACAATTCAAAATGGATCAAGATGCAACAAAAAATAGAAGAACACCTAAAACACGCATATGAACAAGCATTCACAATAACAAACAACCGGCAGATGAAAAAGCTAAAAAAATGTAGTTCAACGGAGAGACAGGAGTAAACTTGGAAACCAGGAAATAAACGAGAAATGGGTGCACAACTCATCACAACGCATCCTCACAGAAACAGAGAAGAGAGTTTTATCCCGGGGTTTAAATTTTGCAATCACACCAAAAAACATCCCATACGAAGAATACATCCTGGCCACAGAGCTGGCATGTCAAAAAATACAGGAACAAGGCAAGAAGGCCAAACTACGCAATGCTGTAGCAGGCATACTCAAAACAGCAAAACTCCCACAAAGCAACATCACAAAAGAAGAAAGAGCAGCCATTGACTCTCTTAAAAAGGACAAAACTATCACCATCTTACCGGCAGATAAGGGAAAAACAACAGTGGTCATGGACACCAAAAAATACATATCACAAATGGAAACCATGTTAGCTGACACAGACACATATGAAAGAATAAAGAAATACCCCACAGAGAACAAGAAGAAAATTCTGAAAGACCTGCTGAAACCACTATTGGAGAGCAAGAAAATAACACAGGAAGCTTTTGATCATCTCATACCCACGACAAGCATCACCCCCCGAATATATGGTACCCCAAAAATACACAAAAAGGACTTCCCTCTAAGACCCATAGTAGACAGCATAGGTTCAGTCACATACAACCTATCCAAAGCACTGGTAGAAATAATCAAACCTCTTCTTGGACTCACAGAACACCACTGCAGAAACTCAAAAGAACTGGCTAAAGAACTCAACAACATGAAAATAGAAATGGACGAGATCCTCATTTCTCATGACGTGGTATCACTATTCACCAAAACCCCTGTTGACATCACCCTACACATTGTACGGGAACGACTACACAAGGACAGAACACTCCACAAACGCACAAACTTCACAGTAGATGATATTCACAACCTTTTACAGTTTGTTGCCAAGTCCACTTACTTCCAATTCAACAACATCATCTACAGCCAAAAAGAGGGTTTCGCCATGGGAGACCCCCTCTCTGCCATAATGAGCAGCTTTTTTATGGAGGGCCTGGAGCAAAAAGCCATCACCACAGCACCACCACCGCTCAAACCCACCCTCTGGAAATGATACGTGGATGACATACTGGAAAAAATAAAAATTGGACACACACAACGCCTTACTGATCACCTGAACACCATGGACACCACAGGAAACATTAAATTCACACACGAGGAGGAGCACAATAGAACACTGGCATTCCTGGACATGAACATTCACCACCAGGATGATGGCAGCATAAAGATCACAGTTTACAGAAAGCCTACCCACACTGACCAGTACCTCCTCTGGTCTTCAGAACATCCTACAATACACAAACTTTCAGTAGTCAGAACATTATACGAACGGACCAATTTCATCACAGAAGAAGAGGACAGACCACAGGAGGAGCAAGACATCCAACAGGTACTCACAAGCTGCCAGTAGCACTAATGGGCCATTAACAGAGGAAAGCAACAGGTAATAAACAAACGGAGAGCAGAAAAACAACAAAAAACTAAGAAAACACAAGAAGACCAAGACATCAATAAAACCACAGTTACATTGCCATACATCCGGGAGATAACAGAACCCATCCAATACATTATGAAAAAACACAAGATTGGCACCGCTATAAAACCACACACAAAACTGCAACAACTTCTGGTCCACCCCAAAGACCAAATCGAGAGGGACAAAAAGTGCAATGTCATCTACGAAATACCATGCAACTCTTGCAATAACACATACATCGGGGAGACAGGTCGAACATTTCAAACAAGAAAAAAAGAACATCAGAAGGAATGCAAAAAGGAAACAGCAACACGTCTCACAAGATCGCAGAAAGAAGCAGCACTACGGGAAAACCTCAAATCTGCAATATCTGACCACTGTAAAAGAAACAACCACGTGATGGACTGGGACGGGGCAAAAATAATCGGAACTGAAGAACACAAAAACGATGGATAAAGGAGGCCATAGAGATCCGGAAGCGCGCTGAGAAGGCCATGAACAGGGACGAGGGGGGCCTTATGCTCTCTCACACCTGGGACACCATACTCCAGGAAAAATAGAGCAGCGGGGTCGCGGTGCACCTGGCGGGGATGTTGGGTCCGTTGGGCTCGCCACGACAAACCATTACGGTGTGGGCGTGGCTGGCCCGGCGGTCAAAATCTGCCGGACACGTCACAAGCTGTCAGTGAGACGCTCTGAAGAAGGCGAGAGCTCGTCACCGAAACTGTCAGGTAAAAAAAATCAACATCTTTACTTACACCATATGTCTGAAGAAAGAACCTAAAACACCTGCATTAGTAAGAAGACATGATGAACGTTTTTGAGCAACTAAATAGCTAAATCTCCCTCTCTCTTCTTGTCAGAGTATTGTGTGTGTGTGTGTGTGTGTCTGTGTGTGTGCGTGCGTGCGTGCGTGCGTGTGTGTTCTACCTCTCTCTCTACGTCTCTTGACAACCATTCATCAGATCCGCTTGAAACTTGATGGGTATATTGGTCATTTTAGGTTGAACGGAAAAGCGATTCCTTCATATTTTGACTAGCAGTTCTGTTATTCCTTCACGACAGTCATTTTTATGAGTGTGTGTTTTAGGACAGAGTATTTTATATATTTCAGCAGTCTGTAGTTCACAGACGTTTGTAACTGTAACACTGTATGTACTGTGTGCATTCATTTCAGAGAGAAAGGACCCAAACATAGGACACAGAAGGCCTCTTTAAAGAACAACTTATCTCCTCACAAACCTTCTGTGTAAATTTAAGTCTGGGTCTATATCTGGGTCTGGACTGATGCATCTTCAAAGTAGAATTGCAGAGTTGTCACCAAAGTGGCCCAGTCTTTTAGAAGTTGCCAATGACGTGTCCTAAATCTCGAGAGGTGGCCGGAGCGTCATTGGTCTGAAAAAAAATACTTTCATCCTCCTCAGACGATTTTAAAATCCAGTAAGTGCTTCTAGCAGTCAAATCTAATCCTCTACATTAAAAAATGTGTGTCAGCTCAGCCAATCCTGTCGGTCCTCTGGCGCCAGCCCTTCTGTTATTATTCTATTTCTATTTTATTCTATTTCTATTTTATTGTTGCACTGTGAAGTTGAGTCAGACACTAAGCACAGAAAATTTCATTGCTGGTGATGATGTCACATTGTTACAAGCACATGACAATAAAGAATCTTGAATCTTGAATCTTCTGGGAACCAAAATATTACCACCTTATTCCTGTTCCCTCTTGTCATGTCATCCATGTGTCCACCACTCTCTCCTATGAACACTGTGGACTCTAATTCAAATCCAAGCATCCTCAGCTCCTGTCACCTGCTGTACAGCTTCCGGGTTCAAGTCCGCTGTCTTCACCCACCACAGTGACATCATAACCGATCCACCGATGCACTGTGCCTCCTGCAACTCGAGCACCCTCTGCCGGTGTGGCCCTTTTCCTTCAGCCACAGCCACGTGCCCTTGCTTGTGTATCCACATTGTGGCTGGTAATAATATCAACCTGGTTTATAATTATGTTTATCCACCCATCCATCCATTATCTTCCACTTATCCGGGGCCGGGTCGCAGGGGCAGCAGTCTAAGCAGAGAGGCCCAGACTTCCCTCATCCCAGACACCTCCAGCTTTTCCGGTGGGACCCCGAGGCGTTCCCAGGCCGGCCGAGAGACATAGTCCCTCCTGCGTTATGTTTAGTTTATCTTAATTAGGCTGTGAGGAAAGGTCTTGGTGGTTTTGCTGAAATATCAATTATTCTCAAGATCATGATTCAAGGCTGTCATTGGATATTACAATGGCAGTGTTTAAGGTAACTTTGAAGTTTATAGATAAAACTTGTATTAGTCTGACATTGTCTTATCAGCTCCTCATGATCAAGAGGCTTAATGCACCAACAGTCCAACAGTGTGCAAGGTAAAATTTCAAGTGGTAGCATTTGTGCAAGTAAATCATGAACCCATTTTAAGGTCATTCGAACTGGAGTGGGGAGTTACTGTATTGGTGAAAAGTAGTACTTTTTCTTTCTTCAGTGGCTCTGTCAGTCTGTCTGTCTGATACATAAAACAAGCTGTTTAGCTGTAGTGTGTTTCAGAGATGAAGGCAGCTGGTGAAGATAGATTCCTTGGTCATCTTAGACAATTCTGACATTAGACTGCCATATTTCACTCTTTTCAAATTAATTTTTGGTCACACACCTGTCTGAGCAAACCACAGTCACCAAGCAGCATCTACTGCTGCCTGTTCAGTAAGATGTTTAGGAGAACGTTGGCAAATTAAGTGTCTATCAATAAAATGATGTTCAGCAAAGGACATGTTTTGCTTGTGACAAGGTGGGAGTGCCATCAGTTAAAAAGTTAGTCTAAAGCCTTGCTCTGTACCATCTTTTCTTCATCTACGCAACTGCAGATCCCGCCTTGTGTTAAGTAGAATAGCAGAGACAGGTGGCACAGTGGTGCACTGTTGCCTCACAGCTCGAAGGTCCTTGAGCCTTTCTACATAGAGTTTAAAGTCTATCTTAGTGGAGTTTGGATGTTCTCCCTGTGCCTGCGTGGGTTTTACTGAGTGTTTCGGGTTCCTCCCACAGTCCAAAGGCATTCTGAGATATATTGGTGATTCTAACTTCTCCATAGTTGTGAATGTGAGTGTGCCTCGTTGTCTGTCTCTGTGTGGCCCCGTGATGGACTGGTGACCTGTTCAGGTGACCTTTGCCTTCACCCAAAGTCAGCTTAGACCCTTGTATCAACATTTATGAGCTGTTAAATTGAGGTAAATCTCTATTTGTGAAATAGAACTTAATTTCCACATTTAATAATACCTTGGCATTTTAGCTATAATATTATACTAGGTGGGTAAATGTCCGGAATTAATAACACCACAGAATCTCAGCTTTTCAAGTATTATGGTCAGGTAAAGTAGTATTATATATGTTCAAGAGGCTCAAAGCATTACTTTTAGTTTGGGAAATTCACACCATAATAACTTTATAAGAACTCAAACACAATACCTACACTTGTTACGTAGTTTGTACTTCCAGTCCTATTTCTTTACTGGGGATCACTTTGACACAACAGCTCTTGTCTGTTCTTGTCTACCTCTAGATTACAGCAAATTAGTATCTGCCCCATGACAAGTTAGATCTATTCATAGAAGTTTTGCAGATGCTATATCATCTCAATCTATGATGAAGTATGAGCATATGGTCTTGTTAGGGCACCTTAATCATGCAACATTCATCATTTCTCAGGCAGCTTTTTTGTGTCCAGACATCTCAACTTTTCTAAATTGTGAATACGTTGCTCATCATCTTGACATTAAGACTCACAATCAGATTCACAGTGGATTACCATTATACAGGCACTGAAACAGCATAGCCTTCTTTTATTATGACACACTAGTCATTGGTCGCCACAAGGTTCTTACCTCACATTGCTGCCTGAGCAGATTTTGGGTCTTCTTTAATAACTAATGTTTTGCAGATGTATGGCCAAGGGGCTTTCATCCTTGCCCACTAGCTTCCAGCCTACCGCTCTGTTACGAGCTATTCCCTTTACTATTGGAAGATAAATGGTAGAGGAAACAATCATTGTGTTTTGCGACAACGAAGCATAAGTAAACATTACTGAGAGTTCTCCTCAGTCATGTCTGTGCCTCGTTTCTCCCTGCAATTGCTTTGACAACATTTGATCAACATAATCTGGTTCAGTACTGGTTCACTTCCTTCTCTTGTCAAGTCTATAAGTTTAATTTCTGAATTCCAGTTTCATTTAAAACATTTGGACCCTGCAGTTCTAGCTTTCTTGGGAATAGATATTGCTATCTTCTCTTCAGTGGACCAAAGAAGTTCATCCAAAAGGCAACAATAAACGTTTACTATTGCTCTTTCTTGATGCAAAGTCAATTCTCACTTAAGGTCTGGGTGTTTAATCTATATGTAGATACCCTCATAGAACAGTCCTCCTTGTAGCTTAAGGTGTTTCTTAGTCATGGAAGTTCATTTTAATCACTGAGAAATTTGGTTTCTTGCATGACCTCTCTATATGTCTTCTCTTAGGATAAGCATAAGCAACCCATTGACTGTAGACTTTCAAAGCTGATTAATATTAATATAAAGGTTCTCCAATCTTCATTACCAGTGCTCATATGCTATTTCCTCTCTTCTATGCTGCTATGATGCCTGGAATGGTTAACCCATGCAAGCGGAGATGGGCTTTTGTTCAACATGGACTCTGAGAAGGCCCTGTCCAGGCCTTGGTTTGCTCTCCTCCACATCCCTGGTCTCTCCTCTAAGCTACATAACCTATTCCTTCCTCTCATCCTCCACAGTGTATGAACAATTCCCCTGTCTGAATGCCATCAAACACTGCTCAAATTCCATGAATAGTTCATTTTATACATAATCTGTGATAACTACATATAATTGGAGCACTTTTTCTTGTCACTTCATGAATTGAGTACATGGGGGGATGGGCACTGACAGAACCATGCTTAGGGAAGGTGGCCATCTGCCTTGGCCGGTTGGAATTAGAATGGGGATGAGGGGGGAAGGGATAGCAGGAGAGCTTGGGGTGGGGATGGCAGGACAGCATTTGAGGCCAGCAGCTGCAGTTTAAAGACATGTAGCTCCAGATCCAGACATGTCCATGGAGAGACCAAGCACAGGACAATGGACCTCAGGGGAAACACAGAGTTAGTGATATGTAATGGTGATATATAACAGTATAGCGAGAGGAGAGGAGCCCAGTGCATCATGGGAATCCCCCAGCAGTCTAAACCTATAGCAGCATAACTAAGGGACAGTTCAGGTGATCCTGAGCAGCCCTAACTATAAGCTTTATCCAATAGGAAAGCTTTATGCCTAATCTTCATTTCAAGGTGACTCCGCTCATCTGCTCCCTTAGGGAGCACAGTTTTGGAGGGTTCGTGATCTCAGGGACTGTCTGTGTCATGCTTGTTCAGATTGTTCCAGAGTATCATTTTAGCAGAGTCCCTGCCAAACACAAATGCACGTCATTCTGAAAAAAAATGTTTAAATTTGACAAAGAGTCCTGTCTGAAATGAACATTTTGGAAGACATGCTATGAAAAACAAAAGTGAAGAATTAAATGGACAAGGAACACAGACAAGGTACATTTCCGAGATACAGAGAAGAACTGACAACTCGAAAAAGTAGAGACAAGACATAATAACCTACTGCCACAAATACACTTCCCTGGTGAGTGTGGGTTAATTTGCTTCTGAAAAATAGTCCCCAGCAAACATTCCATTTGTCTGGGTTTGAGTAATACTATACTGGCTGGCTGATTTAGGAAGAAAATATGTATTTTTTGAGATTTAAGAATTGCAACTTAGGAGATTTGGAGCTGACAGCCACAGAAATGGCAAAGAAGCCAGAAAGTATATAGAAACATATTGTTGATTTCAGTCCTTTCTTACCATTAGTTGTCAGTGTCTTATTTTTCAATGAAGTTCTAACTCTTTGTCTTATTTTTTGACTTTCATAAATCAGCAGGGTTCAGGTGAACACTCTGTGATGGAGATAGAAGTATAAATTAAAGCTGCAAGCAGCGTCGGACAGGCCCTCGCTCCCCCCCGCACCGCCACTGTGGAGACGATCAGAATGTCTAAAGCACGCACTCGTGTTCGTCTCATCCTGCTCTTCACATGAACCAAATTTCAAGTCTGTACGACAAACCAGTGATTTTATATGAAATCTTAAAATTTTGTAGGGGGCGCTGTGGAGCTGTTTGAGTGCGCCACAGTGTTGAGGGATAGCCTGTCATCAAGCATATCAAGTTTTATTCATATTCGACCATGTGCAGTCAAGTTATTAGCATTTCACACTTCATGGCCACACGCTCAAAATGGCCGCCCTGTCACGCCCACACCGTGTGATGCAGCCACAAGATTTTAATAACTTTTCATACTGAAGGGGTCCAGATGCCACACAGCCAATTTGGTGGAGATGGGATGAAAATCCTGGGAGGAGTTTGTTAAATTCCAATGTCTCAGCACCACATTGTCTAGGGGGCGCTGTGAAGCCAATTGGAATTTCAAGTGTACAGATCTGTTTGTCTGAATAGACTATACATGTGTACCAAATTCCATGTTTGTAGGATACAGCAGTGATTTTTTATGAGTATTTGAATATTTGCAGGGGGCGCTGTGGAGCCGTTTGACCATGTCCATTCATGAATTGTATATTAAACCTTAGTGTTTGAGATTGATGAGGATTTGTGTGGATTTGGTGATATTAGGTGGATCCCTTCACCTCCAAAACTCATTTCATTCCATGTGGCAAAATTGGTGAAAATGGCTGCCATGCCACGCCCACACCGTGTGACGCAGCCACAAGATTTTAATAACTTTTCATCCTGGACGGGTCTAGATGCCACACAGCGAATTTGGTGAAGACCGGATAAAAATCCTAGGAGGAGTTCGTTAAATTCCAATCCCTGTGCACCACATTTTCTAGGGGGCGCCGTGGAGCTTTTTGAAATTTCAAAAGCAGGAATGTTTTTGTCTCGGGCTACTGTACCTGTGTACCAAATTTTATAGCTGTACGTGAAACTAGCCGTATTAACTCCACTAAAGCCCAATTTTCAAGGTGGCGCTATTGAGTCATTTTGCCATTCATATGTGTAATTCCCCCAAAATATCAAATTTTTCGCCAGTCCTGATGTGTGTGCAAAATTTGGGGAGTTTTTGAGCATGTTTAGGGGGTCAAATTGGGGTTTAATTTGGCGTAAGAAAAATAAAGAAACCGCCAAACAAACAGAGCAGGAACAATAGGGCCTTTGCCCTGCAAGGCAAAGGCAGCGTTCAGTGTTTCACACTGATCGCTGCCCTTGCCTTTTCGGGCTCGGGCCCTAATTAAAGCTGCAAGCAGCGTCGAACGGGCCCTCACTCCTGATCATGCTCCTCTCCACACAACCTTGTCAAGGGGGCGCTGTAGAGCCGATTAGAATTTTGACTGTGCAAATCTGTTGGTATTGGGATACTATATGTATGTACCAAATTTCATGTTTGTAGGATAAAGTAGTGATTTTATATGAGTATTTGAATATTTGTAGGGGGCGCTGTGGAGCCGTTTGACCACGCCCATTTCTGAATTGTATATTAAACATTAGGTCTTGAAATTAATGAGGTTTTGTGTGGATTTGGTGATTTTACATGGATCACTTCACCTCCAAAACCCATTTCGTTCCACATGGCGATTTTGTTCAAAATGGCCGCCATGCCACGCCCACACAGTGTGACGCAGCCACAAGATTTTAATATCTTTTCATCCTGGATGGGTCTAGATGCCACACAGCGAATTTGGTGAAGATCGAACAAAAATCCTGGGAGGAGTTCGTTAATTTCCAATGCCTGCGCACGTGTTCCATTGTACAATGTTAAGCTTTTTGTTCAAAATGGCCGCCATGCCACGCCCACACCGTGTGACGCAGCCACAAGATTTTAATAACTTTTAATCGTGGATGGGTCTAGATGCCACGAAGCGAATTTGGTGAAAATCGGACAAAAATCCTAGGAGGAGTTCGTTAAATTCCAATGCCTGCACATTATGTGCTCTAGGGGGCGCCGTTGAGCCTTTTTTGAAATTTTAAAAGCAGGAATGTTTTTGTCTTGGGCTACTGTACCTGTGTACCAAATTTCATGAGTTTACGTGAAACTAGCCGTATTAACTCCACTAAAACCCAATTTTCAAGGTGGCGCTATTGAGTCATTTTGCCATTCATATGTGTAATTCCCCCAAAATATCAAATTTTTCACCAGTCCTGATGTGTGTGCCAAATTTGGGGAGTTTTTGAGCATGTTAAGGGGGTCAAATTGAGGTTCAAAGTGGCGTAAGAAAAAGAAACCGCCAAACCGCCATCCCCCCAAAGAAACACTACAGGAACAATAGGGTCCTACGCACTGTAGTACTTCGGGCACTAATTAAAGCTGCAAGCAGCGTCGGACGGGCCCTCGCTACTCACCGCACTCCTCTCCAGACGACCTTGTCTAGGGGGCGGCGTAGAACTGATTGGAATTTCGACTGTGCAAATCTGTTGGTCTTGGGATACTATATGTATGTACCAAATTTCATGTTTGTAGGATAAAGCAGTGATTTTATATGAGTATTTGAATATTTGTAGGGGGCGCTGTGGAGCGTAGGACCCTATTGTTCCTGTGGTGTTTCTTTGGGGGGACGGCGGTTGGTTTGTTTGTTTGGCGGTTTCTTTTTCTTACGCCACTTTGAACCTCAATTTGACCCCCTAAACATGCTCAAAAACTCACCAAATTTGGCACACACATCAGGACTGGTGAAAAATTTGATATTTTCTGGGAATTACACATATGAATGGCAAAATGACTCAAAAGCGCCACCTAGAAAATTGGGCTTTAGTGGAGTTAATACGGCTAGTTTTACGTAAACTCATGAAATTTGGTACACATGTACAGTAGCCCAAGACAAAAATATTCCTGCTTTTAAAATTTCAAAAAAGCTCACCGGCGCCCCCTAGAGCACGTGGTGTGCAGGCATTGGAATTTAACAAACTCCTCCCAGGATTTTTGTTCGATCTTCACCAAATTTGCTGTGTGTCATCTAGACCCATCCAGGATGAAAAGTTATTAAAATCTCGTGGCTGCGTCACACGGTGTGGGCGTGGCATGGCGGCCATTTTGAGCAAATTCGCCATGTGGAACGAAATGAGTTTTGGAGGTGAAGGGATCCATGTAAAATCACCAAATCCACAAAAATGCTCATTAATCTCAAAACCTAACGTTCAATATACAATTCAGGAGTGGACGTGGTCAAACGGCTCCACAGCGCCCCCTACAAATATTCAAATACTCATATAAAATCACTGCTTTATCCTACAAACATGAAATTTGGTGCATACATATAGTATCCCAAGACCAATAGATTTGCACGGTCAAAATTCCAATCGGCTCTACGGCGCCCCCTAGACAAGGTCGTGTGGAGAGCAGTGCGGTGAGGAGCGAGGGCCCGTTCGACGCTGCTTGCAGCTTTAATTAGGGCCCGAGCACTACAGTGCGTAGGACCCTATTGTTCTTCTAGTGTTTCTTTGGCGGTTTGGCGGTTTGTTTGGCGGTTTGTTTATTTTTCTTACGCCAATTTGAACCTCAATTTGACCCCCTAAACATGCTCAAAAACTCACCAAATTTGGCACACACATCAAGACTGGTGAAAAATTTGATATTTTGGGGGAATTACACATATGAATGGCAAAATGACTCAATAGCGCCACCTTGAAAATTGGGCTTTAGTGGAGTTAATACGGCTAGTTTCACGTAAACTCATGAAATTTGGTACACAGGTACAGTAGGCCGAGACAAAAACATTACTGCTTTTAAAATGTCAAAAAAGGCTCAACGGCGCCCCCTAGAGCACATGGTGTGCAGGCATTAGAATTTAACGAACTCCTACCAGGAGTTTTGGCCGATCTTCACCAAATTTGCTGTGTAGCATCTAAACCCATCCAGGATGCAAATTTATTAAAATCTCGTGGATACGTCACACGGCGTGGGAGTGGCATGCCGGCCATTTTGAACAAAAAAGCTCCACGTCGCCCCCTAGAAAACGCTGTGCGCAGGCATTGCAATTTATCGAACTCCTCCCAGGATTTTTGTCCGATCTTCACCAAATTCGTTGTGTGGCATCTAGACCCCTCCATCACAAAAAGTTATTAAAATCTTGTGGCTGCGTCACACGGTGTGGGCGTGGCATGGCAGCCATTTTGAACAAGAAAGCTCCATGGCGCCCCCCAGAAAACGTGGCACGTAGGCATTAGAATTTAACGAACTCCTCCCAGAATTTTTAGACCATTTTCACCAAATTGGCTGTGTGGCATCTATATCCCTCCAGGATAAAAAGTTATTAAAATCTTTTGGCTGCGTCACATGGTGTGGGCGTGGCATGGCGGCCATTTTGAACACAAAAGCTTAACATTGTACAATGGAACACGTTGTGCGCAGGCATTGGGATTTAATGAACTCCTCCCATGATTTCTGTCCGATCTTCACCAAATTTGCTGTGTGGCATCTAGACCCCTCCAGAATGAAAAGTGATTAAAATCTTGTGGCTGCGTCACATGGTGTGGGCGTGGTATGGCGGCAATTTTGAACAAAAAAGCTAAACAGCGCCAAGCACAACACGTGGTGCGCAGGCATTGGAATTTAACGAACTCCTCCCAGGATTTTTGGCCGATCTTCACCAAATTTCTGTGTGGCATTTAGACCACTCCAGGATGAAAAGTTATTAGAATCTTGTGGCTGCGTCACATGGTGTGGGCGTGGCATAGCGGCCATTTTGAACAAAAAAGCTTAACATTGTACAATGGAACACGTTGTGCACAGGCATTGGAACTTAACGACCTTCTCCCAGCATTTTTGTCCCATCTTCCCGAAATTTGCTGTGTGGCATCTAGACCCATCCAGAATAAAAAGTTATTAAAATCTTGCAGCTGCGTCACACGGTGTGGGCGTGGCATGGCGGCCATTTTGAACACAAAAGCTTAACGGCGCCCCCTGGAGCACGTGGTGCACAGGCATTGGAATTTAACGAACTCCTCCCAGGATTTTTGTTCCATCTTCAACAAATTCCCTGTGTGGCATCTACACCCCTCCAGGATGAAAAGTTATTAAAATTTTGTGGCTGCGTTACACGGTGTGGGCGTGGCATGGCGGACATTTTGAACAGAAAAACTTAACGGTGCCCCGTGAAAAACGTGGTGCGCTGGCATTGGAATTTTACGAACTCCTCCCAAGATTTTTATCCGATTTTCACCAAATTGGCTGTGTGTCATTTAGACCCCTCCAGAATTAAAAGTTATTAAAATCTTGAGGCTGCGTCACACGGTGTGGGCGTGGCATGGCGGCCATTTTTAACAAAAAAGCTTAACGGCGTCACCTGGAAAACGTGGTGCGCAGGCATTGGAATTTAACGAACTCCTCCCAGGATTTTTGTCCCATCTTCACCAAATTCGCTGTGTGGCATCAAGACCCATCCAGGATGTAAAGTTATTAAAATCTTGTGGATACGTCACACGGTGTGGGCGTGGCATGGCGGCTATTTTGAACAAAATCGCCATATGGAACGAAATGTTTTTTGGAGGTGAAGGCATCCATGTAAAATCACCAAATCCACACAAATCCTCATTAATCTCAAGAACTAACAATTGATATACAATTCAGGAATGTGCGTGGTCAAACGGTTCCACAGCGCCCCCTACAAATATTCAAATACTCATATAAAATCACTGCTTTATCCTACAAACATGAAATTTGGTACATACATATAGTATCCCAAGACCAACAGATTTGCACAGTCGAAATTCCAATCAGCTCTACAGCGCCCCCTAGACAAGGTCGTATGAAGAGGAGTGCAGTGAGGAGCGAAGGCCCGTCCGACGCTGCTTGCAGCTTTAATTAGTGCCCGAAGCACTACAGTGCGTAGGACCCTATTGTTCCTCTAGTTAGGGCCCGAGCCCGAAAAGGCAAAGGGCAGCGATCAGTGTGAAACACTGAACGCTGCCTTTGCCTTGCAGGGCAAAGGCCCTATTGTTCCTGCTCTGTTTGTTTGGCAGTTTCTTTATTAGGGCCCGAAGCACTACAGTGCGTAGGACCCTATTGTTCCTCTAGTGTTTCTTTGGCGGTTTATTAGGGCCCGAGCACGAAAGGGCAAAGGGCAGCGATCAGTGTGAAACACTGAACGCTGCCTTTGCACGAAGTGCAAAGGCCCTATTGTTCCTGCTCTGTTTTTTTTGGCGATTTGTTTGTTTCTTTATTAGGGCCCGAGCCCGAAAAAGGCAAAGGGCAGCGATCAGTGTGAAACACTGAACGCTGCCTTTGCCTTGCAGGGCAAAGGCCCTATTGTTCCTGCTCAGTTTCTTTCTTTCTTTCTTTCTTTCTTTCTTTATTAGGGCCCGAGCCCGAAAAGGCAAGGGCAGCGATCAGTGTGAAACACTGAACGCTGTCTTTGCCTTGCAGGGCAAAGGCCCTATTGTTCCTGCTCTGTTTGTTTCTTTGGCGGTTTCTTTTTCTTACGCCACTTTGAACCCCAATTTTACACCCTAAACATGCTCAAAAACTCACCAAATTTTGCACACACATCAGGACTGGCGAAAAATTTGATATTTTGGGGGAATTACACATATGAATGGCAAAATGACTCAATAGCGCCACCTTAAAAATTGGGCTTTAGTGGAGTTAATACGGCTAGTTTCACGTACAGCTATAAAATTTGGTACACAGGTACAGTAGCCCGAGATAAAAACATTCCTGCTTTTGAAATTTTGAAAAAGCTCCACAGCGCCCCCTAGAAAATGTGGTGCGCAGGTATTGGAATTTAACGAACTCCTCCTAGGATTTTTATCCGGTCTTCACCAAATTCGCTGTGTGGCATCTAGACCCATCCAGGATGAAAAGTTATTAAAATCTTGTGGCTGCGTCACACGGTGTGGGCGTGGCATGGCAACCATTTTCACCAATTTTGCCACATGGAATGAAATGAGTTTTGGAGGTGAAGGGATCCACCTAATATCACCAAATCCACACAAATCCTCATCAATCTCAAACGCTAAGGTTTAATATACAATTCTTGAATGGACATGGTCAAACGGCTCCACAGCGCCCCCTACAAATATTCAAATACTCATAAAAAATCACTGCTGTATCCTACAAACATGAAATTTGGTACATACATATAGAATCCCGAGTCCAACAAATCTGCACAGTCGAAATTCTAATCAGCTCTATGGCGCCCACTAGAAAAGGTCGTGTGGAGACATTGGAATTTAACGAACTCCTCCCAGGATTTGTATCCAATCTTCACCAAATTCGCTGTGTGGCATCTACACCCATCCAAGATGAAAAGTTATTCAAATCTCGTGGCTGCGTCACACGGTGTGGGCGTGGCATGGCGGTAATTTTGAGCAAACTTGCCATGTTGAACGAAATGAGTTTTGGAGGTGAAGGGATCCATGTAAAATCACCAAATCCACACAAGTCCTCATTAATCTCAAGAACTAATGTATAATATGCAATTCATGAATGGACGTGGTCAAACAGCTCCACAGCGCCCCCTACAAATATTCAAATACTCATAAAAAATCACTGTTTTATTCTACAAACATGAAATTTGGAATATACACATACAAACCCGAGACTAAAAGATATGCACAGTCGAAATTCCAATGAGCTCTACGGCGCCCCCTAGACAAAGTCATTTGGACACATTGGAATTTAACGAACTCCTCCCAGGATTCTTATCCGATCTTCACCAAATTCGCAGTGTGGCATCTAGACCCGTCCAGGATGAAAAGTTATTAAAATCTCGTAGCTGCCTCACATGGTGTGGGCGTGGCATGGCGGCCATTTTGAGCGTGCAACCATGAAGTGTGAAATGCTCATAACTTCATTGTACATGATGAAATGTGAATGAAACTTGATATGTTTTATGACAGGCTATCCATCAACACTTGGGCGCAGCTCCACAGCTCCACAGCGCCCCCTAGAAATTTCAAAAATTCATATGAAATCACCGCTTTATCCTACAGACATGAAATTTGGTACATGTGCAGAGCAGTAACACAACTGTGTACTTTAGAGATTCCTATCATCTCCAGAGCGGCGGTGCGGGGGGGAGCGAGGGCCCGTTCGACGCTGCTTGCAGCTTTAATTAGGGCCCGAGCCCGAAAAAGGCAAAGGGCAGCGATCAGTGTGAAACACTGAACGCTGCCTTTGCCTTGCAGGGCAAAGGCCCTATTGTTCCTGCTCAGTTTCTTTCTTTCTTTATTTTTCTTACGCCAAATTGAACCCCAATTTGACCCCCTAAACATGCTCAAAAACTCCTCAAATTTTGCACACACATCAGGACTGGTGAAAAATTTGATATTTTGGGGGAATTACACATATGAATGGCAAAATGACTCAATAGCGCCACCTTGAAAATTGGACTTTAGTGGAGTTAATACGTCTAGCTTCACGTACAGCTATAAAATTTGGTACACAGGTACAGTAGCCCGAGACAAAAACATTCCTGCTTTTGAAATTTTGAAAAAGCTCCACGGCGCCCCCTAGAAAACGTGGTGCGCAGGCATTGGAATTTAACGAACTCCTCCTAGGATTTTTTTCCGGTCTTCACCAAATTCACTGTGTGTCATCTGGACCCCTTCAGGATCAAAAGTTATTAAAATCTCGTGGCTATGTCACACGGTGTGGGCGTGGTATGGCAGCCATTTTCACCAATTTTGCCACATGGAATGAAATGAGTTTTGGAGGTGAAGGGATCCACCTAATATCACCAAATCCACACAAATCCTCACAAATCTCAAAAACTAATGTTTGATATACAATTCAGTAAATGGCGTGTTCAAACGGCTCCACAGCGCCCCCTACAAATATTCAAATACTCATAAAAAACTACTTCTTTGACCTACAAACATGAAATTTGGTACACATGTATAGTGTATCCAGACAAACAGATCTGTACACTTGAAATTTCAATTGGCTTCACAGCGCCCCCTAGACAATGTGGTGCTGAGACATTGGAATTTAACAAACTCCTCCCAGGATTTTTATCCCATCTCCACCAAATTGGCTGTGTGGCATCTAGACCCCTTCAGGATGAAAAGTTATTAAAATCTTCTGCCTCTGTCACACGGTGTGGGCGTGACAGGGCGGCCATTTTGAGCGTGTGGCCATGAAGTGTGAAATGCTCATAACTTGACTGCACATGGCCGAATATGAATGAAACTTGATATGCTTGATGACAGGCTATCCCTCAACACTGTGGCGCACTTAAACAGCTCCACAGCGCCCCCTACAAAATTTTAAAATTTCATATGAAATCACTGGTTTGTCGTACAGACATGAAATTTGGTTCATGTGCAGAGCAGGATGAGACGAACACGAGTGCGTGCTTTAGACATTCCCATTGTCTCCACAGCGGCGTTGCGGGGGGGGAGCGAGGGCCCGTCCGACGCTGCTTGCAGCTTTAATTTTTCTTACGCCAAATTGAACCCCAATTTGACCCCCTAAACATGCTCAAAAACTCCTCAAATTTTGCACACACATCAGGACTGGTGAAAAATTTGATATTTTGGGGGAATTACACATATGAATGGCAAAATGACTCAATAGCGCCACCTTGTAAATTGGACTTTAGTGGAGTTAATACGGCTGCTTTCACGTACAGCTATAAAATTTGGTACACAGGTACAGTAGCCCCAGACAAAAACATTCCTGCTTTTGAAATTTTGAAAAAGCTCCACGGCGCCCCCTAGAAAACATGGTGCGCAGGCATTGGAATTTAACGAACTTCTCCTAGGATTTTTTTCCGGTCTTCACCAAATTCACTGTGTGTCATCTGGACCCCTTCAGGATCAAAAGTTATTAAAATCTCGTGGCTATGTCACACGGTGTGGGCGTGGCATGGCAGCCATTTTCACCAATTTTGCTACATGGAATGAAATGAGTTTTGGAGGTGAAGGGATCCACCTAATATCACCAAATCCACACAAATCCTCACAAATCTCAAAAACTAATGTTTGATATACAATTCAGGAAATGGCGTGTTCAAACGGCTCCACAGCGCCCCCTACAAATATTCAAATACTCATAAAAAACTACTGCTTTGACCTACAAACATGAAATTTGGTACACATGTATAGTGTATCCAGACAAACAGATCTGTACACTTGAAATTTCAATTGGCTTCACAGCGCCCCCTAGACAATGTGGTGCTGAGACATTGGAATTTAACGAACTCCTCCCAGGATTTTTATCCCATCTCCACCAAATTGGCTGTGTGGCATCTAGACCCCTTCAGGATGAAAATTTATTAAAATCTTCTGCCTCTGTCACACGGTGTGGGCGTGACAGGGCGGCCATTTTGAGCGTGTGGCCATGAAGTGTGAAATGCTAATAACTTGACTGCACATGGTCGAATATGAATAAAACTTGATATGCTTGATGACAGGCTATCCCTCAACACTGTGGCGCACTTAAACAGCTCCACAGCGCCCCCTACAAAATTTTAAAATTTCATATAAAATCACTGGTTTGTCGTACAGACATGAAATTTGGTACATGTGCAGAGCAGGATGAGACGAACACGAGTGCGTGCTTTAGACATTCCCATCGTCTCCACAGCGGCGTTGCGGGGGGGGAGCGAGGGCCCGTCCGACGCTGCTTGCAGCTTTAATTTTTCTTACGCCAAATTGAACCTCAATTTGACCCCCTAAACATGCTCAAAAACTCCCCAAATTTTGCACACACATCACGACTGGCAAAAAATTTGATATTTTAGGGGAATTACACATATGAATGGCAAAATGACTCAATAGCGCCACTTTGAAAATTGTGGTTTAGTGGAGTTAATATGGCTAGTTTCACGTACAGCTATTAAATTTGGTACACACGTACAGTAGCCTGAGACAAAAACAATCCTGCTTTTGAAATTTCGAAAAACCTCCACGGCGCCGCCTAGAAAACGTGGTGAGCAGGCATTGGAATTTAACGAACTCCTCCCAGGATTTTTGTCCCATCTTCCCCAAATTCGCCGTGTGTCATTTAGACACATTTAGGACACAATTGCATGCTTTAGACATTCCAATCGTCTCCAGAGCAGCACTGCGGGGGGGAGCGAGGGCCCGTTCGACGCTGCTTGCAGCTTTAATTAGGGCCCGGGCACGAAACTGCAAAGGCCCTATTTTTCCTGCTGGGCTTCTTTCTTTATTTATTTATTAGGGCCCGAGCCAGAAAAGGCCACCAAATTCGCTGTGTGGCATCTAGACCCATCCAGGATGAAAAGTTATTAAAATCTTTTGGCTGCGTCACACGGTGTGGGCGTGGCATGCCGGCCATTTTGAGCAAATTCGCCATGTGTAACGAAATGGGTTTTGGAGGTGAGGGCATCCACGTTAAATCACCAAATCCACACAAATCCTCATTAATCTCAAGACCTAATATTTAATATACAATTCAGGAATGGACGTGGTCAAACGGCTCCACAGCGCCCCCTACAAATATTCAAATAGTCATATAAAATCACTGCTTTATCCCTACAAACATGCAATTTGGTACATACATATGGTATCCTAAGACCAACAGATTTGCACAGTTGAAATTCCAATCGGCTCTACGGCGCCCCCTAGACAAGGTCATGTGGAGAGGAGTGCAGTGAGGAGCGAGGGCCCGTGCGACACTGCTTGCAGCTTTAATTTTATATATGTTTGTTCTGCTCCCCCTGAAACTGCTACCTTATCGTGGTGGGGGAGTTTGAGTGCCCGAATGATCCTGGGAGCTATGTTGTCGGGGGCTTTATGCCCCGGGTAGGGTCACCCAAGGCAAACAGGTCCCAGGTGACGGGTCAGACTAAAAGCAGTTCAAGAAGCCCTTATGAAAACATTAAAAACAAGAACCGTGACGTCGCCCGTCATGGCACAGTCGGGGCCCCACCCTAGAGCCAGACCTGGGGTCGGGGCTCGCATGGGAGTGCTCGGTGGCCGGGCCTTTGCCCATGGGGCTTGGCTGGGCCCAGCCCGAACGGACGACGTGGGCCCGACCTCCTGCAGACCCACCACCCACGGAGGGAATCGTAGGGGCTGGGTGCAATGTGGACCGGGCAGCAGTCAACGGCGGGGACCTCAGCGACCTGATCCCCAGACACAGCTTCTAACCGTTGGGACTTGGAACGTCACCTCAGTGGGGGGGGAAGGAGCCTGAGCTTGTGCGGGAGGTTGAGAGGTACCGTCTAGATATAGTCTGGCTCACCTCCACGCACAGCTGGGGCTCTGGAACCCAGCTCGGCGAAAGGGGCTGGACTCTCCATTTTTCTGGAGTTGCCCATGGTGAGAGGCGGCGGGCTGGTGTGGGCTTGCTCTTATCCCACAGCTTAGCCACCACGTGTTGGAGTTCACCCCAGTGAACAAGAAGGTCACATCCCTGTGCCTTCGGGTCGGGGACAGGTCTCTGACTGTTGTCTCGGCCTACGGGCCAAACAGCAGTGCGAGTACCCGGCCTTCTTGGAGTCCCTGGGAGGGGTGCTGGACAGTGCTCCAACTGGGGACTCCATTGTTCTACTGGGGGACTTCAACGCTCACGTGGGCAACGACAGTGAGACCTGGAGGGGGGGTGGTTGGGAGGAACGGCCTCCCTGATCTGAACCCGAGCGGTGTTCTGTTGTTGGACTTCTGTGCTAGTTACAGTTTGTCCATAACGAACACCATGTTTGAGCACAGGGGTGTCCATAAGTGCACGTGGCACCAGAACAAGCCCTCTGTCAGTGCAGTCTTCAACTTCCCCCTCCGGGAGAGTTTCTCTCAGATCTTTGGGCAGGCTGGAGACATTGAGTCCGAGTGGACCATGTTCTCCACCTCCATTGTCGAAGCTGCTGCTCGGAGCTGTGGTCGCAAGGTCTCTGGTGCCTGTCGTGGCGGCAACCCCCGAACCCGGTGGTGGACACCGTAAGGGATGCCATCAAGCTGAAAAAGGAGTCCTATCGGGTGTTGTTAGCTCATGGGACTCCTGAGGTAGCTGACGGGTACCGGCAGGCAGGCGTGCTGCAGCCCGGGCCGTTGTGGAGGCAAAATCTCCGGTCTGGGAGGAGTTCAGGGAGGCCATGGAGGAGGACTATCGGTCGGCCCCAAGGAAATTCTGGCAACCCGTCCGACGCCTCAGGAGGGGGAAGCAGTTCTTCACCAACACTGTTTACAGTGGAGGTGGGGAGCTGTTGACTTCAACTAGGGATGTCGTCGGGCGGTGGAAAGAATACTTCGAGGATCTCCTCAATCCTGCCGTCATGTCTTCCATTAAGGAAGCAGAGGCGGAGTGCTCAGAGGCAGACTCGCCCATCACCCGGGCTGAAGTCACCGAGGTGGTTGACAAGCTCCTCGGTGGCAGGGCTCCAGGAGTGGATGAAGTTCGCCCTGAGTATCTCAAGTCTCTGGATGGCTGACACGTCTCTGTAAAATTGTGTGGCGGTCGGGGACAGTGCCTCTGGACTGGCAGACCGGGGTGGTGGTCCCTCTTTTCAAGAAGGGGGACCAGAGGGTGTGCTCCAACTACAGGGGGATCACACTCCTCAGTCTCCCCAGGAAAGTCTATTCCAGGGTTCTGGAGAGGAGGATCTGGCCAATAGTCGAACCTCGGATCCAGCAAGAACAATGCGGTTTTCGTCCCGGTCGTGGAACACTGGACCAGCTGGTTGGGAGTTTGCCCAACCAGTCCACATGTGCTTTGTGGATTTGGAGAAGGCATTGGACTGTGTCCATCGTGGTGCCCTGTGGGGGGTGCTCCGGGAGTATTGGGTCCGGGGCCCTTTGCTAAGGGCAGTCCCGTCCCTGTACAACCAGAGTAGGAGCTTGGTTCGTATTTCCAGCAGTAAGTCAGACCTGTTGGACTCCGGCAGGGCTGCCCTTTGTCACCGGTTCTGTTCATAACTTTTATGGACAGAATTTCTAGGCGCAGCCAGGGGCAGGAGGGGGTCTGGTTTGGGGACCGCAGGATCTCGTCTCTGCTTTTTGCGGATGATGTGGTCCTGTTGGCTTCGTTGAACCTAGACCTCCAGCGTGCACTGGGGCGGTTTGCTCTGGCTCTGTATTTACCAGTCAATCTACGTTCTGACTCTCACCTATGGTCATGAGCTTTGGCTCATGACCGAAAGAACAAGATCCCTGATACAAGCGGCCGAAATGAGTTTCCTCCGCAGGGTGGCTGGGCACACCCTTCGAGATCGGGTGAGGAGCTCGGTCATCAGGGAGGAGCTCGGAGTAGAGCTGCTACTTCTCCACATCGAGAGGGGTCAGTTGAGGTGGCTTGGACATCTGTTCCGGATGCCTTTGGGACACCTCCCTGGGGAGGTGTTCCGGGCATGTCCCACGGGGAGGAGGCCTCGGGGCAGACCTAGGAGACGCTGGTGGGACTATGTCTCTCGGCTGGCTTGAGAACACCTCGGGGTCCCACCGGAAGAGCTGGAGGAGGTGTCTGGGGTGAGGGAAGTCTGGGCCTCTTTGCTTAGACTGCTGCCCCCGCGACCCGGCCCCGGATAAGCGGAAGACAATGGATGGATGTATGGATGTTTGTTCTGTATGATGAGAAAACTGTGTAATATGATATTATGCCTTTGCATATCTCTCAGCATTAAATGCTGGTCGTAGAGATGTCTTTTCATTAGTGTGCAGGGAGATTTCCTTGAACCTGACAATATCAGAACCATAATGGTTGGATACTGTATGACTTAGAAATTTGAACGGAAAAGGGGAAATAACTGTCATTTTTTATTGACTAAAGTGTGCACACAGAGTGGCCTTCTTTTAGAGGCACATTGTCAGGAGAGGCAAGCCATGCAAATGTAATTTCAAAACTGTATTATTAGACAACACTTCACACACACTTCACACATCACACAGAGAAATAACTAGTATCATCAGAAAGAGTTTTCAGTGTCACAAAGGTGGCTCTCTTTTTACCTTGCTAGATCTCCATGGTAACTTGTGCTGTGGAGCTCACCTTAGTCAGGAGCAGGTTAGGTTCTGAGTTTCAGAACAGATCAGCTGGAAGAAGTGTCTCCCTTTAACCGAATCATTTCCTGACCATTATTTATGAGTGATGTTTTATCTGTAAACGTGTTGAGCGGTACGTTACTAAAACCACTGAATGAAGTTGTGTAGTTATAGTCTCACACGCTGTATGCATCGCGTTGCCGTGGGAACCCAACATGTATTTAGTGGGTGATGCAGAAATTGCATAAATATGTTTTATTTTTGGTCCTGATTTGCTGTCAAGTCCGTTTACAGTGCTGGTACTGCGGCTGATTGACCGCAGATTGGAACACTTTATTAGTTTTTATTATAGAGAATATTTAGTGAAAAACATTCATTTCACTTTGATTTATCCACAGATTAAAGTGATATCCTGCATTATGGAACAGTGTCAGACCTAAATGCACTTCAATACAATATCATGTTTAAATATGTGAAGTTTAAAGTTGAACAGCTCTAGTGTGCAGCTGTCAGTTAGAAATAAGTGACTGCATTGATTGATAAAATAAATACATTGTGCACATTTAATAGTTGTAGGAGCAGATCATGAAGTACTGTAAATTATTTGGTGAGAATGGGTTGCACTTTCATTGTGGTGGTGAATTTTACCTACATAAGGTAGGAACCTTTGTGTCCGGCCAGGGTTTCCTACCGGAAAGGGACAAATCAGTTTTTGACCGCTGTGCGGCAACACGCCAAGTGTTAAATGAAGATGTTTGTCTGGTATGTACATGTTGTATACATGTTGTATATATTGTAAATTTCTAAATTTCCATATTGCTAAATATTACTTCAGATTGCTTATTTTTATTTTATTTTACTTTTTTGTAATGTGTAGTAGATAGTACCTACTCTATTTTATTATTATTATTATTATTATTATACTATTAATATTATTATTATTATTATTATTATTATTATCTTTATTATTATTTTTATCTTTATACTGATTACTTTATTACTTTATTTTATATCTTACTTGTGCTGTCCTTTTCCTCTTTTATCACTGTCCTGAGCTACTGTGACAACAAAATTTCCCTTGTGGATGAATAAAGTCTGTCTAAGTCTAAGTCATCTATGTAATTTTAAGAATTTTTTGATATGAAATAAACTGCATCGAAAGGCAAAAAGACTTGGACTTTGATTCATCCGACCAGGTAACGAAGCGCGTCAATTAAGTTTCCCATTGGATTCCGTCAGTGGCTTAAAGCTTGGCTTGGCCTCTACAGTAGTTTTCTACCAGCATTCCTGTCTTGCATCATTTATAGTCGCAGCTCTTTATACCGTCATACATGTTTATATTCCTCATTGTTCTCCAGAAAAACAACCTGTTGACTGAAGAAGCTTCAACATGACCTGTTAAACGCCCCCTTTCATGTGAGTGCACACAGAGTTTGAAGCAGAAAGTCTGAGCTAACAAAGTTGATAACAACCTTCATGATACCTCTTACATCTGACTGGGGTTTCAGTTTTTGTCGAGCAGACTTACACAAAGAGAGCCTGGCTGAGTCAAACTGGCTTCATAATGCAGCCCTCTGTTTCTGCTCTTTCCTGTCACAAGTGTTGTACATCTATGCAATGTTGAGTTCAAGAATAAGCCACAGAAGAGTAATGCATGTGGAGGTGGACCCAGAGCTGTATGCAGATTGAAACAATGATTACACTGGAATGTAAATTTAACTTGTTTTTTCTCACCAGCAGTTTTTTGCACAGACAAGCAACTGACATCTGACACAACTGACACATTCATTTTAGAAAAAAAATAGTGTCCACACAGTTTTTAGCAGCAATAGAGGATAATCATGTATTTGATAAATTCCAATCTGGTTTCCGGAAGTACCACAGCACCGAAACTGCCCTGCTCAAGGTGACAATAATCTTCTGATGGCAGCAGGTGATGGTATGTGCTCTATCTTGGTACGTCTGGACCTCAGTGCTGCCTTTGACACAGTTGTTCACAGCATTCTTTTAAACAGACTAAGGCACTGGGTGGGACTTCAGGTACAGTTTTAGAGTGGTTTTTATCTTGCCTTACTAATAGAAGGTTTTGTGTTGCAGCAAACAACCACATGTCATCATTTTATCCTGTTAAGTACGGTGTGCCTCAAGGGTCAGTTCTGTGTCCAATTTTATTTTCTTTGTACATGCTTCCCCAGGGCACATCATACAAAGACATGGTGTTTTATTTCACTTTTACGCTGATGACACGCAGCTGTACCTGCCTGTTAAAGCCACTGACCCTGGGAAGTTGAGTGCTTTAATTGACTGCATTGCGGATGTGAGAAACTGGATGTCAGAGAACTTCTTGCAGTTTAATAACACTAAAACCAAAGTTGTAGTAATTGGGTCCCAGCAGATGGCAAAACAAATTCTGCAATCTGCTGGCCCGTTAGTGGAACACAAGAAGCCCACTGCAAGAAATCTTGGCATCTGGTTTGATTTTAATCTTAATTTTGAACTCCACACCGCAGAACTTGTACAGTCATGTTTTTATCATCTTAGAAATATTGCAAAGATTCGATCTTTTATAACTTAAGATACAGAGACAATTATACGTGCTTTTATTTCCTCATGGCTGGATTAATGCAACAGCCTTTTTACGTGTCTTAATCAGAAATCCTTGGACAGATTACAGACAGTGCAGAACTCTGCTGCCAGACTTTTAACCAGGAAGAGGAAACGTGAGCACATCACGCCTGTTTTAGCTCTTTTACATTGGCTACCAGTTCGTTTTAGGATTGATTTTAAGATCTTATTACTCACTTTTAAAGCACTCAATGGTCTCTGTCCTAGGTACATTGCCAACCTTTTAACTCCATACTCTACACCACGCACGTTACGATCCTCGGGCAAAGGTCTTTTAACTGCCCCAGAGGCCTGGCTGAAAACAATGGGGGACAGAGCTTTTTCAGCCGAGGCTCTGGAATGACCTGCCCAAGGACATCAGGTCGGCTGATTCTGTGCTGTCTTTTAAGTCACATCTTAAAACGCATTTTTATCAGAGAGCTTTTCCTGATTTTATTTAAGTTTTAAGTTTTATGTTATTATAGTCTCTTGTTTTTATTACTGGTTTTATCAACCAAGCTGGTGCATAAAACTATCATGGGCCTTATTAAAAAATGTGTTAGTGTGCTTTATTTGTTTGTTTTTTTGTGTGTTGTTTTTATTGGAAAGCACTTTGTAACATTTGCTTTGAAAAGTTGTCTATAAATAAAGTTTGTTATTATTATTGTATTATCAGTGGAAAAGTTAAAAGGTGCAGTTTCTTGCTGCAATTAATATGTTGTGAGCAGTTCAGTCAAAAGGAATGAATGTGAACGTTTTATTGATTCATCAACAAAGTCAACCCAGCTTCCTCCCAGTACAGACTTTGTGACTCTATAACTTCATCACCTCACTTTCCCATTTGCTCCCCTCGTAATTAGTATGACTACTAAATGATGCTGCCGCTTTAAAACATAACTATGTACTGTAACAAGATGCTTCCACAAACAACCCATAGGGTTGTTTTTTGTTATGGGAAGGCAGTGCATTCATTTCAGTCAGATGAGCTTAATTCAAAATTCACCTTCAACCATCTGTAGATATTGTGTTTGTGTTGTAGCTGTAAGTGTGTCCCCCATATCAGTCTGACCTGTGCTTCTGCTTTTTTAGCCACATCAGCACTGACTCTTCCTGCACTCTGCCTTACAGATAATTTATTTCTCCCTACTTCATATTCCAAATCTGCCCTAAGTTTCACATCAGTAGTAGAACCCACACTCACAGACACACACACGCACTTTTCATTTCGCCACATGCACACCCAATATGCACATTCCATACCCCCTGTACCTATCTCACTCACTGTAGGCCCTGGAGCCTTCCTTCAGTTGAACCACTATCCTATCTATCAGGAGACATGTGTGCGCGTGGTGCAGGGCTTGAGGGGCTCATTCAACTTTAATTTGAAATGGGATTTCTATCTGTCTCTGCCTGCTCAGCAAAACAAAAGCCACAGAAAGGAAAAAAAGGAAAAAAGATCTCAATTCAATTAAGTGCCCACGGTGTTTAGGGGGCAGAGTTATTTCTTTGCCTAAATTCATGTTGTCTTTGACTAAGGGTGTTAAAGCCTCTGTAGCGTAACAGTTGTTGCTTCTGATAAACTGCTGATAATGAAATTGTGTGAGATTTAGAGCTTTCTTTTGGACTAAAATGAAACACAAACATGACTATACAAGACAATGGGCTCAGGTTTCCACTCAACTGTCAAGGCAAGGTCCCCAAACATCTGAAGCATTATTCTGTTTTTTGTTTTTTTGTTTTTTTTGTAGAATTAAGGGAGTGTGTCTGTTTCCATGAGATGATGCGAAGCATCTTGTACTCATTATTTTAAACATCACAAGATGGAAAATGTGACAATCCAACGATATAATTTTGGGCTGCAACCTAAAATGGATGTTTGGTAAGGTATCACATAAGAAAAGGCCAGGATTGCAAATTGTAGATCAACTCAATACTTATAAGTTATAATATGTTGGGCTGCTGTATACAGTTAGGTCCATAAGTATTTGGACACTGACACAATTTTCAGCATTCCAGCTCTGTACAACACCACAATGGAATTGAAATGAAACAATCAAGATGTGCTTTAAGTGCAGACTTTGAGCTTTAATTTGAGGGCATTTACATCCAAATCAGATGAACGGTGTAGGAATTACAATACATTTTATATGTGCCTCCACCTTTTTAAGGGACCAAAAGTAATTGGACAAACTAACATAACCATAAATCAAATTGTCACTTTTTAATACTTTGTTGCAAATCCTTTGCAGTCAATGACAGCCTGTAGTCTGGAACTCATGGACATCACCAGACACTGGGTTTGGTCCCTGGTGATGCTCTGCCAGGCCTCTGCTGCAGCTGTCTTCAGTTCCTGCTTGTTCTTTGTGCATTTTCCCTTCAGTTTTGTCTTCAGCAAGTGAAATGCTGCTCAATTGGATTCAGGTCAGGTGATTGACTTGGCCATTGCAGAACATTCCACTTCTTTGCCTTTAAAAACTCTTTGGTTGCTTTCGCAGTATGCTTCGGGTCATTGTCCATCTGCATTGTGAAGCGCCGTCCAATGAGTTTTGAAGCATTTGGTTGAATCTGAGCAGATAATATTGCCCGGAACACTTCAGAATTCATTCTGCTGCTCTTGTCAGCAGTCACATCATCAATAAATATAAGAGATCCAGTTCCACTGGCAGCCATACATGCCCTCGCCATGACACTACCACCACCATGCTTCACTGATGAGGTGGTATGCTTTGGATCTTGAGCAGTTCCTTCCCTTCTCCATACTCTTCTTTTTCCATCATTCTGGTACAAGTTGATCTTTGTCTCATCTGTCCATAAGATGTTGTTCCAGAACTGCACAGGCTCTTTTAGATGTTTCTTGGCAAACTCTAATCTGGCCTTCCTGTTTTTGAGGCTCACCAATGGTTTACACCTTGTGGTGAAACCTCTGTATTTCCTCTGGTGAAGTCTTCTCTTAATTGTTGACTTGGACACAGATACACCTACCTCCTGGAGAGTTTTCTTGATGTGGCCAACTGTTGTGAAGGGGTTTTTCTTAATGAGGGAAAGGATTCGTCTGTCATCCACTACACTTGTTTTCCGTGGTCTTCCAGGTCTTTTGGCGTTGCTGAGCTCACCAGTGCGTTCTCTCTTTTTAAGAATGTACCAAACAGTTGATTTGGCCACACCTAATGTTTTTGCTATCTCTCTGATGGGTTTATTTTGATTTTTCAGCCTAATGATGGCTTGCTTCACTGATAGTGACAGCTCTTTGGACTTCATATTGAGAGATGACCTCACCAGATTCCAAATGAATATACCACACTTGAAATGAACTGCAGGCCTTTTATCTGCTCCTTGTAAATGAAATAATGAGGGAATAACACACACCTGGTCATGGAACAGCTGAGTAGCCAATTGTCCAAATACTTTTGGTCCCTTATAAAGGTGGAGGCACATATAAAATGTATTGTAATTCCTACATCGTTCATCTGATTTGGATGTAAATACCCTCAAATTAAAGCTCAAAGTCTGCATTTAAAGCACATCTTGATTGTTTCATTTCAAATCCATTGTGGTGTTGTACAGAGCTGGAATGCTGAAAATTGTGTCAATGTCCAAATACTTATGGACCTAACTGTAGCTTGCTGAGTTAAGGCATTACCACATGGGTGCAGGTTGCCAGCAGCGGTTGTGAGTTTGAGTCCAGCTCATGACCTTTTGCTGCATGTCTCTCTCCTCTCTACTTCCTTTCACTTTGTCTATCAATAAAAAATTTAAAAATCCCCACCCCCAAAACATATTTTAAGAATTGGTTTCATATTGAAGTCTGTTTTTTAACTGTATCTACTCTAATTAGGGCCCGAGCACTACAGTGCGTAGGACCCTATTGTTCCTCTAGTGTTTGGCGGTTTGGCGGTTTCTTTTTCTTACGCCACTTTGAACCCCAATTTGACCCCCTAAACATGCTCAAAAACTCACCAAATTTGGCACACACATCAGGACTGGTGAAAAATTTGATATTTTGGGGGAATTACACATATGAATGGCAAAATGACTCAATAGCGCCACCTAGAAAATTGGGCTTTAGTGGAGTTAATACGGCTAGTTTTACGTAAACTCATGAAATTTGGTACACATGTACAGTAGCCCAAGACAAAAACATTCCTGCTGTTGAAATTTCGAATAAAGCCCAACAGCGCCCCCTATAGCATGTGGTGCGCAGGCATTGGAATTTAATGAACTCCTCCCAGGATTTTTATCCGATCTTCACCAAATTCACTGTGTGGCATCTAAACCCCTCCAGGATGAAAAGTTATTAAAATCTTGTGGCTGCGTCACACGGTGTGGGCGTGGCATGGCGGCCATTTTGAACAAAAAAGCTCAACAGCGCCAACTAGAACACGTGGTGCGCAGGCATTGGAATGTAACAAACTCCTCCCAGGATTTTTGGCCGATCTTCACCAAATTCGCTGTGTGGCATTTAGACCCCGCCATGTTGAAAAGTTATTAAAATCTTGTGGCTGCGTCACACGGTGTGGGCGTGGCATGGCGGCCATTTTGAACAAAAAAGCTTAACATTGTAGAATGGAACACGTTGTGCGCAGGCATTGGAATTTAACGAACTCCTCCCAGGATTTTTGTCCCATCTTCAAAAAACTCGCTGTGTGGCATCTAGACCCCTCTAGGATGAAAAGTTATTAAAATCTCGTGGATATGTCACATGGTGTGGGCGTGGCATGGCGGCCATTTTGAACAAAAAAGCTCCATAGCGCCCCCTAGAAAATGTGTTGCGCAGGGATTGGAATTTAACGAACTCCTCCCAGGAATTATATCCGATCTTCATCAAATTCGCTGTGTGGCATTTAGACCCATCCAGGATGAAAAGTTATTAAAATCTTGTGGCTACGTTACACGGTGTGGGCGTGGCATGGCGGCCATTTTGAACAAAATCGCCATGTGGAACGAAATGGGTTTTGGAGGTGAAGGGATCCACGTAAAGTCACCAAATCCACACAAATCCTCATTAATCTCAAGACCTAATATTTAATATACAATTCAGAAATGGGCGTGGTCAAACGGCTCCACAGCGCCCCCTACAAATATTCAAATACTCATATAAAATCATTGCTTTATCCTACAAACATGAAATTTGGTACATACATATAGTATCCCAAGACCAACAGATTTGCACAGTCGAAATTCTAATCGGCTCTACGGCGCCCCCTAGACAAGGTTGTGTGGAGAGGAGCATGATCAGGAGCGAGGGCCCGTCCGACGCTGCTTGCAGCTTTAATTAGGGCCTGAGCCCGAAAAAGGCAAAGGGCAGAGATCAGTGTGAAACACTGAACGCTGCCTTTGCCTTTCAGGGCAAAGGCCCTATTGTTCCTGCTCAGTTTCTTTCTTTCTTTCTTTCTTTCTTTCTTTCTTTATTAGGGCCCGAGCCCGAAAAAGGCAAAGGGCAGCGATCAGTGTGAAACACTGAACGCTGCCTTTGCCTTGCAGGGCAAAGGCCCTATTGTTCCTGCTCAGTTTCTTTCTTTCTTTCTTTCTTTCTTTCTTTCTTTCTTTCTTTCTTTCTTTCTTTCCTTTTCTTACGCCAAATTGAACCCCAATTTGACCCCCTAAACATGCTCAAAAACTCCTCAAATTTTGCACACACATCAGGACTGGTGAAAAATTTGATATTTTGGGGGAATTACACATATGAATGGCAAAATGACTCAATAGCGCCACCTTGAAAATTGGACTTTAGTGGAGTTAATACGGCTAGTTTCACGAAAAGCTATGAAATTTGGTACACAGGTACAGTAGCCCCAGACAAAAACATTCCTGCCTTTGAAATTTTGAAAAAGCTCCACGGCGCCACCTAGAAAACGTGGTGCGCAGGCATTGGAATTTAACGAACTCCTCCTAGGATTTTTATCCGGTCTTCACCAAATTCACTGTGTGTCATCTGGACCCCTTCAGGATCAAAAGTTATTAAAATCTCGTGGCTATGTCACACGGTGTGGGCGTGGCATGGCAGCCATTTTCACCAATTTTGCCACATGGAATGAAATGAGTTTTGGAGGTGAAGGGATCCACCTAATATCACCAAATCCACACAAATCCTCACAAATCTCAAAAACTAATGTTTGATATACAATTCAGGAAATGGCGTGTTCAAACGGCTCCACAGCGCCCCCTACAAATATTCAAATACTCGTAAAAACTACTGCTTTGACCTACAAACATGAAATTTGGTACACATGTATAGTGTATCCAGACAAACAGATCTGTACACTTGAAATTTCAATTGGCTTCACAGCGCCCCCTAGACAATGTGGTGCTGAGACATTGGAATTTAACAAACTCCTCCCAGGATTTTTATCCCATCTCCACCAAATTGGCTGTGTGGCATCTAGACCCCTTCAGGATGAAAAGTTATTAAAATCTTCTGCCTCTGTCACACGGTGTGGGCGTGACAGGGCGGCCATTTTGAGCGTGTGGCCATGAAGTGTGAAATGCTCATAACTTGACTGCACATGGCCGAATATGAATGAAACTTGATATGCTTGATGACAGGCTATCCCTCAACACTGTGGCGCACTTAAACAGCTCCACAGCGCCCCCTACAAAATTTTAAAATTTCATATAAAATCACTGGTTTGTCGTACAGACATGAAATTTGGTACATGTGCAGAGCAGGATGAGACGAACACGAGTGCGTGCTTTAGACATTCCCATCATCTCCACAGCGGCGTTGCGGGGGGGGAGCGAGGGCCTGTCCGACGCTGCTTGCAGCTTTAATTAGGGCCCGAGCCCGAAAAGGCAAAGGGCAGCGATCAGTGTGAAACACTGAACGCTGCCTTTGCCTTGCAGGGCAAAGGCCCTATTGTTCCTCGTGAGTTTCTTTCTTTCTTTATTAGGGCCCGAAGCACTACAGTGCGTAGGACCCTATTGTTCTTCTAGTGTTTCTTTGGCGGTTTGGCGGTTGGTTTATTAGGGCCCGAAGCACTACAGTGCGTAGGACCCTATTGTTCTTCTAGTGTTTCTTTGGCGGTTTGGCGGTTTATTAGGGCCCGAAGCACTACAGTGCGTAGGACCCTATTGTTCTTCTCGTGTTTCTTTGGCGGTTTGGCGGTTTATTTTTCTTACGCCACTTTGAACCTCAATTTGACCCCCTAAACATGCTCAAAAACTCACCAAATTTGGCACACACATCAGGACTGGTGAAAAATTTGATATTTTGGGGGAATTGCACATATGAATGGCAAAATGACTCAATAGCGCCACCTAGAAAATTGTGCTTTAGTGGAGTTAATACGGCTAGTTTCACGTAAACTCATGAAATTTGGTACACATGTACAGTAGCCCAAGACAAAAACATTCCTGCTTAAAAAAAAAAAAAAAAGGCTCAACAGCGCCCCCTAGAGCACGTAGTGTGCAGGCATTGGAATTTATCGAACTCCTCCCAGGATTTTTATCCCATCTTCACAAAATTCGCTGTGTGGCATCTAGACCCATCCAGGATGAAAAGTTATCAAAATCTTGTGGATACGTCACACGGTGTGGGCGTGGCATGGCGGCCATTTTGAACAAAAAAGCTTAAGATTGTACAATGGAACACGTGCGCAGGCATTGGAAATTAACGAACTCCTCCCAGGATTTTTGTTCAATCTTCACCAAATTCGCTGTGTGGCATCTACACCCCTCCAGGATAAAAAGTTATTAAAATCTCGTGGCTGCGTCACACGGTGTGGGCGTGGCATGGCGGCCATTTTGAACAAAATCGCCATGTGGAACGAAATGGGTTTTGGAGGTGAAGTGATACATGTAAAATCACCAAATCCACACAAAACCTCATTAATCTCAAGACCTAATATTTAATATACAATTCAGAAATGGGCGTGGTCAAACGGGTCCACAGCGCCCCCTACAAATATTCAAATACTGATATAAAATCATTGCTTTATCCTACAAACATGAAATCTGGTACACACATATAATATCCCAAGACCAACAGATTTGCACAGTCAAA